>JAWNOD010000424.1:195000-518479 GCA_035046225.1 Drosophila pegasa | reverse complement strand
TCTGCTCGATTAGAGTTGTGACTTATTCAATTCAAAAATCACACTTCAATAGTGTTGGGTGTGAATTAAAACTAATTTACATGGGTACACTTGATAAACCCCTTAATTTTCTCCTTTTCACTTTTCTGTCAGATGAAATTTTTTGTGGTGTTTTTTGAAATCACAATCAGCATAAATCCATTCCCAGCAACATTCATCACCCAAAGTTGCAAACATTCTGATAGAGTTTGCATTATTGATTAAGAGACACACAATTGTTAGTCTTAAGCTACCATTCAATAAAGCAAGTTGGCATAACTCTACATTGATTTCGTCTTTATTAGCGTTGTCGTTAGCATATGTCGCGACATTTATTCGACTCGTAACATATACCCAACAACTATATTTAATTATATATATAGATTTTCACGAAACACGCTATAACTTCATCAAATTTGTGATCAAATTAAAAGTTTTGATGGGGGTTGAGAAGATAATCTATTAGCTACACATCGGGAGCTGATATTAAAATCATTTATATAAGTTAACAACGAAAATATTCTACATTGTAATAAAATCCAATGGGAATTGTCGCAACACAAATAAGACATAACAAGCTGATCAGACCAATAATCCAAATCCGCTGACACCACGTCTAGCGGGCTTCCTGCACATGCCAACCAGAGCTCCAGCAATTCTAAGGAGAATTGCACAAGGGTTCAACAACACCATGAGTGACGCCGCTGCCAACGCCGTCGACTGAACCACAGCTTAGCTTAGGGATAGAATTTATTTAAGTAATTAGTTGTGTAGTATGCATACATATTGAATATCCACTGTACCCAGAGTACAAGAATACACACTGTAACACTTTGTTGCAGTGTTTATGTAAACAGAGTCCCGGTCGTTAACCGTGGCCGAAATATGAGTCGATCGTCGCTCTCCCGGAATGCGCAAGTGTCAGCATTCTGCTTACACGCGCCAACCACTTGACTGAACTCAAGTGTATGCATATGCACTATCGCTCCAGTTTAAGAGAGCATAAATATACATATATCATATACATATATAATATATAAGGAATATACATAACAGTCTCTCTCTGCTGCAAAAGACCTTATGTATCGCAGCAACGAGACTTAGGCTTATTCAGAACCTAAGTAGAATGTTTAAGATCAGATTCAACTGAGCGTTGGAAGCGGCAACACTGCTGCCTCCACATCTTAAATAAACTTTAAACCACAAAAGCAATATTGAATTTAATCTTTACATGGCGACCGTGACATAGTCACAAGCCTGCGGCGAAAAAAAAGGAAAAAAAAAACCATCGTCAACAACAACGGCAACAATGGACAAAGAAAATTCAGAGTGAGTAGAGTGTGAATATGGCAAATAAAAGAGGCGGTGTGAGAAAAAAATAAAAAAAAGGGTAGCCAGCCTAAATTGGCAGTTATATACGCAACAACCTCCACCAGCCCGGTCAACAGCTAAGAAGCTACAAGCAGAGCTTGACCAATTGCGAGAATACTTGCAAAATATAAAAGCAAAGCCATGTTCCACTCTCTCACATATTCGAAATATAAATAATATTAAAAAAAATCAACCTCCATCCAAAATACAAATACCCAAGAGAATCAAGGAGTGCCCAAAGGACTGCGAGGGAGTCTGGAGTCCATACTGCAACAACAAACTAAGGACCGACAGCGTTTCCGAGGACGCCCACCAATTTTTCTTTTTAAATTAAAAATGCACTGCGCTGCATAAAAACTAACCTTAATCTCTAAATTGTTAAAATTGAGCGGAAACATTTCCGCCCGACTAGAAGTATAGCCTGTAACAATATAGAACATATTAGAAACCTGTTGTCCGTGATAGAAATACACCATAGAATGGCGCGAAGCTTAGATTTCCTAGGTACAGCTCTTAAAGTAATAGCCGGCACACCAGATACCTCTGATTTTGAAAAAGTGAGGATGGTCCGAAAATCAGTTAGTCGATGCAAACAACAAACAGATAGCTATAAATTCAGAAACACAATAGCAAGTAAGCAAGCTCACAGATACAGTAAACAAGATAATTAAAGCAAAAAAATATGATTTTGTACGAAACATTATTAGCAAAAACAGAATGTTAATAGGTCAACTATCAACATTTATACTCACAATCACATTAGCAAAGTCAGGGATAATAAATCCCACTATTTTTGACCGTAACGATTGACCGTAAAAACTATTTTAAATGAACATCCCCATAAAAATACCAATAGTGAGCTTAACAGAAGCATGCAAAATTAAGGTCCTACAGTCCGAGAAAAATATTATAATAATAGAATAATAATAATAATAATAATAATAATAATAATAATAATAATAATAATAATAATAATAATAATAATAATAATAATAATAATAATAATAATAATAATATCACGCTATAACTACAAGAAGACACCGTATCCGAATGCAAGAATAAGTTCTCGCAGTCAACGAATGCGTGGTAACAACCTTCGCCTATCGATGTCCTACAAGTCGATCTAGTACTAAGCGTGTGATCGAAAACCTCCAAAAGTTGACATTGGAAGGATCACCAAGGTTCTGGTTCATAATGGGCACTGTTCTCAGTATCACCTTTATTGGCATCATTGTCATCTGGCTCATGGTGAAAGGGATACAGACGTCAAAGAAGGTGCAAAGGATGATCGATACCTATAAGGTTTAAGGGGAGAGTAGTTAACAAGTAACCCTCGCTCGTTAGGTCCCTTATATAGCTCTTGTATTGCGCTGACGAATCAGTGCAATAGCACCAAGTACGAACGGTAACATGATACTCACGCATACTGCAAGTTGACGTGCTATCAGTTATGCTAAGTCGGCGTTGCCGGCTATGACTCTGGCCTCTTTTTCATACGCTTCAGCTTTAGTCTTTAGTTTTATACGAATAACCAGGCAATAAAGTTGGAATAATTCAGGCACATAGCCGTCGAAACATTTGTATCTAATTCATTTAAATTGCTAAGCCACTAGCTAGTAATAGTTTAAGGGGACGAGGTCAAGTTCTCCAACATAATCTTCGTAAAGGAGTTTACACCCGGATCGGAGTAGTAACTAAACCAGGACCAGTAGACATAACTACACCCGGATCGGTGTAATATAACTACGGCCGGACCAGAACCAATAATTTGTACACTTGACAAGATTCGAGAGAAAAGTGAGAGAGACCTGTATATTAAGAGCACACAGCGCACTAAGATCTCATTAGTGTTGAATAATGTTATGTTTTGATTGTTGAATAGGGATATTCCAACACGCTCCCCCTCACAGATAACATTAGTCATTGATATTAAAATACAAACAAAACATTCTCTTCGAAAAATATTCTAATGTAGCTGGTGTGCTGTCTGGGATGTATTACGTGATCCAGCATTCGCTGCAAGGATGTTAGGAAAAACCCAGAAAAACCTCATCAGATCTCTTAAAATACATAAACTTAAAATATATTAGATTACATTAGTAACAAATCAATATTAAAAGATTAAAAAAAATATTATTCAGCATCTGCAGACATCAATCATTTTGTTGTAGTCCCAGCTTGTTTCGTAGTTCTGCAAATCTCCCGATAGGCAACGCTTTGGTGACAACATCAGCAAGCTGATTTTCTGTGGAAAAATACTCGGGACGAATTTAATTTTTACTCTACTTGTTCCCTAGCAAAATGGTATTTAATATCAATATGCTTCGCACTTTTATGATATGAAGGGTTATTTACTATGCTAATACAGCCCTGATTGTCTTCATTTTAATAGGCTTTTTAACACTATTTAGAGGAGATGTTAGTCATAAGACTTCTCTAACGGCTTCAAATAGTGCCATATATTCAGCTTCAGTAGACGAAGCTGCTACTGAATTCTGTCTTTTCGTATTCCAACATTAAAATTGTAAACGCACCTCCTCTTCATAGCTCATCCAACGGCCAAGTACATTAGCTGAAATAGCTAGGTGTCTGAAAATAGAAAAAAAATTGAAGATACAATCGAATTAATCCAGAGAACAACGGTAGAATACAACAAAACTCTAAATTCGGTCACTCGTGAAAAACCAATCGAGATCCTCCACTCAGGGTTTGACGAGCACCGTTCAGGTATTAGGGATATACTAACCAAAGCCCAAAAAGACACTATGGAAAGATGCAACGTAACCAGACAGAACCGCATCTTCGAAGTAGGAGAGGAAGTATTCCTCAAAAACAACAAGAGGTTAGGGAATAATTTAACCCATCTCTGCACTGAGCAGAAAATACAAGCAGACCTAGGAACGTCTGTCTCAGTTAAAAGGAGGGTGGTTCACAAGGACACCCCAAAATAGTTAAGACAAAGCAAAATAGTCATAGTCTCAACCCACATTTAAAATTGCACATTCCCACATTTCCAGCAACGCGACTGCTTAAGGCATACTAGCAATCTCTCAGATTTCATTAGCATGATGGAAGAAACAGAAAAATTGTCCGATTCCTTCCCACAATCACATATGCGTAAGCTACTAGATGTTGATTCAGACCACATAAGAACACTGCTGTCCGTTCTTACAGTACACCATAAAATGGCGAGGAGTTTAGACTTTCTAGGATCTGCGTTGAAAGTAGTGGCAGGCACCCCAGATGCCTCCGATTTTCTAAGAATCAGAGTAACAGAAGCCGAACTAATCGAATCAAACTCCAGGCAGATAGCTATAAGCTCCGAAACTCAGAAACAGATAAATAAATTAACAGATACTATAAACCAGAAACCAGACAGCACAACTCGAAGCGCAAATGTGCAATGCCCTCGAACATCAGGTAGCTAGTTTTGAAAATTAAATAAAAACCATCATAGAACAGTTCAGGCAGCCTGTGCAGCCTATAAGGTTTTTGAGCCTTACGATGGCAGCTCGAGGCATTATCAAGCGGTAGTCATAATTCGCAACAAAGTTATACGGTGCTAAATTTCAGAGCTATTATCGCTAGATTGGATTTCACATTCTCTGACAAGACGCCAGTGCATTTGATCCAGCAGCATCTGAGCACGCTTTGGCAAGGCGATCTATCGTTGTTGAAATACTACGATGAGATCGAAAAGAAGTTGACGAATGTTAACGAATAAAACGATAATGGCGCATGACCTGCCGCAGCGGCTGTCCTGAATGGGAAATTCACGAACGACGCTCTTCACACTTTCGTTTCGGGACTCAAAAAATCCATGAGGTGGGCCGTTTTTCCGGCACAACCTAAAGACCTTCTCTCTGCTCTAGCTTTAGCTCAGGAAGCTGAATCATGCAATGAAAGGGGAATTTTTGCAGCCAACTTTGCAAAGTACTCAGAAGAGAACCATCAAAGGACGATTGGTCAAAAGACCCAGAACTGGCGTCAAAATGGTCAACATGAAATTAACGGATCTTATCAGAAGAAGAACCCTAATATTCAGAAAAACACAAGGGACAATAATCATAATCAGCAGCCAAGTAGTTCTAAGCAGGGCTTCCATTCTCAACAAACACAGAATCGCGGTCCTGAACCAATGGAAGTTGACTCTTCTTCGCGCTTTACGCAACCCACTCAGGTCAATAAAAACAAGCAAAACAAGTAAGAAAACTCTAGTCGGGCGTAACCGACTAGGGTATACCCTGAGCCTCGTCGAACCTGTGTTTTCCAATACACTTATATATAGCGGAAAGTTATACAAAAATTTCAAGTTTAAAGCATTTAAAAAAAAAAATGACATTGGCGAGGTTTTAACCTATGTCAATTGCACAACGCGCATCATCTCTACCAACAACGCCACCTAATTTTTATAAAATTAAAAAACTAAATAAATTTCAGGCGTCGCCTGGTGTCGAACCCAGGCTTCGCGCGAGTTATGCAACCAATTAAAGTCGCACAAACAAATAACATAATTGTACAAAAAGCCAAAGCTGGACAAACAAATAAGCTTATGCATGGAAATGCTGATAACGACGAGATCAGCATAATCATGCAGAGGTACTTGAACCGAGATCAAATTTCAAAAGCATAAACAACGGAAACGTCGCCGTCGCTTCCGTTGCAAATGTTCGATCAGCAATTTATGAAACAAACGAAATGGGCATTTGCATATGCCAAAGCAAATTATATTATTAGTCTTAAGATTCAATTGTAACCGGACAGAAGTTCCAGTTCTAAAAACTAATAAAGAAACCCACGATATCTAAAGATATCTGTTGTCATTTAATTCGACAAACTTAATCAAAATTTAAATCTAAATTTAAATAAATAAATAAAGATATCTAAAGATATCTAGCGAATAAAAATTCGTTCTTTCAACAAATATAATTGGCGCAGCCGAAATCGGACAAATACGTTCAGAATTAACCAAAGTTAATCCGCGAGAAATTTTTTAATTTAAACTACAATGGAAGCAGAGATGGATAATTTAAAAACAATATTGCTTCAACAAGAAGGAGAGTTGAACCTATTAAGGCAACAAAATCAACAACAACAACAACAACAGCTACAACAGCAGCAGCAACAACAACAACAACAACCAATCCAGTGGCTGTCAAACAAAGATATCATCCAGCAGTTTCGCCAGCTAAGGCAGCTCGACGACCAACATGATGTGTTGGCTTTTATAAAATCTGTGGAGTTCCTCATGACATTATGCCAGGGAGACGCATTACTGATCCGGTTTGGCACTAGCATCGTCGCTAATGAAAAGGTGTCGGGAACAGCAGCAAATTTCATCAGACAATTAGGGATGGAGCCTAGCTGGGACCAAATGAAGACCAAACTGATGGAGCAAATGCGACCCAGGATGACCTACGAGGACGTATTCGATAGATGTAGATTCATCAAAGTGAGTAGTTTAAGAGATTTGTTCCAGGAGTTTGAGAAAGCAAAGTGCGAAATAAATAAAATATATATGTTCGATGAATCCAAACCAGCCATGTATGAAAATGATAAAGTAGATAGAGATTTGTTAAACATGCTAATGAATAAAATAGACACTCCATTCAGGATTCATGTCGATCAGGGCATATCTATGCATGCTTTACAAACGAAATATTCAAATATTAAAGCACTGGACGATCCCAGAGCTATTTTACAGAAGTATAGAAAAAATTCGAACAATACCTATAACAAACAGGCTAACACTAACACTAGCACCACTCATAACAACGCAACCCAGAATAATCAGTTTACTAGTAATAATAACAATACCAAACAGAATCAGGGTGGCCGACCAAACACCAATAATAACGCCGGCCCACCTCAGAGTGACCAAGTCAACCAACAGTCGTATAACAGGTCACAACCCACCCAAAACCCAAATTTTAAACCTAACTATAACAACAAGAGTAACAGCTCAAGACAGACAAGAATGTCTCATATGAGCGTTGACACTCAAAAGAATGATCCCACACCCATGGAGATTGGGACTTTAGAAGAAAATCAGGCAGAAGAAGAAGAGGAAGAACAGGTAAATTTTTTGATTCCTTGCCTAGAGCAACCTTACCCATAATAGTGTGGACAATAGGAAAAGAAAAAATTAAATGCTTAGTCGACACTGGTGCGACGACAAGCATCTTAAAATCAAGAATTCTCGAATTCCAATACCCCAAAACAGAACTCACCAAACCATGCTCTTATAAAACTCTTAACGGCATTAATGTCGTGAAATACACCGTAACAACACCATTTCCAAAAGAGATACCCTACACGGGGACACTACAGTGGAAACTTATAGATTTCTCAAACAAAAATTTCTCGGCAATAATAGGCCAAAATTTCTTAAAAGCCTTCAATGCTCAAATCAACAACACAGAGCAATATGTACAATTACTCGATAGAAAATTTTATTTTTTGGATTACGAATACCCAGAAGCAATGTACAACGCTTGTGCTCTGCAACCCGTGAAAAGAGAAGATATACGAGATCGCTTCAACCTCGCTCATTTAAATGACGAGGAACGTCGAGCCGTCGAAACCCTATTCGCGGAATTTGACGACTTATTTTTTCAAGAGGGGGACGTTTTGTCAGCAACAAACCAGATTTCCCATGAAATAATTACCACAGTGGATAGGCCTTTATATTCTAAAATATATAGATATCCCCAAATACATGAAAAAGAAATAAATAGACAGATAAAGGAAATGCTTGAGCAGAACATAATAAAAAAGAGTAACTCACCCTACAACAGTCCCTTATGGATCGTCGAGAAAAAACTCGATAATTCAGGGTCAAAAAAGTTCAGAATCGTCATAGATTACCGTAAATTAAACGAATTCACGGTCGATGACAGATTTCCAATCCCTAATCTAAACTCTCTATTGGATAAATTAGGTAGATCCCAATATTTCACAACCCTCGATCTGGCGAAGGGTTTTCACCAAATTCTCGTAAGAGAGGAAGACAGACCAAAAACGGCATTTTCAACACCGTCAGGTCACTATGAGTTTGTCAGAATGCCGTTCGGACTAAAAAATGCTCCATCGACATTCCAGAGGCTCATGAATGAAGTCTTGAAAGATCATATTAATGACAACTGTGTCGTCTACATGGACGACATATTAATTTTTAGCACCTCCCTTCAGGAACATATGACCACCCTAAGGAAAATATTTAGAACCTTGAAGGAGGCAAATTTGAAAATTCAAGTAGATAAGTGTGACTTTCTTAAGAAAGAAACACAATTTCTTGGCCACATCCTGACCACTCACGGTATTAGACCGAACTCAGACAAAGTAAATATTATACAAAATTTAAAATTACCCAAAACGGCAAAACAAATTAAATCATTCCTGGGAATGACAGGATTTTACAGAAAGTTCGTTAGGGATTATGCAAAAATAGCATTCCCCATGTCAAGGTATCTGAAGAAAAACGAGACGATCAACACTGACGACCCAAGCTATATAGCTGCATTCGAAAAGTTGAAGACACTAGTTACAAACAGTCCAGTCCTACGATACCCAAATTTTTCCAAAAAATTCACTGTCACTACAGACGCCAGCAATTTCGCGGTGGGAGCAGTGCTATCTCAAGAGAGCCACCCAATCGCATATGCATCCCGAACATTAAATCAACATGAATGCAACTACTCGACTATAGAGAAAGAGCTTCTAGCCATAGTGTGGGCCGTAAAGTACTTTCGACCGTATGTTTATGGTAGAGAATTCGACCTCGAGAGCGATCACCAACCCTTAAAATGGCTGATGGCTAAATATACGGGCAAAGATATAAGCCCAAGATTACAGAGATGGCTCATTAATCTAGGGGAGTACAATTTCCATATAGAATACATAAAAGGAAAAAATAATAATATTGCTGATTTTTTGAGTAGGATTAAAGAAGACGAAATTAACCTAATGGAGGCCGAATCAACAGACGAAGAAGACAACAAATCCCTGACTGAAACAGTTCACTCTAACGAAGAGGATCAGGGTTTTAACATGTCCATACTAGAAACGGCAGTCAACAGATTCAAAACACAAATAATTTTCACAGAAAAGAAACCCAACACCATAGTACAAATGTTTGGCAGAAAGAGAATTTATATTAGCAAAAAAGACTTGGAAAACAACCAAGCAGTAAACCTCCTCAGACGAGAAATAACAGCAGGAAAGATAGGAGTTTTTTCACACCTAAGCGACCATGAATTTTACCAATTTCAAAAAATATTAACAAAGGAATACACTTCCAATCCAAAAGTAAGGTTCGTAAAATGTACCAGGTTCGTTACAGACATAGAGTCTGAAGATGAATTGCACACCCAAATAGCTCTGTTTCATAAAAACGAGAGTGGCCATTGCGGGATAGTTGCTACCTATCAGAAACATAAACTTAAAATTTACCATCCCAATCTTAAAACACATATCCACAGAATAATAAATAATTGCGACGTTTGCAGTGGTGGGAAATATGATAGGAAACCCATTAAAAACAACTTCCACCTAACAGAAACACCAAAAACCTGCAACGAGATAATACATGTGGACACATATGTGAATTCAAAACAATCTTTCACAATATTCATTGACAAATTCTCAAAACACGCCACTTGCTTGCCACTGACCGATAGAAATAGTATCACAATAGTAGAACACATTCAACAGTTCTTGTCCATAAAAGGGAAAGTCCAGAAATTTGTCTTCGACAACGAATTCAATAGCTTTAACGTCAGAGAATTCCTGGAAAAAGAAGGCATAGAATACCACTCAACAAAGCCAAATAGTCATACTGGCAATAGCGATGTCGAAAGACTTAATAATACATTGACAGAGAAAATTCGTACACTAAATATAGAAGAGAAAAGACCTATAATTGAACAAATGGCCAGAGCTGTATACTTTTACAACAATACACACCACACCACCACAAAATCTACACCGTTCGAAGTACAAAACCATAAAGTCGATCACAAAGAATTATATGACAGAATGACAGCACAAAAAGCTGGAAAAATAGCAAAGCTAAACAATAACAGGGAAACTTACATAGAAACCAGAACAGAAGGATTTATAAAAAATTACAAAAACTTAAGACACAAGGAGGAACCCAAATTTAGGAAAACAAAATTACAAAACATCCATACAACAAACATTAAAAGACCTACAAAATTTTCAGATAACGTTGACACTCCTCATCATGTGCCTGTTGCCAACACTGTCGACGGCAATGATCAACATAACCCCGATCCAGGTTGAAACCGGATTCATATCGCTGGGGGAAAGTACGGTGGAGCTGGTTAGCGAGTTCAAAATGGTCCTACATATAATAAGTCCAAAAGAAATATTAGAATTAACCAACATAATCCAGAATAATACGAAAATTCTGGTTAAGAAAGATAAGCATAGGCTAGATACAGAGATAGAAACTATAAAAATCAAAATAAGATCCATAACCCCAAATTCGCTAGCCAGACAAAAACGCGGCCTTATCAACGCAATAGGAAAAACTCAGAAGTGGCTCACCGGTCTCATGGATGATGACGATAGGGAAATCATTATGAATCATCTCCTTAATAACCAAGAAAACCAAAATAACATATTTAACAATATTAACAAACAAGTAAAAATAAATAACGACTTACAAAATTCTATTAACACACTTAAAGAAGTAATATTGGATGACAGGGAAAAAATAACCAAAACTCTTAACAACATTGAGACATATAATACCATGCTCAGAACAGACATAATGTATCATGACCAGCTGTTGAAGTTGAAATTTTTGCATGATAAAGTAGACACCATCTTGGACACAATAGCGTCAGCTAAATATAACCTCTTTCACCCCTCAATACTAACGAACGAAGAGTTTATACTCTATAATATAGATTTTTACAAAATTAAATTAATTCGCATGGGAGTCATGACCTATGACACTAATATAATCATAGCAATCAAAATACCAACTAACATAATAACTACCACAGTATTCTTAATAACCCCACTAACTAATCAGAAGAACAAAAGAATCGACATGAGTCCCGAAAGAGTAATAAAAATAGAGAACAAAACTTATACATACGAGGAACAGAAAACAATAAATGAACTCAAGCTTAGCTCTAACTGTATAATTAAAAGAAATTGTAAAATGATAGAAGATGTAGAATTTAAGACAAAATTAATAAACGAAGGTACATTGTTAATAAGTAATGCACAAGATAATGAAATTCAATACAATTGCAACAATACCACCAAGAGCGAAATATTAAGAGGAAACTTCCTCATAGAATTCACAAATTGCACAGTCCTCATAGATGAAACATACTACAAAAATAGCCAAGAAATTTATATACAATCATTTGCCAATGAAGAAGAGGAGGAAAACTCATTTAACTTCACCGAAAAGCTGACGTTTAAAGAAATCGTATTAAAAGAAATAGAAAACACAAAAACAATTAAAAGAATAAAAATACAAACAATAGTTTCCAACAGTTTTGGCATAGTATCAATTACTCTTGTACTCCTCTTCATAGGAATATATTCCTATAATAAATGTAAAAGAGGAATCCAGGAGAATCCCTCATCAAAGGGGGGAGGAGTTATGCAACCAATTAAAGTCGCACAAACAAATAACATAATTGTACAAAAAGCCAAAGCTGGACAAACAAATAAGCTTATGCATGGAAATGCTGATAACGACGAGATCAGCATAATCATGCAGAGGTACTTGAACCGAGATCAAATTTCAAAAGCATAAACAACGGAAACGTCGCCGTCGCTTCCGTTGCAAATGTTCGATCAGCAATTTATGAAACAAACGAAATGGGCATTTGCATATGCCAAAGCAAATTATATTATTAGTCTTAAGATTCAATTGTAACCGGACAGAAGTTCCAGTTCTAAAAACTAATAAAGAAACCCACGATATCTAAAGATATCTGTTGTCATTTAATTCGACAAACTTAATCAAAATTTAAATCTAAATTTAAATAAATAAATAAAGATATCTAAAGATATCTAGCGAATAAAAATTCGTTCTTTCAACAAATATAATTCGCGTGCCACCTCTACCAACGACGCCACTTTACTGTCTGAGAAAACGGTGGCAAATGTAAACTAAAGCAGCAGCTGATAATTCAACAAAATTCAAACGTAATTTGCGATACTTCATAGAAAAAGTGCGTTCGCTTGGCACTGCTGCCACGTGTTTATGCAAAGTAGAAAAACGTTCGTTTAATAACTTTTTTGCTATTTAACGGATTTCAATTAAGGTTGTGGCATATGATCAACATATTCTGTGAGCATAATTGTCAGTTTAGTAAAAGTGCCAACTCATTCGCATTTTGGCAGTATTTGAGACTGAACTTCAATTGGGGGAAATTTGGGACCGGTATCCAAAATATAATAAAATTTGAAATTGCATAAAATACATATAAAGTTTAATATAAAATTCTCTCGCGTTCGTACATACGGAGAGAGCGGATAAACGGACAGACAGACAGACGGACAGGGCCAAATCGATCTTGTCGTCCTGGTCAAGAATATATACACTTTATGGGGTCTGACACGCCTCCTTCTGCCTGTTACATACATCCAACAAAAACATTATACCCTGATTTCCCATTTTCAATGGGCTCAAGGTATAATTATGGAGTCAATGAGAACACAACAGAACGTAAATCATTTGCCCCAAGATGGAAATACTGACGATTACGGTTCTTACTCACAACACGAAGCAGAAGCAGTTGAGGACGACTTGTCAGGAGCAGAAAGCTGCAATTTTTTTTAGAGAAACTCCCTGCTCCCGTCCATAGAGCGTACGATAGCAGGGCGGATTATTAAGATGTTCATTGACACAGGAGCTTCGAAAAATTATTTTTAGCCCCTTCCAGAATTGGCTCATTGGATGTCAGTCAACAGCCCATTCCAAGTTAAGTCAATCCATGGACACACAAAGATCCAACAAAAGTGTCTCATTCACCTTTTCAAGGTAAAATCGTTTTTTTTTTTTTTTTGTAAGGTCGAATCATTGTCCTGCTAAGGCAGGTCAACGCACAAATTGATTTAACAAACAATTAAAAAAAATATGATCAAGATATAGAAGAAATCAAATTCACCAACAACAATTCAACAAGTGAATAATTTTGAAATCCATGACACAAACGTCCCTGTCGCGATCAGACCCACTTTCAATCGTATGATTGACAGAATGATTAACGCCTTCGCATTAACACAGTTTCCACAATCCCAATGGACGGCAAACCGATATACTCTAATCTATAACCATATCCTATGGGCGTGTCGGAATTTATCAACGCAGAGGTTAAACAACTTCTGGCGAAGAGCATAATTAGACCCTCAAAGTCACCCTGTAATAATCCAATATGGGAGGTCTACAAAAGATGTGTCCACAAAAAGAAAAATCATAAGGCAACCGACGATAAATACCCTATCCCAACTATTTCGACCGTATTATCGAATATGGCTGAGGCCCAGTATTTTACAACACTAGACCTCAAAGCAAGCTTCCACCAAATAGAATTAGCGGAAAGAGACGGGGAAAAGACCGCATTCTCTGTAAATAATGGGAAATACGAATTTTGTAGACTCCCATTTGGGCTAAAAAAACGCCCCTAGTATTTTCCAGAGGGCAATAGACGATGTCCTCAGGGACGAAATTGGGAAAACTTATTACGTCTATGGCGTAATCATTTTTTGAATGGGTCTTGAAACGCCTTAGGGACGCTGAGAGTTTCTCAGGAGAAATACAAGTTCTTCAAAAAGAGCGTGGATAACCTGGGATTCACAGTATGCAGAGGCGGAATCCAAACGTCGGCTGACAAAGTAGAAGCCATAAAGGATTTCCAATCGCCATAAAGGATTTCCAACCTTCGATCGTTTTTAGGGTTAGCGAGTTATTACAGGTGCTTTATAGCATGATTCACCAGCATTGCAGACGCGTCAGGCCAAGGGCTCGGTGCTGTACTATCTCAGGGTGGACGCCCTATAACAATGATCTCGCGCACATTGCGAGACAATGAGATTAACTTTGCCACGAATGAGCGAGAACTCCTAGCCATTGGTTGGGCACTGAAAAATCTCAGAAATTACTTGTACGGTGCTAAAAATCTTAACATCTACACAGACCACCAGCCGCTAACATTTGCGGTATCGGATAAAAATCCGAATGCCAAAATAAAGCGCTTGAAGGCTTTCATTGATGAGCATAACGCAAATATTATCTATAAGCCAGGAAAAGAAAACCTCGTGGCAGACGCTTTGTCTCGCCAGAATATTAACGCTCTGGAGGACGCGGCAGAATCTGATGCCGCTACGATCCACAGCGAAGAGTCTCTAACTTACACAATTGAGACGACAGATAAGCCCGTAAACTGCTTTCGAAACCAGACTGTATTGGAGGAAAGCACTGTTCCACAATACAAGACTTATATCTTGTTTAGAACAAAAGCTCGACACGTCATACAGTTTTCCGATCGAAACACGCTGATACAAACTCTACGAGAGGTTGTAAACCCCGAGGTGACTAACGCAATATATTGCGAACTTCCTATTCTAGCCTTCATCCAACATAATTTGGTGACAGAATTCCCCTCAACAACGTTTCGACACTCTAAGAGTCTTGTAATAGATATATCAAATGTTACAGAACAAAGGGAAATATCTATAGCGGAGCACAGATGGGAAATACTTCTTAACCTGTATCGATAAATTTTCCAAATTTGCTGTCGTCCAATCAATCCGATCACGCGCAATTGTGGACGTAAGGGCTCCACTCTTGCAACTCTTAAATTTTTTCCCAAAGACAAAAACAATCTACTGCGATAACGAAAAATCGCTAAACTCAGAAACCATCAGGGCAATGTTGTCAAACAATTTTGACATAGTGATCGCAAATGCACCTCCCCTACATAGTACATCTAACGCGCAGGTCGAGCGTTTTCACGGCACCTTAGGGGACCTAAGCCGTTGCTTACAAAATGGAAACCACATTGAAGATACTGTTGACAGTATTCTCCTTGCGACAATAAAGTACAATAGGTCGATTCATTCGGTGACAAAGAAAAAGCCCATAGAAATTCTTCATAATATCCCTACGAATCTTGCAGTGCAGATAAAAAAGAATCTCACGACGGTACAAAAAAAATCTTTGGGGCAACATAACAAAAACATTGTTAAAAAAAAACGTACCAAAATAGGTGAGAAAGTATGGGTAGTCTAATAAAAGACTGGGAAATAAACTTTCACCCTTATTCACCGAAGCAGTGGTTGAAGCAGACCTTGGGACAACGGTCCTTATAAAGGGGAGAGTGGTCAATAAGGACAACCTTAAGTAAACCATTTTTTTTACTTTTTTCAATTCTTTTGCCCCAGGATAAAATATATTTTAGTTTTAAAAATAGTGGCTATGACTATAACTGAAGCGACTTCGAGACTGAATGCCTATACGCACGCAGACTACATACCTATAATAGACGGGGACGTGACGATCTGGGACGAATACGGCTACATGGGACACACGACTAACTTGACGATATAGGAGATATACGTTGACGAGACATGGAACTTAATGGGTGGACTACCCAAAGACCATATGAGACAAGTACTTAAGACCGACTTACAACACATAGCCACTCTAATTAGTTAGAGGTATTTAGTATTAAGGCTTTTCAAAATTCCCAGCTACTATATTTTTTAATCAAATTCCCTAGACCTAAGTTACTTTACTAAGTTACCGTTCAGCATAATAATATAATAATAGATCTATAAGGCGACGTGGTGGCCGATTGCGGGACAGTGAGCATCACCTTCTGCAAGTGAATTCAGAAATTAACGTGTGCCCAATAGCTGGTCTCATGTGGCACCGCTCAATGCGCTACATGCCTTGGTAATCATCAACAGCGCCCCAATTCACATAGTGGGCAGCACCGGAACTAGCCAGCAGGTCACGGGGACTTACGGGAACCCGTAACGTAACGTATTCGGGAAAAACCCAGCAGTTTCGACGTCAGGAATAGTCAACATCACACTATTCCGAGAACACCTGAGCCTCCCATTCCTGTACGACCTGATTTTGAGTAATCTTCGCCACATCAGTAACCTCAAGGCAGAATTGTCATCAAGTTGCAGGCGGAATTGGATACCAGCACGCAGAAGCGTGCTGATCGTCCACGGAAGACGCAAGCTCAGTGTTCTGTCGGCCCGGCCGCCGGCAGCGAAAGCTTGAAATCGCCGTTTAGTTGTTTAGTTTGTAATCTTCTCTTAGCATGCTCACACGAGCTATAAAAAGGTTTAAATAATACAGTTTTTTCACTATAAACTGACTTGTTATAATTTATATATATACTGCATATAGCGCATGCACACATGCGTGCATATAACGCGTAGGCACTCGCTCTGCTTTTAGCGCAGTTAACGCGGCTGCGCTTGGACTGCAATATAAGCATACTATGGGAAATTAATTGTTGAATAACTTTTCTTTCACATGGACTTTCTGAATAAACCTTTCAGAGTAAATTGTGGTGGTCCAAATGTTTGTATTTGCCAAAACACATGTTTCTAGGATTTGATATTCGTTTTTGGGGGAAATTGGCCAATTTTGGGGAAAGGAAGCCCCCTTTCAAAATCCAAAAATTACAAAATGTACTGATTGCAGATACAGACACCACAAATCAAGTTTCTAGCTTTTGTGGTTTACGAGATCGCTGCGTGCATACGGACGGGCAGACAGACTATATCAACTCAGCTCGTCGACCTGACCCTAAATATATATTACGCCTCCTTCTGACTGTTACATGTATTTTCACAAAACCATATACCCTGAATTTTCAGTTTTAATGGGTTCAGAGTATAAAAATGTATTTAAAAATTAAAGATATATTTGATCCCAAAACTTAAACTCTTAGTAACTCAATTTTTTTATAATTTATAATTTTTTTTTTAGTTCGCTGTTGAACTTACCCTTTCGATTAATAGCGCTAGCCCATGGACCAGCGATGATTCTGACATCCTTTAGGCAAGTTGCTGGATTAGAAGGCAACATTACATCATTATCAATTTTTATCACATCACCGAACTATGCTTGTCACAACACTGTTTTCACTGATGAGCTCACATTTGCACATAAGCTAATTGCTTTTTATATGGTGTTCCGGTAGGAACTTTTACAAATGGAAACAGGCTTTACTGTCCACCAGTAAGAAAATGTGCTCGGGCATAAGCTTCGTCAGTTGGGCCCAGTGACCATCTTTAGTGCGGCGTTCACCATGGCAAAGATGACAATCGCTTAATAAATTGTGTTACGGTGAAAGATTTCGCATATGGACCCAGTAGCCATCTTTATTGCGGAGATCATCTTTACAAATATTCCAATTGGTTAATAAATAATGCTTCGGTGGAAGGTTCTTACAGGTAGGCCCAGTGGCCGTCTTCCTGCTGACCTACCGTTGAAAAGGAGACAAGCACATGGTAAGCGCTCATTGGTTACTTTACCATCAGTTTGGCAACGGTGAAATGACCTTTTGAAAGGGAGAGGAGTTCGGAATATTGTATGCAGTCATATCTTAATATCCCAGACCATAATAGCTACCAGGCTACCAGATATCAGGTAACTTGAGTTTATGCATATGTATATGTATTGTAAGCGGAGTATAATCCTTATACAATTTAGTGTCAGAAATTAAATTCCTGTTTAAGTCAAAACAAATGTAATTATTATAAGAATGAATTCTTAGTACAATGAATTAGTTAAGTTCAAATTTAATATTTATACAATACAAATCTACCGAACTTTATTAAATTATAATATGAAGCCCTTTCTACTCTTTTTTGAAATATATATGCCAGGCTCCTTTATTCATTTGTAATTATTATTCTAGGTCATCAATAGTTGCAGATCCGGAAGTTTCTAAAATATTTGAAGAGGTGTCGTTTTGGCTCGAGCGATTTCCAGCGACCAGTCCTTCGCTAGATTCTGAAGCCCTATTACCGAACTCTTGCATTTTAATAATTAACATAGCAAACACTTGAGCTGGTAGAGAGGATTGCAGCACTTGTAGAAGGCGCGCGGGTTGACCACATACAACGATGGCATTTGCTAAATGCTCGACACCACTCTCGAAATCGCCACGAGCTATCAAGGTTTCACCTAGCTGAATTTCTTGAAGAAAATATCTGAAATTTATAAAAAGCGTTTAGTCTTGTAGATTACACATATATATATATATATATATATATATATATATAAATAAAATAGATAATTTACATTTCGTACATTATTAAACCTGACAATTCTATCGCAAGTGATTCTTTGATTAAATGTATGCGTTAGTAATTAATTTTAATTTTCTGTATACATAATTTGATAAGTGTCAGTTTTTAATTGATTACGTTGAAAAAGAATATATCGATTATTAAACAGACTTGATCTGCAAGTGCTATAGGAGACCTACAAAAGATATTAAAAAATACTCTTGTACGTTTTAAGATCGACGGGTTATACATACGGACAGACGGATAGGATTATACAGACTCAGGTCATGGTCCTCATCAATATAAATCTGACGCTGAAACTGTTAAATACATTTTAACAAATCGAGAACACCGGATTCCCCATTTTCACTGGACTCTAGGTGTAAAGCCGCTATATCTTTCAGCTTTAAAACTATAAGCATAATACAAGAAGGCAACTGAAGTTTGATTAATTAATAATTACGCAAACTGCAAATTATTGAAATTTGTGCACTTTTTAAATTTAATTGATTCTTAATTCTTATTAATTTCGTGCAATGTCCATTTTGCTGTCCGTCCGCTTGTACGTATAAATGCAAACCATTTCTACGCTATTGAAGCTAGAGACTACAAATTTGGAATATATACTCGTGTATATCCTTGTCTGATAAATATTGATTGATGTAATAATTTGTTGTGTTCTAATAATGAAATTTTAATATCTCATTATTTTAGTAATGTTACTTAGACTAATTATGTTGACGAAGACTTTTTGAAATTTAAGATCTGCTTCGTTTTTAAAATAAATAGCGATTTTCGTTGAACACAAATATTCTTTAAATACTTATTGCACAGTCATTTGCCATTTCGTGTAGCTTATTACAATTAATGTTTTATTAATTATTTTCGTTCAATTTCTATTTGTTGCTTAGTTTAGTTGAGTTTATTGGTATTTCGGTAACCGAAATGTTATTTTGCTTCTCTTCTTGTGTACTGTGGATAGTTTATGATGAGGTGTTGTCTTTCTCCTAATTTAAGTTTGGATAGAGTATCTGCAACATCATTTTCTTTCCTGGTACATATTTTATTTTATAGTCAACTTCATTTGATTTAATTTTATATTTTTCAATCATTTCTATTTTTTTTTTTTTCAGGGTATGGGTAGAGCCCATAAAGTATATACATTCTTGATCTGGCTATCCGTATGTACGAATTCGTCAATCGCAGAACATATGAGCTAGAGACTTGAAATTTTCTTGTAGATTGCTATATACAGCACGCAGATCAAGTTTCTTTTAAATAACCGATAACTTTTCTCGTTTATTTATTATCGCTTAAAAACATGATCAAAATTCAGTTATACAAAAATATCTGTCTTAAGCTAGGGTCACCAAATAAAAAATGTTTGGCCGATATGCATAAGTACGCGGCAGCAGCGCTAAGCGCACGCATTTCTCGTATACATGTACACACATACACTAAGAAAGCTCTAGTGGGGCGTGACCGATTAGGGGATACCCTGAGCCCCCTCGAATCTGTCTTGTTCAATATACTTATATTTAGCGTAAAATTATAAAAAAAAATGCGTGTGTGCACATGCATAGAAAAAGAGCGTGCGGTTAGCGCTGCTGCCGCGTGCTTTTCCAAGTAGCCAAACATTTTTCGGCATAAGATCAACATATTCTATGGGCAAATGTGAATGAGTTTTCACTTTTACTAAACTGCCAAATATAGTTTAGTAAGTGTGAAAACTCATTCACATTTTGGCTATATTTGCAACTAAACTTTTTAAGAATTTGGGAAAATTTGGGGCTAATAAATAGAAATTGCATAAAGTACATATAAAGCTAAATATCAAATGTGGTGTCTCTAGCTTTAAAGATGGGCGAGATATGATTTAATTTGTTTATGATTGTTTTTAATCGATAACAACTGGGGATAGTTATCGTTTTTGTAAAACAAACTTGATCTGCGCGTGCTATACACGGACCTATAAAATTTCTCTAGCTCTTATAGATGTTGAAATCGGCGCGTTCAATCATACGGACAGGGCTAAATCAACTTCTCTTGTCGTCCTGATAAAGATTTATACTTTATGGGTTCTGCACGCCTCCTTCTGCCTGTTACATACGTTCCAACAAAACCATTATACCCTGATTTCTCATTTTCAATGGGCTCAGGCTATAAAAATGTTAACGTTACCGCGTGCTTCGTGAAAATGCTGGGTAATCATTGCTCGACTTCTGTGCTTATGCCAAATAAACATATACACTGTTGTTTACGTTGACATTCCCATAGGGGTAATTTGATCGGGCACTTACCGAGAAATGCTTGAAGCTATGGGAGATTATGCTTAGACGGCACTTTTAGTTTTTGTCAGTTCTTAATGGAACACTTATGCCAAGCGCAAGTGTACATAAATATATATCTATATATATGTATATACATACTAACATCAGACAAAATTGCCTAACTTCATTATGCCGTGACAATTTTTTAGACCGATAACTATCTAAACATAGATTCACTATGTAAATTAGTCAAAATGTTATGTTTTGTGATTGCAGCTCTGTGTGTGTATGTATGAGTGTGTGTTCATGTAAATCCATGAGCGCACGCACGTGCATCCTTCGTTATGTAACATGGAAATTCAACATTACCTTTCAATAGCTTCGTGGTCATTCAAATTTGGCATTCCCTGCTTAGCAGATCCAACCTTACGATTGCGCCGACGACCTGTTTAATTGATATATATATATATACATATAAATATATATATATTATAAGTACTAATATACACAGTACATTTTACAGAATTTACTTACGATCGCGCACTTTTTTTTTGTAGTCTGGCTCATTACGGCGTTTGTTGTCAAAGTAAATGCAATATCCAATGAATAAGGTGCCAGCCAGACCCGCTGCAATTCCAATTGCAGTTTTGTTTATTTCAATCATATTTCCGCTGCCTTTTTCACTCCATGAACCGCACTGTAGCTGCTAAGCAATCGATGTACGACTCTACAGTATCGATTGCGTGAAGAATAGGCGATACATTGACATGCGAGTCACGATACTCACCGGCAATTTAACGTTGCATTGGCAACAATAAAAACACAAATGGGATTGGAACAAATTTTACATGAAACAATTGGAGCAGCAACTACTTTGCAAAATGTTATTTTATATTGGTGGAGATTATGTATTTTAAGAATTTATTTTATTTTGATAGAGATTATTTATGAATTATATACACTATGACAACATTCTCTCAACACTAATTGTGTCTTAAATTTCTATTACAATTTTCAATATAGACTTAGGAATTTGTATTCCAAACAAATCTAAAACAAAATAAAAGTAAAGAAAAAAGCGTTTAATAATTAATAGCTTGGCATCATATTACCAACGCAAGTATTTGGCAAGTTTGGCAAACTATGAAGAGAAGAACCTGTCTCCAATAAAAATGTAGAACTACCCGCAGGCACACACATCATTGGCTTTGCTGATGATGCTTCCGTTGCTGTCATAGCCAATGGGCTGCTAAGAGCAGGAGCAGTTAACGGCGTATGAAACGGAACGGCACTAGTCACTAGCCATACAAAGTAGAAACGCCAAAGCGAGCTATTCAGTATCGCGCACTCTTGTTATATACAGGGATAACACTCTGCGAGCAGCTCTAATATGCGCACATAAACAGCTTTATTCCTGCAGAGCACTCTCAAGAATCTGAAGCTGAGCACACTCCTCACATCGCCAATCTGGTCAAGAGCGATGATAACTGCAAAACTACAGCGGAGGTATGTGCGCTGCCTATTGACTGAGTGCAAGCCGCATCAGTTCTCTTAGCAGGACAGACACTGATAATCCCCGGAATGTTATCTATTAAAGATGGGCTCATCGTCGCTGACGAAGGGCGAGACACGTAGGCAATTCCATTCAAGTGAGGTTAAGCTAGGCTTTACTACAGGAACCTAATCTTTCTTTAAGATTCTTATAGCGCGCAAGTCTCTAGTATTTGAAATAACTGTTTGCGAATTGGAACAAACGAGGACTTTTGACTTTTTATACCCCGAGCCCATTGAAAACGGAAAATCAGGGTATAATGGTTATGTTGGAATGTATGCAACAGCCAGAAGGAGGCATGGCAGACCCCATAATATATACACATATGTTCGTGATCAAGTCGATAATAGAAATTGATTTAGCCCTGTCCGTCCGTCTGTATGCTTGAAAGCGCCAATCTCAACTCTATAAGAGCTAGAGACTTGAACTTTTTTTTAGGTTTGTTTTAAGCATTCGATAACTTTCCTCATTTAATTGTTATCGATTAAAAACAATATCTGAATAAAGCTATGAAATTATATCTCGGCCATCCTTAAAGCTAGAGAGACCAAATTGAAGTTTAGTTGCAAATATAGCCAAAATGTGAATGAGTTTTCACACTTACTAGACTATATTTGTCAGTTTAGTAAAAGTGAAAACTCATTCACATTTGCCCATAGAATATGTTGATCTTATGCCGAAAAACGTTTGGCTACGTTGCAAAAGCACGCGGCAGCAGCACCAACCGCACGCTCTTTTTCTATGCATGTGTACACACGCTTACAAATGCGCGCATTCCAGTCGATTCGAAGAATTGCAAATTGCGGTTGAATTATGCTTGCTACTGCTTTACTAGACGTTTGCAAATTACAACAGCTTACTTAAGCAGTGGAGTAGCGTCGTGGGTAGAAGCGCACGTTAAACATGAAGGTCTGAGTTCATATATATCAAAAATTAGATGGCGTTCTTGGTAGAGGTGATGCACGTTGCGTGACTGCAGTAGGTTCAACTTTTTGACAAAAAATCGTAGTTGGTTGCTAAAGGTCGAACCAGAAAGTGTTTATAATTTTACGCTATTGAAAAATACAGACTCGACGGGGCCTAGGGTATCCCCAAGTCGGTCACGCCCGACTATAGTTTTCTTACTTCTTGTACCCTGAGGTCATTAAAAATGGGAAATCAGGATATAATTGTTTTGTTGCAATGTATGAAGTATATATATTCTTGATCAGGACGACCAACCGAGTTGATATAGCCCTGTCCATCTGTCTGTCCGTCTTTCCGTTCGTCCGTGTGAGCGCAAACCACAAAAGTTAGAGACTTGATATTTGAAATGAATACTCGTGTATAATATAAGTTGAACGAGATTATCTTTTTTTCTCAATATCTCATCCCACTTACTTATTATCGATAACAATTAATAATTTGCCTTACTTTTTCAAGCGTAACTTAATTAGCGTAACGGCTAGAGACTTCAGATTTGCGGTGTATGTTCCTGCAATAAAAGTGCACATTTTGTTATTTATGGATATCGGCTCCTCTTTCCCCAAAATTTGCAAGTTTCTCCAAAAGTCGTATATCAAATACTAGAGACTTGTGCTTTGGCAATAACAAAGTTATGGACCCCTTCATATTACTCTGAAAGTTTTAAGTTCATGCAAAAAAAAAAAACGTTATTCAACAATCAATTTCCCATAGTAATGCTCATATTGCAGGCCAAGCGCAGCCGCTGCAGCCGCGTTAACTGCGCAGTAAGCAGAGCGCTCGCCTACGTATAACTGTGTATGTATGTGTGCCTGCGTTATATGCAATGTATAAATTGATCGAGCGTCGCGAGCGGTACGCTGCGCGTTTATTGACTTCAAACTTAAGACTAACTACTAAATAATTAAAACATATACAGTAACAGGATAATGACCCAAAACATAAATCGAGTATTGTCCAGTCTTGATTGATCTAGACTGTCCGCATGTGGTCAATCCACCAAGTCGCCCGACCTTAACGTTATTGAAAATTAGTGGGCAATATTGGACATGGCTATTCGGAAAAGGTGAATTTCCAATAAGGGCCCTATTGGAAGAATGGCAAAAAATCTCCTGAAGTCACCCGAAAATTAGTAAAAGAGGTGATAAAACAAAATGGAGGTCGTTCCAAAATAATTTAAGAATTTTTTGATAATATGAAGTGTAAAGTGCAGTGCACGAAATAAGCTGTGACATGGAAAAAGACAGTTATTTGAGTTTTGAGTGATGAATAATGAATGAATAATCAATAATAAATGAGGTTGAATAACCTCATTGGCTTTGCGGGAATACGGCCTTAACATTTTACTGTACCGCGGCACGAAATAAGCTGTGAGCCACTGTATCTGTGGCCAGGCGCAGAGTCGGCGCTGCCGCAACTCTGCCGCCTGTGCAAAGCCGCTGCCGCCGACGCGGTTATCGCTGTTCTCTGAACTCCAGCTGTGCCGACCGCTGCTGGCGCCCCTCAGAACCGCCGACCTTCGCCTCGTGGGCGGCGTCGCATCACCATGGCGGCCGCTCACACTGTTGCGACACATCCTCAGTTGTGACTCCAAATATGTCAAGTCAGCACGCGCCCAGTGTCAGTGGTTAACTTATACATATGTATATAAAAGAAGAGTAAAATGATTTCAATATCAGATCCCGCAGGGCTTAGGGTATCTCTTAGTCGGGCCGTCTCGACTAGAACACTCTTACGACGGACGATATTAGAAAAACACTTTTATTAATTATAGTGAACTCTCAACTATTTTAGAAGATATTATTAAAGTACGAAATTCAAATTAAGCAGGGAGTGTGAGAGACGACCTGAGTCTAGGCTGATGAGGGAAGCTGAGCCGCGTCGAATCTGCTTTTACAGCCAGGACATCAATAAGAAGTCGCAAATCCAAGCCAAAGTTGCAGTCGGCAATTCAAGCCCGATTTAATCGCAATATAGATTCTCCGAATTGGCAAGACTGTGTGCATTTAAATGTGTATTCAAGCTAAAAAAAAACACAAGTAAAAAGTGAAAAAAAAGTCAAATTATTGATTGTTATCGATAATAAGAAAATGGGATAAGTTATCGAAAATTTAAGAAAAACTCGTTAAGCGTATGGTATACCCGAGTATTAATGTTAAATTTCAAGTGTCTAGCTTTTGCGGTTTAGGAAATCGGTGCGTTCATACGGACGAACGTTCGGACGGACGGACGGACGGACAGGGCTTAAACAATTTCTCTTGTCGTCCTGATCAAGAATATATATACTTTTGGGGTCTGCCACGCCTCCTTCTGCCTGCTACATACATATTCACAAAACCATTATACCCTGGATTCCCATTTCCAATGGGTTCAGGGTATAACCATTTTCAATGGGCTCAGGGTACAAAAAGACGAGTTCTTATAGGCGACGGCATGGCGGTGTTGCTGGCAACTGTAGCAACATTGTTTAGATTCAGCGTTGCCTTCGAATTGCAGATGCTGATTCGGCGTACGGCTGGATTCCTTGGAATTTCGGTGTTTTCGTTACTGTCGCAGCAACGGGAAAGTTTGGAAAACATTTGTTGTTAACTTGCACTTGCACAGGTGCAAATGCGTGCGCTTGACGCTGCGTGACGCGTGATTTTGTTCAATAGCTTCTGAGATAACTAATGGATTTTCTATTCTATGGGAATAGAATTTCCCACTGTGGTGAAAATGATAGTTCTCACATTCAGCCTAAATTTAGGGAAATTGGGGAAATTTAATGTTATAAAATATTCATGAAACTATATAGAACATATGTTTCTTATCGATAACAGGGAAGCGCGATTATTTATCGATTATTGCGCATCTACCAAATGCAAATTCAAAGCTTTGGCCATTATAGGTTCTTAAATCGCGTTAGTTTATTGTCCGAATATATATTCTTTATGGGGTCTGCCACGCCTCCTCTGGCCTCTTCTTCTTTTTAATATTATTTCGGAAAAAAATCGTTCAATTTTTGAGGACTTTTAAAATGGGAAATGATTTGGGTTCTTGACAAAATAAGTTCGAAAACGTATGCATATAAGGTTTGCGTCTTTGCTAGCTATGTTTCATTTCCTCATATCTCCCCTACTGCAATGGGGCAACGGGAATTCGAATTCATTTGTTATTGAAATTTCCCACTATTTTAAGTTCCAATTTCATTTAATGTAAATTAACAGCTATGTTAGTGACCTAACATTTTTGGGTTGTATTCTGTTGTCTCACCTGAAGTTCGGTTCGACTGACACTGAATCAGAGCTCTCGCAATTGATTCAAAGCAATCACAGTAAATTACTTCAAAAATCTTATCCTAATGCAACTACCATAAAAATGCTCAATCGTTTATTGATATGTTCGTCAAAATGGGAAACTAAGCCCGTATTGGAACAAAATGATTATGATTATTATTGTTCTTCTCTTGGCTGCAGGTAGAGTCAATTTATTTTAGAGTTATTTTCAAATAAAGATCAGCGAACGCGCGCCAATTTTTCAAATAAAATCACGTCACACTGTTAAGTTAACAGACGGCTTTGTAGAACCTATCATAGTGCTAATCAGTGGTGCAATCGTGTCAGCAGAGTAATGTTAACGCGTTGTAGAGTAATGTTAATGCAGGCTATTACAACCGCTCTCTTTGGTATGCTCTGTTAATGTTGCTTAGGTGGGCAAACAGGACTGACAGTGTTCGCTCAAGTTCGAGCACTGAGCAAGACACCTACAGTTAGTTACATACTCCGGCGCGATTCGAACGTGCGGTCTTCTGCCGCGGACGACTTTAAGTGAATTGAACGAACTGTGTACGTTACATACATATAATCGTTTTGGGTTTAATAATCACAAGAGCTATGTGTTTGACGTGGTTTCTGTGAAATGATGAATATTTAAAAAGTATGAAAGTGATCTAAAAAATACACACACAACACTCACATGTGTACATACATACATAATTACAGAGCAAATATATATGTATATATGTAGGCCTAAGCCCATGCTCATATGTCATATGCATTTACATATATGTACAATTAAGAGTTTCTCGTGCAGAAACATTCCAGTAGAGCTGAGTCTGCTTAGGCGTGTTTTAAATTAAATGCGCTATGCTATTATTAATAAGCGCCTAGTGCTTTTTGGAGATATTGTAGAAAACATCAAATTCTTGAGCCATTGGAAATGCTTGCATTTGTTTGTTTTAATTTTTATCATCCGTATGTGTGTGTGTGTGTGCATGAATGAGTGAGCGTACATACTGTGATTGTGTGTGAGTCTGGCTAAGCTTGCGAACTTACGCCAAATGAGTCCAATCATTCGAAGAGCGGCTTGTGTCTTATCCCTATATATATTACTAATATCTTGGTTACCAATTTTAACGTTTTAGTTGTCGCTTGTAGTGAAGCTCTGTTAAATCAGTAAACTAAAACCATCCATGTAATGTGACCCAATAACATCTGGCAACTCCGCGATCGTGAATTAATCGATAACTACTGATCTACCTGCATAGATTCCGTTTGCGATATACGGTCAATTGTTTACCATGCGTCACATGCAGGCGCACTTACGTCTTGTGCAATTTGGAATCAATAAATATAATAGAAATAAATCACAATGATGCATTAAATTAATTTTCAAGAATGGTGAATTCGGTTTGTTGTTAAGCCCTTGTTAAATTAGTTTCCCTAAAAAACTCTATGACCCTGCACGAATGCCAATTAACTCAAGAACAAATCACCGGCCTTATTTCTCGTAAGACATCAACAATTAAACCCCGAGCATCGACTGTCGACGACTGTTCAGTGCAAATCATTTTTATAAAAGTGAACACAAATATGTTTACATATGGCTGCAATTAATTATGATTCCAAAACAAATGATATGAGACGCACAAAATAATGTGTTTAACAGTGGATCAATATTTGTACATATAAAAAATTGACAGAAAGTCAACTTTGTAATCAGGTGCAACAGCTTTTTCTAAATGAATATACCAAAAACCTAATTCCTTTGGTGAAAATAAAAACGAAGAAATTCTTAATTGGTGTACGACTTTTATTCGTTATACATTTTGTGCCACAATACCAAAATTAAAAATGATTAATGTAAAATGACGATGCACACTATTTAAAAATTAAATCAATTAAAAAAGCGTAACGAGTTATTAAATAAATAAAATATAAAATAATATGTGAGATAACTAAATTATTTTATAATAATAAATAAATAAGTGGTAGCCCCTACGCATTGTTTTTCTGTTAATCAAAATCCAACCAATACAACATAAAGATTTTTGGGAATTTTAAAATATGTTAAAATTATTGCTCCTTAATGCAGTTATATTTTAATGGATTATAATAATACTTATACTATTCCAATTAAAAATATAAAAATTTGTGTAAGCATAAATAAGATTCGAGCCGAATACGAAGTGTGTGTCCGAAGTGTTTTGCAATTCTTTAAATGTGATATGCTTCGTTCAATAACCTTTTTCTTATTTCGTTACATACATGTTAATATTTAAGGTATATTGAAATATATATATGTTGCTCTTATAGCAATAGCCCCTATTATTTATCCTCAATTTGGAAGTCAGTTTAAAGAAACCTTTGGTTTTTTATGACAAGTCAATAAATACAATGTAGGGCTGGATAATATTGACTGCTTTTTATTCTAAAGAATGCAATTTACTTTTAAATATATATTTTTCAAGTATTTCGTATGAGTTAATTTTCTTTCAATGCGGTTGGAAATCGAATCTTTGTAGGTATTTAGATATAGTTAATATCTTTTCTGCTAGTCGGTAGTGGCAGACGAGGAGAAATGCTGAACCTGCGTTCACGCATGTAAGCTCGTATCTATAAAAGGGATATAGGATTCGAACCTGAATCCCCGCTGTAAGATTTAACTTACTCACAGCATCTATTATAAATTCTAACTAAAATAGCAGCTGAAAATTCAAACAACATTTTATCGCAGTTACCAATCTATTAATAGAATTGGAATATTAGCGTGTGTGTGCGTTTGTATAGATTTAATTCCTACCTAGTTTTGAGAATTTGATGAACAATATTTTGTAACTAATAATTATCATGCAAAAATGCAAACATTTCATTTACATTTGAAACTGAACTTCAATTTATATAATCTTAAGATGCTATCAAAAATTTAAAAAACTGTTCGAACTTAAATTTAATTTATTCGAAATTCGATGAGTTTTGGTTTCTTTCCCATAAAAATCTTGAAAAAATGAATTATCGTGCGTGGCATGGTCATTATTTATTATTCAATATTCTGCAGTCATGAAAGCAACAAGTGTCTTAATATATATGTTACATGTTGCTTTAAATATCTTACTTTCATTCTTGGTTATTTATTTGTAGGACTGAATACCATGTGGAGAAAAATAGCTAATGTTTAATATGCATTTAAAAAATTATGCCCACACTGTTAAGAGAAAAAAAAGTGTTTTACTTCAGTGGACATCATTAATAAGTTTTGTTTGCCTACTTCAACCTTCATTTTCATCGGGCGATGCAGTCCGAGGTACCCTCTCTCATCGCAAGTCCCTTTTGGATAGAAAGGCAGACTTTAGCCATCAGACATATAATGTTACAATACCAGAAAACAGTCTTGGAAAAACATACGCTAAAGGAGTATTACACGAGGACTTGGCCGGAATTACGATAGATTCAAAATACGACATTAAATATAGGATAATAAGTGGCGATAAAGACAAGCTTTTTAAAGCTGAAGAACGAATTGTTGGGAACTTTGCCTTCTTAGCTATTCGCACGCGAACGAGTAATGTCGTTTTAAATAGAGAAAAAACTGAGGAATATAATCTAAAAGTTCGGGCGCATATTACCTATTCCCATGGTAAAAACAACTCAATCTATGAAACTGACACGACGATTCATGTAAAAGTACTAGATCGAAACGACCTAAGTCCTTTATTTTATCCAACTGAGTACGCGGTAACCGTTCCTGAGGATACTCCAAAACATAACAGTATTTTAAAAGTGCTTGCTGACGATGCTGACCTAGGAATCAACGGTGAAATCTATTATAGTTTTTTAATAGACAGCGAGAGTTTCGCTATTCATCCAACTACTGGAGATATAACCATTCTACGACAGCTCAACTACGCAGAGAACTCACACTATGAGCTTACTGTTTTAGCCACTGACAGGGGTGCAGCTATCAGCCAACAAACTCATCAAGCCAGCAAAGCGAAAGTTTCAATAAATGTAAAACAGGTAATTAAAGTATAAGTTTAATTTTGTTAATATATTCAATGTTATACACTAATTATGAATCTTTCCCACCCATAAGTTAACACCAAATGTTCAATTTTAGCTGCTTTATATTTCATGAGCATACCTTTTTATAACCCATTGAACCCATTGAATTCAGGTATAAATTCACGATATAATCGTTTTGTGAAAAAATTATGTAACAGGCAGAAGGAAGCGTGTCACACTCCTAAAGTATATATATGAGTTGAAATAGCCATTTTCTTCTGCCCGTCCGTATGAACGCAGCGATCTCGTAAACTACAAAAGCTAAAGATTTGAAATTTGAAATTAATACTCGTGTATTCCATACGTAGTATGAGTTTATCTTTTTCGATAACTCATTCCATTTATTTATTATATGAATAATGATAACGATAATGAATACGCAAGTTTTCTATATTTTGTATTTCGGATACCGGGTCGCCCCCCTTTTTATCCCAAAAATCGTATATCAATTACTAGAGACTTGTGCTTTTGCAAATACAATTATATGAACCACTTTATTAGACTTTGAAAGTTTCATCAAGAAAGTCTATCTAGAAGATAGTCGTAATAGAAACAGGATAATTATATTTTTTTATACAAACAAGTAAGAAAACTCTAATCGGGCGTGACCGACTAGGGGATACCCTGAGCCTCGTCGAATCTGTGTTTTTCATATAATTTGGGGGAATCGGGGCCGTTATCCAAAATATAAGAAAATTCAAAATCGTATAAAATACATATAACCCTAAATATAAAATTTAGTGTCTCTAGCTTAAAAGATGGGTGAGATATAATTTTTTCGATTTTGTTTTTAATCGATAACAATTAATTGGGGATAGTTATCGATTTTTTCAAGTCTCTAGCTCTTTTACGGGCTAAAATCGGCGCGTTCAAACATACGGACGGACAGACAGACGGACAGGGCCAAATCGATTTCTCTTGTTGTCCTGATCAAGAATATATATACTTTATGGGGTCTGCCACTTCTCCTTCTGCCTGTTATATACATCCAAAAAAAACATTATACCCTGATTTCCCATTTTCAATGGGCTCAGGTATAAAAATATCTTTGGTAAAATATATGTAACAGATAAAAGAGTACGTGGAGGACGAAGAGATGACCTGATCTATCCGTGCCCGTCTGTCCGTACGTCCATTTGGCGGCAAAAAAAAATGGCATCGCCTTACTCATTGAACGCTAGTTTGCAAAGCTAAATTTAGAGTGGCATATGAGCTACATATTGAATATTTGTACATTTTTGTACAAATACAAACGCTTATGGAATATATTTTCAACTGAGCTTCAATTTAATGAAGCCGGCATATACCTCTTATACCGTTGTTTTATGTAATTTTGTTTATTATAGGAAGAATTGTTCAACACTTAATGACTAGTACCAACTCTGTAAGCTATTTTTTTTTCAAACCTGTTCAGATGAGTTTTTAAGAAAAGTATTTTTGAATACTTCTTTAAAAAAATTAATCAACGTCATATAAAATAAGTAAAAAAGCTCTAGTTAGGCGTGACCGTTGGGCGCAAAATTATAAAAAAAAATCAGGATTGCTCCTTAACAACAAATAGCATTTTTGTCAAAAATAACTCAAAAAACTGACTTTGCTGAGTTGAAGCAATGAATAAAAAAAAATAAATAAATTTCACGAGTCGCCTTCACGTTTCGCGTGCACCGCTTCTACCAACGACGCCATTCCACTACTAAAATAAGCTGTTGCAAATGTTAACTAAAGCAGCAGCTGATAATTCAACAAAATTCAAATCCAAAATAATTTGCGATTCTTCGAAACGACTAGAATGCGAGCTTTGCTGCCACGTGCTTTTGCAAATTAGTTTTGTTTAATAACTTTTTTTGCTACTTAACGGATTTCAATGATATTTCCGTCATAAGATAAACGTGCGAACTCATTCATATTTTGGCTATATTTGCAACTTAACTGAACTTAAATTTTACGAATTCGGCGAAATTTGGGGCCGGTATCCAAAAAATTACAAAATTGCATAAAATACATATAAAACTAAATACCGAATTTGGTCTCTCTAAAGATGAGCGAGATATAAATTATTACCCTAATTTCGATTATGTTTTTAATCGATAACTATTAATTTTGGATAGGTATCGATTATTTAAACTAAATTTGATCTACAAAAAAAATGCAAGTCTCTAGCTCAGCGCGTTCAGACAAAAGGGACTAAATAAACTTCTCTTGTTGTCCTGATCAAAAATGTATATACTTTATGGGGTCGCCATGCCTGCCAGTTACGTACATTCCAACAAAACCATTACAACCTGATTTCCCATTTTCAATGGGCTCAGGATATAATGAACATTTACCGAACAGAAAGTTTTTTCATCATAACTGATTAAATTTAACTTTTCTGCCCACTACACACATTTTAACCAATCTATTATGCATAGAATAAAATAGTTAATAGTTAACAAAATATAGTTAATTATATTGTATATTTTAAATTTAAAAAAGTTTTTTTTTCTTTCTTAAAGGTTAATTTAAATGCTCCTGAAATCTATGCAAAAACATTTTCGAGTGTGATACCGAATTCGAACTCTCTTATTTACGGCATAGTAAAGGTACATGATAAAGATATTGGGAAAAATGGAGAGATACAGAAATTGGAAATACTAGACGGAAATCAAGATGGTACATTCCAATTAATTCCTGCAGAGACAAGAAACGAATATTATATTGAACTAAATAGATTCGCAAAGGTATATGAACAAATTTTCACCTATAATTTAACGCTACGAGCTGAAGATTCTGGGAAGCCTTCCAGATCTACATTTAAAACTGTTACGATACAAATACTTCCGGAAATAAAAAATGTTCCGATATTTACACAAGAAATATACGAAGTTTCCATTCCGGAAACTGCTCCGATTAATATGCCAGTTATTAGACTTAAGGTTAGCGACCCTAATTTAGGAAAATTTGCTTTGGTGTATTTGGAAGTGGTTGGTGGTAATGAAGGAGGAGAGTTCCGAATAAATCCAGATTCAGGAATGCTTTATACACAAAAACGACTTGATGCCGAAACAAAATCGAGTTACACATTGACTGTATCTGCCATTGATCAAGCAGATGTTGGATCCCGGAAGCAATCATCTGCCAAAGTAAAAATTACTATTGACGATATGAATGATAATGATCCAATTTTTGAGAGCATTAATAGTATTATAGAAATAAATGAAAATGAATTAGCCGGCTCATTTGTTGTAAAGCTCACAGCAAAAGACAAGGATTCTGGTGAAAATGCATACATATCTTATAGTATAGCAAATCTTAATGAGGTTCCATTTGAAATTGACCACTTCTCTGGAGTTATCAAGACAACCAACCTCATTGATTATGAAACAATGCAGAGAAACTATACACTGCTTGTGCGTGCGTCAGATTGGGGACTGCCATACAGGAGGCAAACTGAAATTTCATTAAATATTATTGTAAAAAATATCAACGATAATAGGCCACAGTTTGAACGTGTTAATTGTTATGGAAAAGTAATTAAATCGGCACCGATTGGCTCTGAGGTATTTACCATTTCTGCAGTAGACCTGGATGTGGGCGATGTAATATCATATCGGTCAATATCTGGAAATGAAGATGGTTGCTTTAACTTAGATTCAAATACCGGAACTATATCAATTGGTTGCAATTTACTGGATGTTGCTGTAAATGATCGAGTGCTACGAGTATCGGCCACAGATGGCACTCATTTTTCCGATGAGTTAAGTATCAATGTACGTCTTGATGTTGATTACGCAAGGGACCACAGTAACACTTTGCACGGCTATGGAACGTTTGAGTGTCGAGAAACTGGTGTAGCAAGAAGACTTGCAGAAACATTGGCATTGGCCGAGAAAAATAATATGAGGAATGTGTCATTTTTTGAAGTTAACGATTTGGCACTAACGCCTAGTCGATATGGGCAAAACATCCATAGACCAGAATTTATAAATTTTCCTCAAGAACTTACATTAAATGAAAGTATTCAATTGGGCACAACGGTAGCTGTGATCCAGGCTAGCGACCGAGATCTTGGCTATAATGGAAAACTCGTATTTGCAATCGCAGATGGTGATTACGATTCGGTGTTTCGCATCGACCCTGACAGTGGGGAACTACAGATTATTGGCTACTTGGATAGAGAACGTTTAAGTGAATATATTTTGAACCTAACAGTCTATGATCTAGGTCAGCCGACCAAATCGGACTCAAAAGTACTTCCCATAACAATAATAGATGCAAACGACAATCCCCCTGTCTTACAAAATTCATTAGCTACAGTTCGACTCGCAGAAAATGCACCAAAAGGTACTATCGTATATTGTGTACATGCAACAGACGCTGACTTGGGAATCAATGCAGAAATCATTTATACCCTATCTGTCGAATTCAAGGAATTTATGATAAACAAAACTAGTGGATGCATTGTTCTAAATGAATTATTAGATAGAGAGCAGACCGATAAATATGAGCTACATATTATTGCAAAAAACTATGGGTATCCTGTACTATCGGCAGAAGCAGTTGTATATATCTTAGTTACTGATGTTAATGATAATGCACCAATATTCGGAGTACAGGAGTACATTTTTAAAATTCGCGAAGATATACCTAGAGGAACTGTGGTTGCTGTTATTGAAGCCTTTGACAAAGATCTCGGAAAAAATGCAAAAATACTTTTTTCACTCAAGGAGGATGCACAGGATCACAATCTGTTTAATATTGATAAGCACACCGGTGCTATACGCGTAGAAGGTTATTTGAATTATGAGAATCGTCAAGTACATAACCTTGTTGTAAGCGCAATAGACTGTGGAGTCCCATCATTAACAGTTGATATGCCCGTTGTAGTCGAAATAATTGATGTAAATGAAAATCGATATGCTCCAGAGTTTGATGACTTTGTTTATGAAGGAAAAATCAGAGAGAATATGCCAAAGGGCACGTTAGTCATGAATATTACAGCTCGGGACATGGACTCAATGGATCTTAATTCCAAAATATCATATTCAATCACAGGTGGTGATGGGCTTGGCATTTTTTCTGTAAATAATCAAGGTAAGAAACTGCAAATCTTATTAAACATTTTTAAAGTAAGTTCTGCTTTAGGTTCTATTCATTCTTTAACCCAACTGGATGCGGAAACCAAAAACTTTTACTGGTTGACACTATGCGCTCAGGATAATGCTATCGTGCCTCTTAGTAATTGTGTTAAGGTAAAAACTTACAAGTAATAAAATTATATATAATATACATGTGAAATTTGTCTTTATAGGTTTATATCGGTATTGAAAATGAGAATGATAACATTCCATTAACAACCAAACCAGTCTATTACGTAAATGTAACAGAAGGTAGCTCTGGAAAAAATGAAATTATTCAACTCAAGGCAACGGATCCCGACATGGATCCTTCACAAACAATTACCTATAGTATTACTTCTGGAAATCTTATTGGATATTTTGAGATAGAACCGCATACAGGTGAACGCAAAAAACTGGAAAAAATGATTTTTATTTAATAATATACAATTTACAATTATTTAGGAGTGCTTAAAACGACAGAACGGAAACTTGACAGAGAGAATCAAGCAGAACATATTTTAGAAGTAAGTTATCCCGAGAATCCATAAAAGGGGCAATTTTATAATAGATTTCCTTCAGCTGCTTAAGACATTGATAAAGCTCAAGCATTGGCATGAAGGAAGTAATTTTTTAGAGTTGTATGTTTTAGGTGGACAAAACGCACAACATTGCAGAGCTGCTGTTGATTTTTATTTAATCATTTTATCTATTATATGGTTCAGTATATATAAGTATTGGTATATGTGAATGTGTGTGATTTTGTGTACGTTTTATCTATGTGCGCGATTTCGTTTATGTAGGTATTAGCTAAAATTACAAAAAAAAAAAATTAAAAAAAAACAGCTCCTGTATTTTTATACCCTGAGCCCATTGAAAATGGGAAATCAGGGTATAATGTTTTTGTTGGATGTATGGAACAGGCAGAAGGAGGCGTGGCAGACCCCATAAAGTATATATATTCTTGATCAGGACGACAAGGGAAATCGATTTGGCCCTGTCCGTCTGTCCGTCCGTCTGTCCGTATGTTTGAACGCGTCGATTTCAGCCCGTATAAGAGCTAGAGACTTGAAATTTTTTGTAGCACGCGCAGATCGAGTTTGTTTAAAAAAATCGATAACTATCCCCAATTAATTGTTATCGATTAAAAACAAAATCGAAATTCAGTTAAAAAATTCTATCTCGCCCATCTTTTAAGCTAGAGACACCAAATTTTATATTTAGCTTTATATGTATTTTATGCAATTTCGAATTTTGTTATATTTTGGATACCGTCCCCAAATTTTCCCCAATTGAACTTCAGTCTCAAATATAGCCAAAGTGCGAATGAGTTGGCACTTTTACTAAACTGATAAATATGCCCATAGAATATATTGATCATATGCCGAAAATTTTATTGAAATCCATTAAATAGCAAAAAAGTTATTAAGCAAAACGTTTGGCTACTTTGCAAAAACACGTGGCAGCAGCGCCAAGCGAACGCACTTTTTCTATGCGTGAGTGCACACATACAAACGCTCGCATTCTAGTCGCTTCGAAGAATCGCAAATTACGTTTGAATTTTGTTGAATTATTAGCTGCTGCTTTAGTTTACATTTGCCACAAATGCTTTAAACTTGAAATTTTTGTATAATTTTACGCTAAATATAAGTGTATTGGAAAACACAGGTTCGACGAGGCTCAGGGTATACCCTAGTCGGTTACGCCCGACTAGAGTTTTCTTACTTGTTTTGTCTTGTAATCGGCACGTCCGACAAGAACAATTTTATTAGTTTATTTATTTTATAAATATGTATGACTAAGAAATCAATATTTAGCACTATATGTATGTATATATGTATTTCAGATATCAATATCAGACAACGGATCTCCAGTATTGACATCTACTACACGTGTTGTTGTATCAGTTTTAGACATTAACGATAATAGCCCAGTGTTTGATCAACGTGTTTATAAAGTACAAGTTCCTTCTACGACACAAATAAACGAATCTATATTTCAAGTACGTATAAGTTACTCAACGTGGTAAAACTATGGGATGATTTATATTTATTTACTTTTTTTCTCTTACGTATCATTAATTTTAGGTTCATGCAATCGACAACGATGATGGGGAAAACGGTAGAATAACATATTCAATAAAATCTGGAAAGAAGAAAAATAAGTTCCGAATTGATAGCTTTAGCGGACATATATTTTTTACAAAGGCCTTCGAGGCTGACTCTGAATTTGAAATAAATGTTAAGGCTGAAGATAATGGGATCCCTAAAAAGAGTCAAACAGCCTTAGTAAATATACTGGTTCTTCCTATATCATCAAATTCGCCGAACTCTCCTTCCATTACAAAGAAGTCAATAAATAATATTGTGGATCTGACTGAAAATGATAAACCTGGATTTTTGGTGACACAAATTCAGGCAATTGATGAGGATAATGACCAGTTGTGGTATAATATCAGTGGTAAGTTCTTAAAAAATATATATAGACATATTTAAACTATCCTTTGTAGATATCGGGAAAAATGTTTGGTTGATTAGGATTCTAATTAATCTATTTCAAGTACATAGCTTTTGTTCACATGGACGGAAATTGGCACATAGACTCAGCTCGTCATCGAATATATATATACTTTATGGAGTCTGCCACGCCTCCTTCTGCCTGTTACTTACATATTACGCAAAACCATTATATCCTGAATTGCTATTTATGAATATGAGCTTGTATTATATTTTTTAGGAGGAAATGAAGGAAATCACTTTTACATTGGCCGGGACACTGGAAATGTTCTGCTGTCAAAGTATTTGGATTACGAAACACAAACCTCTTATAACCTATCAATTAGTGTAACTGATGGCTCCAATTTTGCACACACTTGGCTATATATTCAAGTTGTTGATACAAACGATAATGCACCACAATTTACTAAAGAAATATACCATGTTAACATATCTGAGAATATTGAGGAAGAATCTGTTATTATGCAACTCCATGCAACTGATAGAGATGAGGATAAGAAGTTATTCTACCAACTACATGCTACACAAGATCCATCATCCTTAACATTATTTCGCATTGATTCCATAAGCGGCAATGTGATAGTCACTCAGAAACTAGATTTTGAAAAGACATCTCAACACATACTAATTGCGTTCGTAAAGGATCAAGGAACACCAGGGAAGAGGAATTACGCAAAGATAATAGTAAATGTGCATGATCATAATGATCATTCTCCCGAGTTCACAGCAAAAATTATTCAAAGTAAAGTTCCCGAGAGTGCTGCAATAGGCTCCAAAATTGTTCAAGTTATGGCTATCGATCGAGATAGTGGGAAAAATGCTGAAATCCGATACTCAATAATTACCGGCAACGTAGGAAGTATGTTCGAAATTGATACAACATTTGGTACTATATATTTAGCCGCATCCTTGGATATTAATAAAATGCAGGAGTATATGCTGCAAGTTAAAGCTTTAGACCTTGGAGAGCCTCCTTTATCATCCCAAGTCCCTGTGCACATAATTATTACCATGTCTGATAACGATCCTCCTAAGTTTTACACCGATATGATTTCTCTGGAAATGTTTGAAAATTTAAGTATTGGATCATTTGTAACACAAGTTGAAGCTCGATCATCTTCATCAGTTTTCTACAATATAATATCTGGAAACGTAAATGACAGCTTTCGAATCAACCCGTCTACAGGTGTTATTGTAATCAATGCCAATGTCGATTATGAAATAAATAAGTAAGTATTCATACAACAGCTATAGTATAAATATTCATACAACAGCTATAGTATAAATATATTTCATATTTAATTTTCTTTTATGTATCATTTTTATTTTCAGGATGTTTAATCTAACAGTAAAAGGAACAAATATGGCTTCCTTATATTCTTACCAAAACCTGATAATCCACGTCTTAGACATGAATGACAATATTCCAATATTCCTGCAAAGTGAATATATAGGAACCGTTTCTGAGTCCGCTGCTTTGGGGTCATATGTACATATTGTTGACGATAAGAAAAAACGGTGAGAACGTAATTTTTTTTGGTTTAATATCAATATCATAAAGGATTAACTATAAAATATGCCCAAAAATATATACACTTTTTTAGATGTTTTTATTATATTAATATACAAATATCTCGATTTGTTGCGCTTTTTATAAAACAGACAGCAGTACTAAAGATTTGCTCAAATATATACTTATATTTTTTTTTCAGTCATTTAAAATTAAATGTATCTGATGCTGATGTTGGACCAAACGCAATCCTTCAATACAATATTCTTGACGACTTGGCGAGGCAAATGTTTAAAATTGATTCTACAACAGGAGCTATTGAAATCTTACAGAGTCTAGATTATGAAAGAAAGACGAATTATTCATTTTTTGTAACGGTAATATTCCTCCGTGAAATACAAATACAAAATACTAATATAAATATTTACTTGGTTAAATTTGTTTGTTCATATTTGTAGGTTAGTGACAGTGGTAAACCAAACTTACATTCCATTACAAAAGCTCACGTTATGATTCTTGTGAGTAATGTGAACGACTGTCCCCCGGTATTCAAAGATAGAGATCTGAATGTCACCCTGTTTCTACCAACTTTTGAAAATGTATTTGTGGCCCATATTGCTGCACTTGACGCCGATAACGATGTCATTCGATACGACATTGTTGATGGAAACAACCAAGAATGCTTTCAAATACATCCAGTTACAGGATTATTAACAACAAGGTAAATTAATATTTTATATTTTAAATTAAATTATTAACAATTGTTTAACAATAAACAATAGTATTGAACAATAAAATTTAACAATTGATTTTTCTAATGTTGTTGTGGAAATATATTAAATATTGAGAAGTTTGAACTTTCCAGAGTTAAGAAATCAGATAGTTGTCATAAAATATATTTGTTTTAGATAAATTGATTACACATCTCACTTTTACACTGTAAATATCTTGTTCCAATAACACACTACTACAAATAATACTCAATTCTGATTAGGTTAAAGTGCCATAATGGTAACAGCACACTAACCATTGTAAATAAAGAACCTACATTTCTGAAAAAAAAAAGATAAATTGAAATCATTATATTTGCTTTTTGTTTTTCTATTTCTAGAAAGGACGAATTTAAAAGTAAAGAATACTTTTTACAAGTCCGAGCCTCGGATGGACTCTACTCTACCATTCTCCTAGTAAATATCAAAATTGAGGCAATAGCTAATTCAAATTTCGTATTTCAAAAGAAGATATACGAGTTTTCGGCATTTGAAAATACAACCAAAGTGGTGACAATAGGAATAATTAATGTCATTGGAAACACATTGTCTGAAAATGTTGAATATGTTATACTTAATCCAACAGAAATGTTTGAAATTGGAATTACGTCTGGAGCTATAAAGACGACCGGGCTAATGTTTGACAGAGAAGTACAAGACATGTATAAAATCTATGTTGAAGCAAAATCAAAAATATTTGATAACGGCAATGCGAGTGTTCGCAGAACAATTACTTCAGTTTTTATCTCAATATTAGACATAAATGATAACTGCCCCATGTTCGTCAACATGCCATATTATGCTTCTGTATCTGTTGGTTTTACAAAGGGAACAATCATAATGAAGGTAAAAGCTATCGATCTGGACAGTGCTGAAAATGGAGAAGTTCGGTATGAGTTGAAAAAAGGAAATGGTGAACTTTTTAAAATTGATAGAAAGACTGGAGAGTTGTCAATTAAGCAAGTTATTGAAGGCCATAACCGAAAATACGACCTCATAGTTGCAGCATGCGATGGGGCTGTAATATCATGCTGTACAGAAGTTCCGGTTCAAATAAAGGTATACTCAGTTAAATATTATAATAATAACTTATAGCTAAATTTGAAAACTGTTCCGACTTTCAATAGGTTATTGACCGTTCTATGCCAATATTTGAAAAACAATTCTATTCTGTGAGCGTGAAAGAAGACGTTGAAATGTATAGTACTCTATTTGTATCAATCCAAGCTGAGAGCCCGCTAAAACGGAAACTAATTTACACAATATCAGCTGATAATTCAGAACAATTTTTTGAAATTGATTATAGAACAGGTAAACACATTATATTTGTCAATAGTATAGTATTGTATAGATTGGTGAATGATACATACTTTTTAATATAACATATTTTAGGATCTTTGTATGTGGTCAACGAGCTTGATTATGAAGAAAAAAAGATACATGAGATCTCTGTTCGAGCTACTGATAGTATTTCCGGAATTTATGCAGATGTCTTAGTGTCCATAACAGTAATTGACGTAAATGATTGTTATCCTGAGATCGAAAACGACTACTATAATATTACCTTACCGGAAAATATTCCATTCGGATCACAAATTTTAAAAATAAACACAACTGATAAGGATTCTGGTGCAAATGGAAAACTATCATATTTTATCGAATCGATTGATGGTCAAAATAATTCCGATACTTTTTACATTGATGTTAGTGAAGGATATTTATACTTGAAAACTTCGTTGGACTATGAGCTAAAAAACCACCATCACGTTGTTGTGCACGTTAAAGATCATGGCTCGCCACAATTATCTTCAAAATGCAATGTTTTTATTACAGGTAAGTCGATTCTCTGATGCTTACAAGACATTATATGTATAAACACCCAAAAACTGCAACTAAATGAAGTAAATTCATATATATATTTTTCTTTTTTTTGTGCAGTTAAAGATCTCAATGATAACTCTCCGAAATTTATCGAGCCATCTTTCAATACGAAGTTGTCAGTAGCAGCGACGCGTGGTCAATTTGTTGCATTGCCAAGGGCATTTGATAATGATATATCTGACATTAATCTTCTGCGTTACAAAATTGTCGATGGAAACGAATTACAAACCTACAGCATTGATAAACAAAGCGGGATAATTTATCTTCAAAACATGTTAAATTTCACTGATAAACCAAACACGATTTTAAATATTTCAATTTCCGATGGAGTTCACACAAGCTTTGCTCGACTAAAAATTACCTTAGTTCCTGAAAACATCCATAGTCCTCTGTTTGAAGAACTGATATATGAAGCAAAAATTTCGGAAAATTTGCCGCATGGACAGAACGTAATCATGGTTCGTATATGTTTATACAAATTGATTTTCCATTATACTAATAGTTTACATTTAATCTTAGGTGAAAGCAATTGATGATGATTTTGGTCAATACGCTAATGTTTACTATGAAATAGCGTCTGAGGAAATGAAAAAGTATTTCGATATAAACCGTAATACAGGTCTTATTACATCAAAAGTTACATTTGACCGAGAAATTAAAGATGAGTACGTCGTACAGCTAAAAGCAGTTGATGGTGGATGTAAATTTGGGTTTGCAACACTAAGAGTCCTAATTGAAGACGTTAATGACAATAGCCCACAATTCGTTTTGAAAGAGTATAGACTTGTTATAAGCTCGTCAATAAAGCTAACTAATACCATATTAACAGTAAGTATAAGTTGAATAAATATTACAAATGTAATCAGACACAAAAGTTTAGATCTTAAGGTTGAAAATGTTATATTATTATTTCTGTTTTTCAGATAAAAGCAATGGATAAAGATAAAGACGTAAATAGTACTGTAAAATATACTATTGTTCCCAATTCAATGAAAAACGTTTTGGAAAACAAAATTCATTTGAATGAAAGTAATGGAGATGTAGTTATTGTTAGTGAACCAGAAAAATTCGACAAGGGCGTCTTACAATTTTTCATTCGAGCTTATGACTGTGGAAAGCCATCATTGCATAGCGACATTCCGGTCTCTCTTGAAATAGTCGATTCGGAGGTGATAATTCCAGTTTTTGAAAAACCTCACGTTAATCTTAAAATAATAGAGTCTACATCACCAGGAACTGTGTTAACCAAATTTCATGTTTATGGAAATTATTCTGTAAAATTCTCGACGTCAGATGAAAGCTCAATTTTCGCAGTATCTGAAAATGGAGAGCTGATTCTAATGCAAACATTGGATCGAGAGCAAAATGAATCACATTATCTGGTAATCGTGGCCGAAACAGCGACCTTACCAGTTCTATTTGCATATGCTGATGTTAATATTCATGTTACTGATGAAAACGACAATTACCCTAAATTTGATACAACAATTTATAATGCTGATGTCGCGGAAAATACAGACAAAGTAGCCTCAATACTGAAAGTCACGGCAACTGATGCAGATAGTGGATCAAATGGTGATGTTCGATACTACATTGACGAGGAATCAAATGATATTCGAAACGTTTTTGACATCGACGTTTATACTGGAATGATCACTCTTTTGTCTTCCTTAGATAGAGAAGTACAATCCGAGTTTAACCTTAAAGTTATTGCTACAGATAACGGAAATCCAAAACATGATTCGAAGGTACCAGTGTCCATTAAGATTATTGACTACAATGACAACGGACCCCAATTTAAGATAATTCAGGACGATATATATGTTTTCGAAAGTGCCCTTCCAGGAACTGTACTCAAAAACTTGTTGCTGATAGATCCAGATAGTGAGAAGCAAGTTATGGAATATTATATTATATCAGGAGATAAGCAGTCGCAATTTCAAATTGGAAAAACAGGAGAGCTGTTTATAGCAAGACCTCTTGATAGAGAGCAAATATCATTTTACAACTTAAGCATATTAGCCACAGACGGAAAGTTCACAGCCAAATCGAATGTTCAAGTGCACATAAAGGATGTTAACGATAATATGCCATACTGCTTAAAGCCTCGTTACTACATTACAATAAATGAATCAATAGCGGTAGGATCAACCATAGTTGAAGTAAAGGCATTGGATTTCGACTCGAGCAATGATTTTAAATTACGTTATTACTTATCTGGGAAGAGTTCAGATGATTTTGTTATTGACAAAGAAAAGGGAGTTCTAAAAGTAGCAAAGCTTCTCGATCGAGAACGAACTTCTAAATATAACATTTTTGCACACATTCAGGATGGAAAAGAATTCTTAAGAGAGTGTGTTTCTGAAATAATAATCACTGTGAATGACATAAACGATAATGCGCCCATTTTCAGTATGCCCAGCTATAGAGTCAGCATACAAGAGGATGCTCAATTGCAAACGTTGGTTACAAAAGTTCACGCTACTGATAAGGATTTTGGTATAAACCGAAAGATAAAATACTCTCTAGCAGGAACAAACAGTGATTATTTTGGAATTTCGAAATCAACAGGAATCATAAAATTAGAAAAGAGTTTGGACCGCGAAACTATATCATTGTATAATTTAACACTCATCGCTGAAGATTTCGGAAAACCAATGCTGTCTTCCGTTGCAAACATTCTTATAAATATTTTGGATATAAACGACAATCCTCCAGAATTTACTTTACGACAGTACTCAAGTCAGATACATGAAAATGTCACACATGGCTATGAAGTTTGTAAAGTTATAGCAACATCAAAAGATATTGGTGTTAATGCTGAAATATCATATTTTATTATAAGTGGAAATGAACAACGTAAATTCAATATTAATTCCAGTACAGGCGTATTATGGGTTAACGGAACATTGGACTTTGAAAAAACAAAATTTTATTTTCTTACTGTTCAAGCTATTGATGGAGGCAGCCCGCCGCTTAGCAACATAGCATATGTAAATATATCTATACATGATGTTAATGATAACATGCCAACGTTTACGCAAAATATATTTCGAAGTAGTGTGAGAGAGGATAGTTTACTGAATTCTCCAATAATCGATATTAAAGCCACTGATGAGGACTCCAACTTGAATGGGATCATAAAATATGATATTGTGAAAGGGGACAGCTTAAGACAATTTCACATAAACAATAGCAATGGATCAATAACTCTGGCAAGGTCACTCGATCGAGAGACTATTTCAGACTATGTACTGGATGTGGAAGCCTGTGATTTAGGGACTCCGGCGCAATGCAATACTGTACAAGTCAATATAATTGTTTTGGACGCAAATGATAATGCGCCAGTCTTTTCGCAATCAAATTATAGCGTAGTGTTACAAGAAAGTAGACCATTGGGATATGTTTTTCTCACCTTCGATATATCTGATGCAGACGAGGCACCCAATTCTATACCTTACACATATGATATACGCTCTGGAAATGAAGGTGGACTTTTTCGACTGGAACAAGATGGATCATTGAGCACAGCATCGCGGTTTAATCACAAATTGCAAGACACATTTATAATACAAATTCGTGTTTTTGATAATGGCACGCCTCCACTCTATGCGGACACATGGGTGACAATAAAAATTATTGAGGAAAGCCAATATCCTCCGATTTTAACTCCCTTAGAGATTAATGTAAATTCATTTGAAGACGAATTTACTACTGCGTTTTTAGGCAAAGTTTATGCGACAGACCAAGATCAATATGATGAACTCACTTTTTCTAAAACCTCAACCATTGACGAAACCTATCAATCTTCAAAACTATTTAGCATTAATGAAAAAACTGGAGAAATATTTTCATCATCCAACTTGGATATTGGCCTTTATAAATTGAATGTATCTGTTACTGATGGAAAATTTACAGTATACACCACTGTGAAAATTAATGTTGAGCTAATAACAATGGAAATGGTTAAAGAAGCAACCGTAATTAGATTTAGTAAAATCTCTGCAGCGGATTTCCTACTAAGTCATAGAAAAGGTTTCATTCGATCCATACGGAGCGTGATGAGGTGTCGACCAAAAGACGTGATTTTAATATCGTTGCAAGAGCAAGTTCGAAATTCGCTGGGCAATAGAGATCAGTATTCCACTGACTTAAACGTTGTATTTGCAGTTCACAAGCAACAAATAAATCCGAACTCAGAAGCCTTCTTCAGCAGTGATGAAATTCGCTTAGCTGTTATCAGCAAAGAAATCGAAATTGAGAACGACTCAAACTTGATCATTGAGGAAATATTACCAAGTTACTGCAAGAGCAAAGAAAACTTTTGTGTTAACGGTATTTGTAAACAGTTGATCAGTATAGAAACAAACAATATAACAACTATTTGCACAGATGTTATTAGTTTTGCAGCGCCCTCGTATAGTTTAACTAACAAATGTGTGTGCAAACCTGGCTTTGACGGAAGGTACTGCAATGAAACAGTAAATGCGTGCTCTTCAGAACCGTGCCCTCCACAGAGGAACTGCTTGCCATCAGAATCTTTAAGTAAATATCAATGCGTATGTCCAAAGGGATACTCAGGTTCATTTTGCGAAATCAAATCGTCCAGGTGCGATAATGAAACCTGTGATGACTTTTTGTCAACAGCAGTATCCTTTGGTGGTAAAAGTTATGCTCATTACAAAATAAATAAAGCCAAGGCGAAAAATATATTGGAAAATCAATTTTCCTACTCCCTTCAAATCAGAACAGTGCAACAAAGTGGTACACTTTTATATGCCAGCGGAAAAGTTGATTACAATGTACTAGAACTTGTAAATGGAGCTGTGAAATACAAATTCGACTTGGGATCTGGAGAAGGCATTGTTAGTGTATCGAGCATTTATATTTCGGATGGCGCATGGCACACTATCACTTTGGAACGCACTCTCAACAGTGCCAAACTAATTGTTGATAACAAACATGTTTCCCAGGGTAGTGCTCCTGGAGTAAATGGTATATTAAATATTCAGTCAAATGATATATTCGTCGGAGCTGAAGTTCGGCCGCATCCATCAATTATTGGCTATGAAGATATTCAACGTGGTTTTATTGGATGTATGGCAAACATTAAAATTGCTATGGAGCCTTTACCTTTATACATTTCCGGAGGTAGTACAATAGCTGCTCTAAAGAGATTCACAAATGTTGAGTTTAAGTGTGATCCTGCAAACGTTCTGGTCAGCTTAGGAGTCTGTGGTACCCAACCATGTCTGAATAGTGGAATTTGCAGGGATATTGGAAATGACAATTTCAAATGTATTTGCCATGCGCGATTTTCTGGAGAGTTATGTGAAATTGATTTGGATCCGTGCTCTTCAGCACCGTGTTTATTTGGAGGACGCTGTGAAAATCAAGCATTTAATAATTTTACATGTATTTGTCCAATACATTTATCTGGAAGAAGATGTGAATATGGAAAGTTTTGTACTCCGAATCCTTGCCAAAATGGTGGAATATGTGAAGAAGGTGACGGTGTCTCACATTGTATGTGCCGTGGATTTACAGGACCAAATTGTGAAATTGATGTTAATGAGTGCGAAAATCAACCTTGCGGAAATGGAGCAACTTGTATCAATGAAGCTGGTAGTTTTCGTTGTATATGTCCGTCATTTCTTACTGGTGCAAGCTGCGGAGATCCTCTTTATTCTAATTCTATTTCTACAAAATTAAAGAACTTTTCAATGGAGCACATAAGTGGAATAATATCGGGCATAAGTATAGTTTTCCTTACCATCATCATATTACTGGTCTGTCTAGCTTTTAGGAAAAACACATCTTCAAATGCTAGAAACCGAAACGACAAAATCAAAAATAAGCACTCTCTGAAGCCAGCAAACCTAAACTCACATCTCGACAAGGATAATCATTGCAAATCTAACGCTAAAATAAGCAATTTAGAAATCAGCCAACGACCATTAAGCTATTCACCTCCAATAAATGATAGCCTATTTGTTAGTAATACAACGTTTGTAAATAATTTAGATATTTTACGAAGTTATGGCTCCGCTGGTGATGAGCTGGAAAATATACCTTTCGAATATCAAAAAGTTAATAGAACTAACCAACATGTTAATATAAATCCAAGCAATTTAGTCGGCGATAACGGACATAAACAAGAGTGGTGTGAGCAAATACACTTAAAAACGTTTAACGAGAATAAGCTGAATAACGGTAAGTACATATGCATAGATTATTCAACAATCATAATCAAATCTGAATCATTATTTGCAGAACGCAGATTAGACTATGGCTTTCCAGTTAACCGTTTTTCAAATGGGAAACTAATTCAGGTTGCAATGCCTAAAGTGTGTCATTCCACATCGAATGGAAGCTTCGTTGATTCCCCTGGTAATGGACAATATCACTGGGATTGCTCGGATTGGGTGCGCAAAAGCCACAATCCTTTGCCAGACATAACTGAAGTTCCTGGTGCTGAAGTCGCAGACTCCTCAAGCTTCCATAGTAATGACAGCAATGAGTCTAAATCAAAACGGAAATATTTAGTTCACGGTAAGTTTGAATTATAAATAAAATAATAAAAAAAACCAATTTAACATAAATATTTGATGTTTTTTTTTGCAGTGGAAGGTATCGATCCAACAAGAGACATAGATGCTCTAAATGAAGATATGGTATTTGAATATGTGGATTCAGAAATGGAAAGCTGTATTACACCATTTGTGTTGCCGAATTTAAATAATGAATCCCGTTCAAGGCTAAGTTCATTTAATAAAAGCGAGAATGAAGACTACAAACTAAATACAGGTATGATTAATATTACTTAATTCGAATCGATTTATAATAATTAATGGAACGTACTTATTTCCATGCATTCAGTGCCTTTCCAATCTAAATCAAATCATTTGCGTAAGTTTAACTGCGTGCAACTTTTGCATAAAAAATTATTTCCTCCCATGTAATTAAACTCCTTCACGAAGGGGAAAAGTATATTGGTCTTGTGCAATGTCTGTTTAGATGTCCTTCCGCGTGAAGACAAACCAATCCACCGCTATAAAGTTATATACTTGAAATCGAGATTAGTCCTAGGTATTTTTGTCTGAAAAGACTTAGATATTTCTCGATATACCTTTAGCGGAGTAGTCATTCGGAAAAATCTACATCTGGTAAATGAAATGTATGTAACAAACAGAAAGAGGCGTGAAGACCCTATTAAGTATATATAGATAGAGCCGATAGAGCCCCGTTCATCTGTCGGCCGTATGTGTGAGCGAGTCAAGCTCAGAAGACTTTTTTTGGTAAGTCCATGTATAGCACGCGTAGGTCAAGTTTGTTTCAAATAATTGATATATATTCTCGTTTATTTGTTATCAATTAAAAACATAATTTAAATTCAGTTATTAAATAAAATTCTTACGTTTCTAAATATTGAGTCATCAAATATGGTATTCCGCTTTATATATATCTATGCAATTTTGATTTTCGTTATTTTATGGATTCCGGCTCCAAATTTAACAAAACTCTTTAAATTGAAATCCATTTGTAAATATATCTTATATGTGCATATTTGCTACATAGATACATATTTCACTAGAATATGCTGTTCATATACTGAAACTACAAGAACACGCATTGTTCTTGTACATGTCCATTCAACGGCGACCAATCTTGTGTATTCGCAGAATAGCAATTGCGATTAAATTGTGTTTAAACTGTCAGCTGCCACTTTGGTTAAGATTCGCGACTTCTTTTGGTAGAGGTGTCGCACGTCACTGAGCTGTATTTTGTTCAACTCCAAGCGATGCGTGGTACAACATTAGGTTGTGGTGTTAGTAGCGTTGGTTCGAATCCTGGCTTGCTCATGTTAATTTTTCTTATTTTTGACAATTTTTATGCTAAAACAAGCATACAAGTTGTATTTGCCAAAGTACGAATCTCTACTATTTGATAGACGCTTTGTTTCAAGTTTCGAGGGAAAGGGGAAAGGTATCGAAAATTAAAAAAAATGTGTTTTTTAATTAAACGATTATATCACAAATCTAAGCTTAAGCTACTTTTGAAAAACCAAGTACATTTATCGAGTAATAAGTAAATGGGATATGTTTTTGAAATAAAGAATAAACTCGTTATGCAAAAGCTTTGTAATACAAGATTTATTTATTGCAAAATTTCGAGTCTTTAGCTTTTGTGGTTTACAAGATCGCACGCGCTTACACGGAGGGACGAATGCTCTTACAGGCGGACATTGCTAAATCGACTCAGCTCGTCATCCTGATAAAGAATATAATACAATACTTTATGGGGTCTGCTACGCCGTTTTCTGCCTGTTACACACATTTTACATACGATTTTGCATTTTAATGGGTTCCGGATATAAATATAAACATAAATAAATAATGTAGTAAATAAAATGTTCTAAATATTTAATTGCTTTAATTATTACCAGGCAAAGTATATTTGCGGCATCCAGATTCATATTTACCGGCGTTACATACTCCAAGTGACACGGAGGCGGAAAGCTCTAATAATGAGACAGCTCTGCTGAAAAAGGAGCTATCAAGTAGGAGGGCGATTAGTGGTAATGTATCTTTATTTACTTTTTTATTATGAACTATTTCAAATTCGTATGCAATCGATATATTACAAGTAGTGTAACATGTATAGTACGTCTTTCAAATGATACAAAACCATATAAATTAATAATGTGGTGAGTGCAATATCTACAGTAAAACAGACTGTTATTGTATCTTCAGCTTTGATGACATCATGGAAGACTTCAAACTCGAACATAGACGTCATTCCCCATCCTACTTGCAGACTAAAACGAACTTAATGAATACATCTACTCGACCGAAGACTCCCACCTAAACTAATTCCACTTAAACTAATTCCGACCAGTATACACTTCCGAAAAATTATAATTAACAAGACAAATACACATTCAAGCATAAATTGAAGACTTGTACAAATTAATCTAAAATATAAATTAAAATTTAGTCACAACAAAAGAAATAGAGTAAAATATTATTAATTATTAAAATACATACGGACTACAAAAAGAAAAAAATGTATTATAGTATTAAGTATGTATCGATTCTGAATTCTGAAAAATATCTTGTTGGATTTTAAAAATGCCTTAAGTAGATAATTGATCATCTTAAGTAGTAATTTATTAATAAGTAACTTTATATTTGGTTACAGGTAATTCTGAAGAAATATATCTGTTTCCATATGCGGCTGGAAAATCTGGTTCAGACAGCAATATTTCTGTTCGACTTTGCGAAATTGAAGACTCGGAATTAGAAGATTTTCAACCGCTGCAAGGAAAATATAGTAGTGAATGACATATTAATTGTATAAAAACATAGATTTTAACTTTGGCCATGATTCCATTTCTTTTTCTACTGATTTTATATAAAATAAAACTATACAAGTATAATTATATTTTTAATAAGAATATTGCATTTTTATTATAATATATTTTCATGGTCGAAAAATAAGTATAATATCTTGTTTGTATATCACTCGAATTACAAGATAGGCTTACATACAAACTGCAGATATTTCTACTTTATTATTGTATCTTAATTCTATTATATTTATATTTTGATAGAATTTTAAATTATTTAGGCGCAAGACACTTTAAGTTAAATCTATGTACATGGATATGTCAGCTTTGCTTATGGATGGAATTGCAAGTTTAATAGAGAGTGAACTCGAAAGTAAGTCTAAAGTTAGTTACATCATTTGCATCGGATTGCTATTTCATGTTTGCTTGTTAATGTCAATGCTAACTTTAATTACAAACAAAACTTGTTAGTCTACATATAATACATTTCAGCTAAGAAATATTTATCTATGTTTATCCAAGTAACTTCATAAGCTTGTACTTTGGCCCATTTCGACATTTTGTCAGTACATTAGCTACGCTGCAGTTTGTGTTTACAACGCGATTTATTTCTTTATATTTTACTTTTTCTCGTACAAAGTTATACTTTGTCAATGTAAGTTTCTGATGTACTGGATTTTGTGCAAAATTGTGGAAAGGGATCTAATGTTGACTAATTAATCCTGTTTGAGAAGTCTCAACACGCGACGGTACTCTGCTGAAGACCAAGAGAAAACGAAGCCAGCTTCCTAGCTGTATCCACTGTAGGTCCTGTCCTGTCCTGTCTTTAATTTTATGCGTTTCTTTAAATGTAGTGAAATTCCCGAATTTAGCTGAAAAATGTAGTTGAAACAGTTCTCGGGATCTGCTTTGTGTATATACAGTATATCCTTTCTGATCTCACTTTAAATTTCAATTTTTGTTATGTATTCGCTTGTCCATTGGGTAAATAAACTGTCCAATATCATAGCTTGTCGATTATCACTTTCCATGGAGAGTTAACTCTAAATGGATTGTAATAACAGTTATATATGCGCTAATGTTAATGATAATTTCAATCAGATGTTCAACACTTTGTATGCTCGATCACAAAGTATATCAGTTTTTTATTAATATGACTTTTTTGAAAGAATGAAATCCAATTTTCCCTTTTAAAAATAATACAAAAACTATAAGAACAGTTAAGCTGAGCGTTATCATAAATAAAACCGATATATTAATATTATAGTCAATTTGGTCAGAAAAGTGTTTATCATTATTTAGTGTTATTCTGGCAAGCTCTGTGTTTAAGTCAGCAATAATATTATTATTTTGATTTTCTGAAATATAGATATTGATTATATTATATAATGAAATAATTCAGTAAGTAACTATTACCTTGAATCGTATCAATATCCAGTTCTATTCTCTTGCTAATGTCTAACTTTGATGCCACTATCCATTCTAGTTTTTCACATTGCAAAAGTGGCTTTTTCATATGTCTTATCACCTTTGAAAACTTTTTTAAATTACTACTTGACATTCTGATAGGTGGAGCCGTGCTCTTTATTTCCTTAAACTCTGAAATTCGATTTAAATTTTCTAATAACATCGACTTATGAGAATTCATTGCAAAATCTAAAATGGTTGTTAAAAGCCAGAAACAGGCTTTTTCCATGTGCGAGGAATCTAAGCAGTTGGAATCGCCGTATACAGCGATACGGCCTCCTGTGATCCTCTCACTTTTCTCATTAAGTAAAATGCGATTTTTTAATATAGCATGATCGAACGGCATATCCGAATATTTTATGCCATCATCAACAGGAGAGTTCCTCAGAATCTTAGTTTTATCAAGCTGACGATATTTGGAATCAGTTTGAAATAATCCCATAATAGGTAAAAAACGTTTCGAATCCGTATTTTGTAGTTTTCCATTTGTGATAATCTGAAACAGATGTGAAAATATTTATATAAATAACAACTTTATTTTTTCCAAAACCAAGTTATTACCGATTCGCCTTGATCATTTAAATTGGTCCCAATAACCACGTCATCTCGATTATTTGGAAATTTTGTAAGTGTTGTACCACTTGCGTAATACATTGAATGATCTCCTAATTTGAAATGTCCCTCACCAACGAAATCTCCGAACGATATATTGAAGGGTGCCAAAAGGTCATTTAGGGCTGGAATATTAGCTCCACCGGTATCCGGTATCCACCATTGTCTGCTATTCTCATCAAAAAATTTGATATGTTTCATTACAGTGGTATTATACCAGTCCGCAAAAATAATAACACTTAATCCATTTTCGTAAACAAATTTTTCCAAGCAGGAAATCTCTTCGTCATAAAATTCTTCTTCGGGATCTACGACCAATAATACCCCATATTCAAGTGGGTTAAAGCAAGTGTATGGTTCTCTTAGCACGTCGATATAATAACCAGAGTTTCTCAAATGAATATAGGCGTCCCGAAAATTAGTATGAATATGATCTGCCCTCCAATCGAGGGGATCAGTTTTAATCTTTAGGTTGTCTCTTGGTATGTAGCCTGGTGGATATCTTAGACTATGAAATTGATCCCACAAAATTCTTTTGTGCCGTGGCGGCTTTGGTGTTATTTTTATAGTCAGGGGCAACTCAACTTCACTTCGTATAGTCGTATTTGTGCCCGTTGGAGCACTATCTATCAACAATATTATACGCCCTTTTGCTATACCTTCATAATTTTGTGCTTCACTATTAACAACTGGAATGAAAAAATATTTGTTAATTATTTCAATGCACATATTACTTAATTTTATAAGCCATACTAGTCTTTTTAAATATATATATATATATATATAGTCTGATACGCAATATTTTCTATGGATAAAGACTATCACATATCGTGGAAATAAGATTAACGTAATAAATGAGAGAATGAATAAAAAACAAATTTTTTTTTGGTATTGTGCTCTTACCAATATAGACTGACATCCACCCGGTCCACGGCCAAAGCGTAGCAGAAAATGACGTAGAAATGTTCAGGAATCGGCCGAAATGATGAGGATCTGGAACCCATTTTGGTTGACCTATAATCTTCCCAGTTACAGATATCCCATTAAGAATTGTAACATTTACAATTGCAGCAGTGCTTCCAAAGAAAAGGGGCTGACTACTGTATGGCCACATATAATTTGATGTAAAATCAAAGGAAGATGGGATAAGACTAATTTTTGGTTTATAGGATAGTAGTAACTGCATACTTTTCAACAAATTTAGTTTCCCTTGACCTTGCTCAAATATATTATAATTTGGCAGTCTTTCAGCTCCTTCTACGAGCACTTGCTTTAATGATGACGGATTAACTAAATCGATCTTATGCGACGCGCCGCTTCTAAGTAAAGCTGCCACGCCCGCAACCACTGGCGACGAGACTGAAGTTCCCGAAAGCCTTCTGCATCCCTTACGTACGTCACTTCCCTCAACCTGACTGCCGTATGTGACAATATCTAACCCAATTCTACCATAACCTAGTGGAAGCTCCCAGGTTGTCATTCCTCTAGAACTAAATCTGGCGATTTGATTGTCAAAATTAATACTACCTACGCCGATAACATCACTTTGATCACCCGGATTATTTAGAGTGCCGTATATGGGACCATCATTCCCGGCCGCCGATATCATTATTATATTATTTGCTGATAGCTCTAGAACCTTATCGACGAATGGTGAATCCATAAAATCCGGCCCTCCAATGCTCAAATTGATGATATTCACTTTCTTGTAAATTGCATAATTGAAAGCATCCAAAAACCACGAAGTATAGGATACCTTTAATATAAAATAAATTGATTATTATCGAGACAGAATAAATTTGTGCAATCAAATTAGGTGAACTGGAAGCTCGATTATAGTTTTCCAACATATTTCAACGTGCTGAATCTAAGTGTAGAGGTATTCTATTTTCAGATTCGCATCCAGCACGCCCAAAATCTTCGAAGAACTACAGTCTGACTCTTAGTTAGACCATTCGTGTCTTTCGACGTATTTACCTGAGAGTTTGTAAAAACTTTATATATATGCAACTCAGCATCTGGAGCTAATCCAAGACACTCCTTTGAGGATGCTATCACACCGGCAACGAATGTCCCATGGCTTACGCCGTCATCCAAGGATTTCTCATTTGTCCAATTGGTGCGCTCCTTGACGTTTCGGAAATGAGGATGATTCTGAGTTAGACCAGTGTCAAAAATAGCAACTTTGACACCCTTCCCCGTAATACCGAGCTTCCAAAGTACATCGGCATATAAGGAGGAAGCCACATGCTGCGGATGCCCAGACTTCGCGTGTTTATCCCGAACAACTGCTTGAGGTTTGCGAACATTATATGTGAAGCTGTCTGTGTGGTTGGATGACAGATATCTCTGAACATAATGGTGACGAGAAATGTCTTTAACAACCGGGTGAGCCCTGACAAAGTTAAGCGCCTGTTCAATTACAGTGCAATTTGGATCCGACAAATGCAAAATGTCGAAGTCGCTTGGATAGTGACTAGCAAAATTAGAACGTGATCTAATTGACCATTTCAATACCTAAAATTTGTTTTGTAAAGTTTTTAAGAAGTGATTGATATAAAGAAGTATCATACATACATTCCCCTTTATTAGCCTTTTTAAAATAAATGATTTTCTAACTTTCGTAAAGTATTTTGAGTGATAGGTTACAATAAACTCGTCAGGAACGATATTCTCTTCAAATTGTATTACTTTAGAAGTGCGGATTGTTTCTTTTTTTGTGGTGCATTCAACTATAAAAAGGGCTAGAACCACATTTACGACATATACATATTTTAATGCACTCATTTATGAGAAATGCTAAAACATTATTGTTTTGCTTATGAAGCAATATTTTGTCTGTCCAACGTTCGGCACCCGGTCGTCAAGATAACGTCTTAAAAGCAATGTGCTTCTGATCGAAACGTTGTAATGGAACACGATTTATTATTAATTTCAAGCTTGCTGCATATTTGAAAATTTTGATTTTAATTAATTATTAATTAATTAATTGCGAGTTCCCTGCTTCTTAATTGTATTATGAGGAAAAAAAAAAACTAGTATCAATAGTATTCAAATATTATTTGGCGCTGGTAGCGCACAGTAGGGTGTCTGACAGTAAAACGCGACAAGCAAACGGATTGATGGATCCGATAAATCTCTGAATCAAAACGATTTTTGAAACTTAATTAAAAACAGTGATAAAATGAGCAATCAAGTTAAAAAACTGATCAAATTTGAAAAAAAAAACTATTGTATAAGTGTATATTCTGATGTCCTTAAAAAACATGAATATTTACGACGAACCGGGTTTAAAATTGCGCTCAGCAGATGCAGTCATTTTTGAGAAAAACATAATTTTTCTATGTTCTTGTATAGAGTTCTCTTTCAAGTGCCATTACAATTTTGGAAATGAGTTGCTTGGTTTAATTGTTATAACTTTTGCGTGATCTGAAAAAGGCCCGTCCATGCTTCTTAAGCTAAGAAGACAATTAACCTAGTTCAATATTGTTCAAAATCATATTTCAATTCCATCCAGTTTATTCTTCAAAATATTAATGCCAATATTAAACAAGTAAGAAAACTCTAGTTGGGCGTAAACGACTTTCAGGTCGGACGTGACCGACTATGGGATACCCTGAGACCCGTCGAATCTGTGCTTAAATATTCCCCATACTTAGCGTAAAAAATATAAAAGCTTTCAGGTATTTTTGTCAAGAAACTTAAAAAAACTGACATTTAAAGAGTTGAACCAAAGCCAATTACGCAACGCGCATCACCTCCACCAACAACGCTACAATTTTTATAATAAAAAAAAAAAACTAAATAAGTCTTACGTTTCGCGTGCGCCGCCTCTACCAACGACGCCACTCAACTGCTTTAGTAAGTAGTTGGAAATGTATGTTTGTTTGTATGTGTGTGTGGACATGCCTAGAAAACGTGCGTGCGGATAGCGCGGCTGCCGCGATCTTTTGCAAAGTAGCCAGGCGTTTTGTTTAATAACTTTTTTGCTACTCTACGGATTTCAATGAAATTTTCGGCATATGATCAACATATGCTATGGGCATATTTGTCAGGTTAGTAAAAGTGCCAACTCATTTACATTTTGGCTGAGATCGGTACGTTTAAACATACGGACAGACGGACAGGGCCGAATCGATTTCTTTTGTCGTCCTGTTCCAGACTATATATACTTTATGGGGTCTGCCACGCCTTCTTCTGCCTATTACATACAAAACCATTATACCCTGATTTCTCATTTTCAATGTGCTCAGAATATAAAAAATTTAGATTCGAGTTTTACTTAAAATGTTAAGTTGAAAGTTTAAAATATTTACTTATTTCTTTCTATTCATTTTATTCCTTTCGACTCAAGGTTAGTTATGAAAAAAAAAGAAGTGTAGCAAACAGGATATTTCATATTTCGTAGGAAACAGGATATCTTGTAGTCGAGTACTCTCGTATAAAATTTACAGTTTTTATTTTAATGTAGCCATGGAGTCAACAATGCAAGCCATTCGCCCAAAGTTCTCTCGGAGCTTTAGAGGCAAAAGCTTCTGAAAGTTGGGCGTGCGCAGACCAGAATGAAAATGCTAAGGATAAATACAACTATACTTGTCAGCCAGAAACATTGGTCTATTTTGTAACTGATAAAGATTGTTGTTTACTTAATATTTGGAATATCTAAAAAATTGTTTCAAATCGAAGATAGAAAGATCCTTGAATGGAATAAAAATCAGATTGTGGCAAAAACAGCAATATGGTAAGTCAGAAACTAACAGTTACACATTCAGCTAGTTCTTACATATATGTATATATGGACATATATATGTATAAATGGCTTTTAAAGTCTCTATGCAATTATGCATAGATACATATTCATTTACTAATAATTTGCCTTTGACTTATTTTACTGTTAAAGTAAAGTATATATATATTTATACATATATAGTGCAATACATAATTTTAGATGACAATAACTTTCTTTGATGAATGTGAATGTATGTATGTATGTTCGTACGTATGTACATGTTTATCTATTCTGCTGTAAGATAACTTCAGAAGCTTTGCATATTTCGCAAGAAATTTTTTTATATTAGATTTTAATAATTATAAGCAACGGCTTTTACGAAAAAGTGGTATACATCAAAAATCTATACATTTCTAGCTGTATGTATAATACATATATAATTATGTAAGTATATGTATATGAATATATATATATATATAACTTGAACTTTACAGTTTATATATATATATATATATATATATATATATATATATATATATATATATATATATTATAAACTGTAAAGTTCAAGTTTCATTTAAAATTGATCCATTTAAATTGTTCACGTTTTTACCTCACCTCAGTCAAATGTGCTGTTTTTTAATACCCTGTAATTATTGTAATGTTGCTAACTTTTCAATTTCAGCTATTTTTGTATAACATTTGTTCAGTTCTCTATCAAATTATTCCCGTTACATCATATAATTTATTGTAATGTCATATAATTGTAATCAAAAAATATTCTAATTAAAAATGATTATAATTTCAATCAGGTGAGAAACAATCAGCAAAATTGTATAAAATTAAAAGATAAACGAGATAAAATGTAATAACTGAACGGTACTCGTATGCGGACAGACTTCTCATTTCTTAAATTCAATTGGGATGAGAGAAGCAACGGAAATTTGTATATGAGGCGTGCCGGGATAACTTCAGACCTGTCAAGAGCCTAGCCTGATGCAACGGCTTCAAATAAGTCCTTTATAGTTATGTTATGTCTTGGGTTTTTGATATGTCTTAGGGATGTCGGTCCCGAGCATAAATTAGATAATTGTTCCAAATAATTAGCAAAGTAGTACGTATAGGTATTGTAGGTGGTGAATACTCGTGAATAATAATGCGTTCATGAACTTCTTTACGTATTCAAAATCTCGTTAGTATTGATATTGGAGCCTGTTCTCATGTTATCTACACCTATGTCCAAAAATTTTAAGTTGGAAAGAGAATTTACATTTCTCTATGGTATTAGTGTAATCGCTGATAGCTATATAAATGAAGAATAATTTAGTAACATGATCGAATTAGTTAGCTTTCACTTCACTGTTTGTATGGTCGTCAAAGACATTTAAAGAATTTGTGTGGCTTTTATTGCCTACCTGTGATTTCAAAGTGCTTGTTAAGACTTAATTTATTACCTGTAATGCATCTGTCCAATCTGTATACATATAAAAAGCTTCCTTCTCCACAATGCATCCCATAATTTTTATACATATATATGCATTAATTTAGATACCATTTGAATTTGTAAGACCTGAAGGTCTCTGATTTATTGAATACAACTATTGTGTGTATTTTGAATTCCTCACTTATTCCCGCATTTTGGCATATTTACATGTAGAAATTTCTTTAAGAGAGTAATTCTTGAAGAGAAAATTCAACAATAGAGTAGAATAGTACAATGATTAAAAACATCGACTTGTCCATGCATTTGAAAATACTTATAAATTGTGAAGTAACTTACGGGTTACAAATTAAAAAAGTCTCCAAATGAATGTCAACTTTTATTTAAATATACTTGATTTTCTGAGTATACTTATGTTTAGAAACCAATCAATAATATACAAATATTATATGTTTTTTCCTTCAGATAACATTCGTTTGCAACCAGTGGGTGACTATGCAATTCTTTATTTATATTTTGGCTTTTACGATCTCGTTAAAAGGTAAGTACAATTTAAAGGAATTTGAACATTAGTGTAAACATTCCTCTACCTCGATAAGATGTGAATTACTATCACCAATTGAAATGACAACAAGAAGAGATTTGCATACACAAAGAAATTAAAAACGTTGGCGTTGGCACCGAGTGGCAGAATAATACTCATTCAGGGTGACAAAAACGCTGCAATGAGCCATATTATTTATAGATCTATTTTTCGAGAAATTCTACAGTGATCAACTTGCAAACACTTAAACAATTCAGTTTTAAATTCACAAAAATTCCTCTAAAGTGTTTATATTAAATTCGTTATTATTTGATAAGGGCATCAAAAAATTTTTAGACAAGCAAGCCGGATATTGCATAAAACCAATATAATCTTATTATTTCAATAACGAGTAATATTCAAGGGGAGTAAGTTGATTAAAAGAAAGAAGTAGCAACATTTTAAGTCTGAATCAGTACAATAAAGGCATAAAGTAAAATATAAGTAACTTGAAATGAAACCTAAATAATAAAAGAAGAATCCCAGATATATTTTTAAAGATAATTTGTCAATTTCTCTTTAGTTCTTATAGGTTGGACGGAGAGAGTAGTCTATAATATATATAATTTAAGGGCCTGCCACGTCTTCTTTTGTCTGTTACATAAATAATAACGAAATCATTACCCTGATTTTTCATTTTGAATGCAAGTAGTGCAATTGTTTCAACGGATACAATTTGGTTATTAGGTCCCAATCAACTTCGTATTTGGTCCCTTACAATTAGATTCGAGCATCAAAAATGAGTGCTCTTCGAGCGCCTAACCGTGATTATCGATTCTAATTAAATTGATTATTAAATATTCATTTTGCACGCTGTAATCTTGTTCTTGAAGCCGTCAGAACGAATTGGTCGATAGCTTTTCCTTAGTCACTCACTGAGAATTCATATTTAAAGTGCTTAACTCAGCAAATTTTGTAAAATTCAACTTCATGTTAACTCAATAAAAGAGCAATAATTACAATTGAAATAAACTTTTCAGTTTCAATTATCTATAAATTAAATTTTTTCCAGTGTCCATCTCTGAGGGATCATTTATACTACCAGAAAATGAAGCTCCTACTACAGCACCAAAATTTTTGTCTAGGGGCCACCTTTATAAAGTAATAGTTGGCGAAACAATTGAGTTACCATGTAAAGTGCAAAACCTTGGTTCATACGTATTGCTATGGAGAAAAGGCTCTTCCGTTCTAACTGCTGGTCATTTAAAAATTTCAAGAGATCAGAGATTTAAAATTGGTGCAGACTACAACCTGCAGATAAACGGCGTTAAGACTCAAGATGCCGGCGACTACATATGCCAGCTTGGAGACCAGGAGAATCGAGATCAAGTCCACACGGTTGAAATATTAGGTATTTAAGAAATAGTATATATATATTTTTTAAATTAATCATATAATGGTTTCCCAGTTCCACCAACGTTGAGAGCCCTTCCACATAATGGTCAAGTAACTGCGCGAAAGGGAAGTACAGTTACACTGGAGTGCAAGGCATCGGGCAATCCAGTACCAACAATATACTGGTTTAAAAAAGACGTTTATTCTGGACCAACCCATTTGTCAGACAGTTCAACACTGATTCTAGAAAATGTTGATAGACACCATGCAGGGACCTATCAATGTTCTGCTGACAATGGCGTTAAAGAACGCGTATCAATGGATATTCAGCTAACAATTCTATGTAAGTAAACCTCTGTGCTTCTTATAAGATGTGAAGGTAAAATTATAATAAATATCTAGATCGATAAAAATGATATATAGTATTATACAAAGTCTGGTTAGTTGATATAAGTGATACTACAAATAATACATAAATAAGTGCATTACAAACCGATAGACTAAGGGTATATTAGAATTACTGCTTTTTCTTTTATTGTATTATTTTGTTGGCCTATTTCATTACAGCTCCTCCGGAAATTACTGTGGAGAAGGCATGGGTTCACGCCGCAGAAGGATATGATATAGAACTTGTATGTGTGGTTCACGGGGATGTAAATTCTGAAGTAAGTTAGTTTAGACATTATAATAGAGGAAGATAAGAAAATATTGCGTTTCACTTGAATAGATGCTGTGGTACCAGAACTCCTTCCTATTGGATCCAACTGATCGACGTTCGATGTATCCTCATGACGATAGATACAGTCTTATTATTCGAAATTTCCAACAAACTGACTTTGGGAACTATAGCTGTGTTGCCGACAATGCGCTGGGACGTACGAAAAAATATATTGAGGTTTCTGGAAGACCGGGTCCCGCTGATTTTATTTCACCAGCCCTTAGTGGTTTTCTAGATCATTATAACTTGACTTGGACAATAGAGTCTATACCTCCTTTAGATGAAATCAAATTATTGTATCGAAGGCTGCTGGTAAGTACTAAAATCAAAAATGATTCGAGATAGACTTTCATAATCAAATATGCTTGACAATTTTAGATGAACGAAACATATCAGCATCCTGGTAAGTGGCATGAATATCATATAAAGCCGATTCCGATTCGGACAGATGGCACACACTATTTAATGTCATACGTTGTACGGAACTTGGAACATAATGCTGTCTATGAGGCAATAGTACAAGCTAAAAATAAATATGGATGGAACGAGGTTTGCATTGAACATTTTTGCATTTTTTATAACTAAAATCTTTTTAATCATTTACATTTTATTAACTACATTTTAGATAAGCGACATTCATCAGTTTTATACTCGAAATCATGATCTTCTTCTGGATATCGACATGGAATACAAAATGGGAATTTCAAGTTGTAATCGATTCGCAATCACCATGGACGTAATAATTTTATCTTACGTGATTTTAATTTTATCGGTCAAGATTATTATTTAAAAATATTAACTTATTTGCAAATTTAAGTTCAAAGGTGCCTTACTATGTATTTAGAATCTGTACATATTTATAAAATTTAGTAGATATTAAAAATTATGTTGATATAAGATATGTATACAGTGACACATTTAAATTGTTAGAGTATACAAGTTTCTAACTTAGTTTATTATATTAAGTCAAAAATATCGCAAAGAAAATAGAGTATAAACTTATGTAAATACATATACAAATTTAAATATATGTAACTTATATTATATTGATTATTACTGAATCATCATCACGTTCTTTTTTTAAATAAAAAAAGGATATAAACTTATGTAAATACATATACAAATTTAAATATATGTAACTTATATTATATTGGTTATTACTGAATCATCATCACGTTCTTTTTTTAAATAAGACAAGGATTACAATGTCGTTAAATTATCTAAATGTAATAGCATTGAAATATTTATTCATTCATTTTATTAAGAATATAACGCATATACATACATAAGCAAAGACGTAAATATTAGTAAGAATGTTGCAATCGGTCTCTCTCGATTTTGTGCAATTCGTTCATAGTCCAAAAAAAAAAAAACCGTAGAATTGATCCAATAATCGGTCTTCAAATCAAGATATTGCAGAAAAAGCAATGAACCCTCTCCATTTTAAGAGCGAATGTATTCATCCCACTGGTATCTCTCTGTCGATACACTGCCACAATAAATAAAATTTCGGTAATTCGACAAACAATTCAAAAAAATAAATTAAAAAATAAAAAAGGAAATACAAAAAAAGAAATTGACAATGTCTAAAATTTTACAACTGCATAAAAAATATTTGTTATGTTTATAATGGAACTAAAACCGTATATGTATATACATAATATGTTTATAATGTAAGCTCAAAAATTTTCTAGTACTGTGAGAACATTACTACATAAGTGACGATATCAAATATTATGTCATATAAAACACAATACGATATAATAACAAAATATTCAAATTAGCATAGTTTAAGATTCACAGGTAAACTGAAAAACATAAGGAATCCATCTAAATGAATCTCGGAAAGCATTAAGTGAAATCATATTGGAATTACTACAGTATTCACTGCTTTTACTGTGTAATGATATCAAAATAAAAAAAAAAATCGTCCTTGAGAGAGATGAGCTACAATAGCTTTATTAAATAATTGAGTAACACTATAAATATATTCATTTCAACGGAAAGTGCAACATCTGAAATACTAATCATTTATTGAAAAGCTACACAACATTCAAAATAAAAATATTAACAATTATAAGAAAGACATAAATGATCGAAATCATAGATTTCATAGATCAAATTTATTTTAAAAAAAATCGATTAGCATTTTAGTTTAAAGCTTAAACGTTTGCATATAGTTTCGTATATATTTTATACAATTTGGATTATTATTGTATTATTGTCGTGCTAGACCATTCTTACTTGTTTTTTTTAAATATATTCATAAAATGTAGAAGAAATGAACTCAGCTTAATATAATTGATTTATACGTTTATCGAAAAAACATAACACTTAGGTGTATATATATATATATATATATATATATATATATATATATATACAGGGTTTTTAAATTTGTAATCTTTTAAATTTTATTAGTAAGAAGAAACCATAACACTTAAGTGGATATATACGTTTATCGAAAAAACATAACACTTAGGTGTATATATATGTATATATATATATATATATATATATATATATATATATATATATATATATATATATTAACATAACACTTAGGTGTATATATATGTATATATATATATATATATATATATATATATATATATATATATATACATATATATACACCTAAGTGTTATGTTTTTTCGATAAACGTATATATCCACTTAAGTGTTATGGTTTCTTCTTACTAATAAAATTTAAAAGATTACAAATTTAAAAACCCTGTAAAAAGTAAAAAATGTATTTGAATTAGCTTAAAAATGTGGCGAACAGAATCAAATTAGTATTTCTAAATGTACATATTTAATGGATAGGTATGTCTAGAATCAGGTCCAATTACTTGGCCAATTAAAAGTCAACGAAAACTAATAATTATATATTTGCTAGATTAATTTGTGAAATTAATATCAAAAGTAATTTTCCCCTTAGTTTTTGAAGCTGCCAAAAGTTCAAGTAAAGTATTCACAACATGAATTGAGTTTGTTTGACAATTACCTAAAAACAAAAATAAATTACTGATATTAACATAATTAAAATCAGGACAAAAATGTTACTTAAACTGTTTTTAAAAAGCTTTATTAAATCCGTATGTCTTATGCGTTTGTTATTATTAACTTTATTTGTATATTATACATATGTCTATTAGTTATATTTTGGCACCTTTTAGGTTGTTAGCTGTTAATACAAGTATTGTTTTTGTTTTCGAATCATTGATGTTCAACTTATACAAACAGAATATATATGATAGACGCTATCAGGAAAAAAGAATAAGTAAAATATAAGAAGCACAAGTAATGTAAGGAGTAATCTTCTTTTTAACCTAAAATTCACTGAACGATAAACAATTTTAAGCTTATATGACTATGGGCAATACATATATAAGCAAGGCTTTTTGCAAAAACCTTCTTAATAACATATTTAAATACAATTTTAATAATCTTAAAGAATAGTAGGGTAAATAAAGAGAGTATATAAATAAGTATAATCCATAAAGCATAGCTCATTGGTCTAGAAGGAGGAACGCTATGTCATCACCGAATCTAAACAAATTCGTCTCTATAATTTGCATGGGAACCCTTGATTAGCTATCGTCTGATCTTAGCATTCTTTTTAGGCCGTTATGCAGGAAATAAAAAGACGAAGAAAAACACAATATTAATAGCAATAAAATGTATTATATAAGAGAACCATTTACTTATTAGCTGATAACTGTCCGTTTATTTATAAAAAATTAAAAAAAAATTAATTTGATTAAAATTCACCGAATAGCTATAAGTCAATAAAACGATCCATACCTATACAAAAATATTTTAAGTAATGTCTTGTTAGCTCATAAAGCTAATTAAGTTTTAATTTTAGTTTATTGTACTAAGGCACACAAAATAAATAAATTTACTAACGCTAGAAAATAAATAAATAGCCAAAAACACATTTAAAAAAGAAGAAAAGATTAAATACAATACTAGAATAAAATCGATGTATATGTTTGATAAATAAAAATCATATCATTTTAACAAGTAAATATCATGTTCTATTTTATTAATATAAAAAGCTTTGAATATTTTAAGATATTTTAAAATTAATTTTGATTTTTTAATTCAGTAATTATACTCACTCTAACTGAAATATGGTATATAGAGATTTCGCAACTGAATATTACCTTAAGTATTCTGTCAAAATCAGCCAGTACCACCCTCAAAAGAGAGATGTTATTTATAACATATTTAATTTTCTATCTTACCAAAGGATATACTTTTACACATATGATTTATAATACGTTAATATAAAAATTGATTATTTCTTTTTCATCTTTGCCATTTTCGCAGCTATAGCAGCACTTCTCATCTTTTCATATTTATTTGAGGTAGCAAACCATTTTTTGAATTTATCCAAAAACTAAAAAAGAATTAAATATAAAGATAGTTTTTTATATTACGAGAAACCAATTAAAATATTTATCAACTGTATATAATCTTATAATATCTGAATATATTCCATTATTTCCAGACTATTTGTAATTTCTTTAGGTTTGATTAACAAATGTACCTAATAGCATATATTTAATTTATGATTTTCTATAGATATCTTTAAAAATATATTAAGTCAAGTTAAATGTTTGTAAAACTTCCTGTCAGTATAGTCATTGTACTGACGTGATAATACTGTCGATAATAGAGAAGGATGGTACGTAGCGATAATCCTTAGGCATTGATGGTGGGTGCATTTATTGAAGGAATTTATAAACCAAAACATTTTTAATGTTTTTCACAAGGAGGGGACAACAAGATAACGATAAAATCTTAATGTTTTCCTGTGGCGATAACGCCTGTTCAATTCTTACAAATTTTTATTACTGAAAAATTGAATTCCGTCCTTTTACTTTTATTTCTAATTCTTATTTGAGGACGGTCAAAGTGCAAAATTATTTTGAACTAAGAAGTTGTTTTGAGATTATTAGGAAACCTATTTGAACTAAGAGCTACTTAATATTCTTAGTTTTGTTCATATTACTTATATTATATAATATTGTTTTTTATACATACCTTATCCTCCAGTGGGAAAAGTGGAGGATCCGTTTCCGTTAAGAAGTATTCTAAGAACTCCGCTGGATTTAACGCTTCAGCCTTGAGACGCATTCGTCGCGACACACTCAACGTATTAGCTATACTATTCGTTACATCACCAGAATTATATGCTTTCATAATTTTTGCCAATGCAGTGTAGGCATAGTTCTCTAAAGCTTCTGGCGCATTTTCTGTCATCAAATCCAACCAAAGTAAAAAGCAAGTACCATAGTCACATTTCGGGATAAGTAATATTTTTTGAAAGTTTTTTTTAAGAAGTGGCTTGGCCAGCCAAGGCAAGCTTGATGTGCCGAGAAGCACAATTTTATCGGTCTTCTTAATCGGCTTTAGGATTTTCTTTTGGATATAAGGAGCGAGTAGTGTTGGTAGTATGCCTTTTTCCTCCGGCGGTATCTTTTTATGAAACACCCGATGAGCTTCTTCAATATATAATATTGTGGGCTGAAATTCTCGGGCTACTTTCATGACAATATGTAAAAACATGTTCATGTCTTTAGAATAATTGCAAACTTTTTCCGGACTTAGATTTATAAAAACAGCATCTGTAATAATATGTATATATAATGAATAATATAAGTATGAGTAGAATTAGTTGCTCTTACCCAACTCTGATGCGATTATGTTGCAGAGCAATTTTTTGCCACTGTTGACTGGTCCAACAAGTAAAACTGATTTAGGTTTATCTATATTAAACTCGCTCATTCCAAGCATGCTTTCCTGAACAACCATTTTAATGTCACCCTTTGCAGCGCCAACAGTTCTAAAATAAATAACGAGATGTGGGTTGTTAAAGTTGCGATTCACACAAATCGAAAATTAAGCATTTGAGCAATAGACACAATATTTAAGAAAGATATTATTACTAAATTAAACATTTGTAATTCAGAATAGTGCGTACATAGAAGCGATGAAATATTGAATAAGCTTAAACCGTATGAAGCAATCAAAATATTATTGATTCGTTTAACAATTCTTGGCCGAACTGACCTAAAATGATGAAAATACAATATTAGAGAAAACTACAAGACGCTATTTTCTGTTTAAATTAAATACCAAATATTAAAGGATAACTGTAATCCGAACTGAACAAACACAATATTTGTGATTATGTTATTGAAAAAAATTCTTACGTCAAATTATCTTCATCTCTTGAATCATCAGCAGTAAAATTAAAGTCGGCAATGAATTCATTAAAGTCTTTATGAGAAACTTCTTCGATTACAGATGCGTCCTTAAGTTCGTGATACAACGAGCTGAGAGTTCTATCTCCTGTCGGATCGACAACTTTTTTCTTCTTTCTGCCCTTCTTTTTCTTCTTGTTTTTTACCTTTCCTGGTTTATAAGGTTCATCATTATCCAGAGCCCAAGCAGTTTTTAGCAGTTCATATTCAACACTAGAACATATAAAACTATTTTTTTATTTTCTGTCTTTATTATAATCTCTTTAATTTAATAGCTAGAAATTCGGCAACATCAGGATCAACATTATGGATAATATTATCTGAGTAATCTTACTAAAACCCTTTTATCGATAGTTATAAAATGCGAAAATGTACAACATTGAAGTGGGACTAAAATATAAAAACTGGTAATAAATACCTTCGACCCTAAAGGAGTTAAAAACGTTATTTATAATCGGTTTATTCCTCACTGAAACCTACATATCCAGTTAAAATCTTTAGCTTTTCTCGTCTTCATTAAATTTTAATAATTACATTTTCTGGTACTTATTATGGCACTTAGATACTTGTATTTCCAAGGCATAAGTCTCTAGTCTTTGAAATAGTTTTTTTGGAAAATTTATGGGGAAGGCGGAGGGGAACGTGTCCAAAATCCGCAGAATATCAACAATGAAAAGTATTGATTTAATCAAGGATATATATATTTTATGGGGTTTCCACGCCTTATTCTGCCTGTTACATACATTTTCACTGATATCTCATTTTCGATGGGTCTATGGTGTAAAAAGGGAGAGAAATAGGAAAAGACTAACAGAGACAAGATATGAAATACTATTCAATCTGCATTGTTGTCCCAAAAATATTAATCATAGAAAATATTCGAGAGTATGAAAAGGATTTGTATTTACCGCATATATTCGTCTACTAATTCCCGCAATTCGTGATGTATTGTATCTAATTCTTTTTCAGTTATCCAAGATTTAATTGGATCGTGATTCTTATTAAGATATTCATCAACGTTTCGCCAATCAATCGCAAATTTCTTCATTGTCTCTTCAATATTCGCTGTTAAAAATGATTAGAATTAAGACAAGTGAGAAAGTTCTAGTCGGGCATGCCCGACTAGGAAGTATCCTAAACCCCGTCCGATCTGTTTTCAGTATATTTATAGTTTGAATTGACTATAACTTATAAACATTTTCGTACTCAGACTTTATTTCATTTCATTTAATTTCAACATATTTCACTTATTTTAGATCTAGTTCTTATAGGTTCTGAGATTGACTCGATCGCCAGACAGACAGATGGGGGTAAATCGACTCAGCTCGTCGCCCTGATCGTGACTTTATGTCCTTTTACCTGTTACATACATTTTAACAAAACCATTATACTCTGAATACTTAATTTGCATGCCTTCATAAAAATAAATGTTTGGGTACATACTTAACTAAATATACGTTTAAGGTCTTTACTACCCTACATTCTATCTGAAGCCTGTCAAGATCCAGACGAATCTGATCTCTTCGATTATTTAGTGCTATTAAGATACCTATAGGCTTGCTTGAAGTTATTGCGTAGGCAACATCAATTATTCCGGCGTCTTTCAACTTTTTTCTTCGTTTAGCTTCCTTCATTTTTTGATTCTTAATTTTCGCTTTCGCTTTTCTCTTTTCCTGTCTTAATTTATCTTTTATTTTTTTCTTTTCTTCGTTCGACAATGGTTTTTTCGTAAGACTCTCCGCAAATTCTCCAACGTTCATTGTTTCATCAATAACAACCAACACCGTTCCGTTCTTGACTGGATCAGGGTATGGGTGAAAGTTCCCAGTTGCTGTATAGCTGTGAATAAAGAAATAAGAGTGCTGTAGTCGAAATTGCATGACAAGTAGATATTACAAATTTGAGGCTTTGAAATTAGCTCAAATACTTCTTTATATGCTTATTTATGGAAATTCTGTTCATTAAAGATAATGCTATATTGTATATTAGGATTACTTACAATTCTGCAAACCAACCGCGAATATGATCGGAAATATCTTCCATCATCCAGGGACTTCTCACTTGAAGCAAGCGCGTTCGTTCGTCCATAATAAGCTTTTCGAATTCTTCATCAAGCTTTTTTCTTTTCTGCTCATTTCTATACATATCAAAAACTGAGTTGGAAAAATGGTTTGGTCTTTTTAACTGTCGTATTTTTCGTATGCCCAACAATTCTCTTTTAAATTGTTTTTTAATTTTATAAATTTTTTTGGTTTTATAAGCTCTCCACCAAGATTGAATTAGACTTGCTGCGCGATGTCGAATATCATTCAAATCATCCATACTATCATCTAAAATGTGGATTAATTATTTACATACATGATTAAAAATCCCTTGTATTTTGGTTGTTGAATAAGTTGTAAATCAGCATTCTTTGTAAGTTTCTAAAGTCAATTGGAAATGGATCAGGTCGAATACGATGATAGAGCATTGAGGAATAAACGACCATCCGTGAAACGTCAAACCATCGAATATAAATAAAGCATGTAGCCTATGATCCACTTACATGCCATGAAAAACCATTTCAATAAAAGGAATATATATTTGAAAATAAACAGCCTATTTTCGAGCGACGATTAGAGCAACCCAAGACGCTGTAACTTCAAGCTGTTCAAATAATAAGATTCCCCTCCAGTAATAAGATACACGTGAAAGGGAATATTCAAATGAAGAATTGGTGTGCTTAAATTTAAACAAGTAATAAAACTTAAATCGGCACGCCTCTAAGTACGTACGAAATGAGTTACCAGTTAGAAATAGCAAGAAAAGAGTGGAAACACCTGGTATTTAGTCCTCAATAATCAGATCTTGGTAAGAATTCATGCCAAAAAAAAAAAAGACGGAGTGAACTGCTTCGGTGCACGCAGAGAAACCGAAACCAAAACATCGAAAAACAAGTAAGAAAACTTTAGTCGGGCGTGACCGATTAGGGGATACCCTGAGCCCCGTCGAATCTGTGTTTTTCAAAGAATTTGGGGGAATTCGGGGCCGGTATGCAAAATATAACAAAATTCAAAATTGCATAAAATACATATAAGGCTAAATATAAAATTTGGTATTTCTAGCTTAAAAGATGGGTGATATATAATTTTTTTATTTTAAATTTAATCGATAACAATCAATTGGGGATTGTTATCGATTATTTAAAACAAACTTGATCTGCGCGTGCTATACACGTACCTACATAAAAAATTTTAAGTCTCTAGCTTTTATATGTTCGGAAATCGACGCGTTCAAACTTACGGACAGACGGACAGGGTCAAATCGCTTTCTCTTGTCGTCCTGCCACTCCTCCTTCTGCCTGTTACATACATTAAAAAAAAAAACATTATACCCTGATTTCCTATTTTCAATGGGCTCAGGGTATAACAAGTAAGAAAACTCTAGTCGGGCGTAACCGACTAGGGTATACCCTGAGCCTCGTCACTTACACTTATATTTAGCGTAAAATTATAAAAAATTTCAACATTGGCGAGGTTTGAACCTACGTTAGTTACGCAACGTGCATCATCTCTACCAAAAATGCCACCTAATTTTTATAAAATCAAAAAACTAAATAAATTTCAGGCGTCGCCTGGTGTCGAACCCAGGTCCTCATGTTTCGCGTGCGTCGCTTCTACCAACGACGCCACCCCACTGTTTGAGAAAGCGATCGCAAATGTAAACTAAAGCAGCAGCTGATAATTCAACAAAATTTAAACGTAACTTACGATTCTTCGAATCAACTAGAATGCGAGCGTTTGCATGTGTGTGTGCAAGTGCGTTCGCTTGGCGCTGCTGTCGCGTGTTTTTGCAAAGTAGCCAAACGTTGTGTTTAATAAACTTTGTGCTATTTAACGGATTTCAATTAAATTTTTGGCATATGATCAATATATTCATGGGCATATTTTTCAGTTTAGTAAAAGTGCCAACCTATTCGCATTTTGGCTATATTTGAGACTGAACTTCAATTGGGGGAAATTTGGGGCCAAAATATAATAAAATTCGAAATTGCATAAAATACATATAAAGCTAAATATAAAATTTGGTGTCTCTAGCTTAAAAGATGGGCGAGAAAAAATTATATAACTGAATTTCGATAATGTTTTTATTCGATAACAAAAAATCGAATACCCTGAACCCAGTCGAATCCAAATTTTCAAATATACTACTTCTCTTGACATTAGCATTAACTTATAAAAGTTTTAATGTGTGTGTGCACATGTAGACGAACAAGTAAAAGTCCTCATCATCATCAATCATTATAGATTTCATTTACATATACATTGTATATAACACATGCACACATACACACGCATGCATTGGCACGAGCTCTACTTACCGCGAAGTTTATGCAGCGGCTGCGTTTGGGCAGCAATTCGAGTATGAGATATTTTCTAGATGGACTATTAATGAAACTTTCAGAGTATATTGAAGTTGTGTTTATAAATGCTTTTGCTAAAGCACAAGTCTCTAGTACTTTATATGCGTTTTTTTACATATTTTATGGGAAAGGAAATACACAATGTGCGTACTCTACACCGCAAATCTAAAGTCTCTAGCTTTTACGGGGGTTAAGTTATGGTTGAAAGACTAAGTCAAATTATCGATTGTTATCGATAATAAGGAAATAGGATGAGTTATCGAAAAAAAGAAACTCATACTGCGTACGGTATACACGAGTATTCATTTCAAATTATAAGTCTGTAGATTTTGTGATTTACGAGATCTGTGTTCACACAGACGGAGAAGACGACATGGCTATATCCGAAAAGAGCAAATGCATTATGGCAAGAGTGGAAGAAATATCATAAGATCTACTAAGGGCTGATTGTCAGATCGGAGAACAATCCAGTAAACCTATAGGGAGGCATAGATACTTCACAGCTTTCAGCATGTCAAGAATGGTGGATAGCACCTTAGTGGCTTATTTTGTCAGAAGACAAGTGCCCGAAAGCAGAAATGTGGGACGTTGTCATTGTTGAAGGTTAATTAATTATCAACTTCGCTTTTAATAAAATCAAATATTGAAAAATTTGAAATATATATATTATAATGGAGGTAAAATCAGATCAATATTAATAAAACCGGCAGAGTTGACTAAAGAACTAAACAAAATTAAACATATCCTGCTACAAAACTCTTAAGATTACTTAGTTAAGCAGTTGCAAACTATCTATAATTTTCAGCACTCTCCTATTGGCCAATCACATTTCTTTCGAATTATATCGATTCCTCTGCAAAGAAGCAGTAAAAGGATGAAGGCTCACGTCTTAGACGAGTCTCTTATTTGCAATCTTGGATTGAATTAATAGTGATCTCGGGAAACTACGGCATTACAATTTACAAAGAAAATTAATCCTAGAAGGATGCTTCTAATAGATGTGTTATGTCCCATCGGAACCATTTGAAAATTATTCTAAAATAGGTAGATATGTAAGATGTTAGTTGGTCTAATGCTGATAATATTTATCAGCAGGTGATTGCGATACGATATTCCGCGTAAGCGAACCTTTATGTGGTCATGAGATCATGGAATAATTACCTGTCAAATGGCCTCCTAAATTATCGTTTTTATCGCGTAATTCTTTACAGGACTCGTCAGTCTTAATAAAGTCCGCTGTGAATATAGTTCTCTTAACAGGAATGCTCATTGCTTGGTTTGGCTTGAAAGTAAACCTATAATTAACCTTCTTCCTCTGCTTAATTTCTAAGAATTTCTTCTTATCATAATTGATATTAGACTTGTAAACACGAGCACTTCGGGCTCGCTCATGGGCTTGTATAAGAGCCACGGCATCGCTTACTTTAGTCCAGCTCTTTGCATCGCTTTGCTCTTTCTCCTGCTCATTCATGTAGAGCTTATTTTCCGTTAAGATATTTGCAATATCTAATGGACGACGATATAGGAATTGTGGAGATCTCCAAATCATCAAGTCAAGTGGAGTTAGCTTTCTTGAAATCAACACCTTGTCCATATATGTATACTCGCTTAGCTCCATTTCTTTGAGCTCATCTTTGAGCAACATAAGCTGCTGTGTGGCATTTTCAACAAGCGTTCTGACCACAGCTCTCTTTTGCACTTGAAATGTGTTGAAGTAAATAAAAGTTAATTTGTTGACAAGCTCAACATATAAGATGTACAGCTCGGCGAATAATTTGAATGACACTGATTTTTCCTCTGGTGGATCAATTATCTTTAATCGATTTTGTTTTTTTATCAATTGATTGATTTCTTTCGAAGTTGAAATCCAGTACTTATGATTCAAATCGAAAGACATCTTTAGGTCGCGTTCCTTTTAGACATTAGCTTAAAACGAAAAATTTATTTAAATAAAAATTGTTTTTAACTAATAAGGGCTTAACAGGCAATTGAATTGACAGAGCAATAACGATTTCCAATTCATCCAAAGTAGGCGGGTCTAAACTGGGTATATTTCATATGAAACTATGTGATATTTCTGACCTTTTCATTTCTGACAGATTTGAGTAAGTAAACCTAGTTGTAATATGTAATATAATTAAATTTGAACAGAGACAATAGTTTATCGTTTTCAAAAATAATGATAACATAATCAATTGAATGTAGTAATATATATACTTTTAACATAACAATACATTTTAACATCACCGTACATTTTGTTATTTATTTTTAAGGAATTTCAAATGGGACCACAACCGCTTCTCTATGATCGATTTGTATTCCTAATACCCCGGCGTGGGATTTTTGTATTAATATTCGCATCTGAAAACAATAAAAGAAATGTTTGTATTTTTATTATTCAACTAACTAAATTCCAAATACAGAAAATAGATTTGTAAATTATATATGTATATTCAAAATACTATTCAAGATTATTTGTTATATATGGCCTCGTTCCGGTTGTTGTTATAAATATGTAGAATTGTGAGAGAATTTAGAATGTTTTTTTTTAACATGTAGAACAGGCAAGCGAAGGCATTGCATAAATACATATATATTTACAAACTAGATTAGGACGGTGAACGGAGTCAATGTTGCCATGAGCGTCTGTATGTCTGTCAATGTGAGTGTGCTCTTCCGTATAAACGCAGTGATCTTTTTATTTACAATTTGATTTATTTCCCTATTATTGGTCTTGATATCGATGACAGCTAACATAACTTAGTAAAGTATTTGCGAATCGCTTTTTAAGTTAAATATTTTAAATTTACTCAGCCTTCGCTCATCAAAGCAGTAAGCTACACGTGCCTATATATGCGTGTGTTGTGTGTATGAATACCAGCTCTGTGCAGAGTTCAGGATCTCTCCTAGTCGGGCACTTCCGACTATAACATTATTTATTTGTATATAACCTGTGGGAATTGATGATTTACAAACCTGAGCAGTATCATCTGGATAAATAGCTTTCGATAAATAAGAGTGATGATTGGGAACATCCTTTAAAAGACCTGAAAATAAATATCATGTGTTAATATTATTAAAGAACTTTTGATTATCTATGGTAAGAATAACTGTAATTCACATATAACGACCAAGCTTATTATTTAAAATTGGAAAATCAATCAAATTATTTATACATTGTTGCAATATCAAACCTTTTTGTACAACACCAGGGTGTTGAATGTTGTTCCATTGCTGTTGAAGACGTTGCGAGTATAATTTAATTCTATCCGTATACTCCTGATGCTCCAAAGTGTGGGAATCCAGCGCTCCCACATTGATCATGTTTCTAAAGTTTTCCACAAAATAAAAAATAAATAAATAAAATATATGAACAGAAAATCAGAACATAAAATAATAAAAAAATGCTACATACATTGCAGTGTTTTGCACCAGTCTAGATAAGGCATTCTGATCATCCTTCTTTGGCAGCGATTGAGAGTAATCATTACTTAAATCAGCTGAGTTACTTCGCCGCAAAGCTGGACTTTGATTAACAGAATCAGCCAGAAGATGCGTCCTTTCGCTGGGTTCAATACCCTATGAGAAATGCACTTTATTATGATAGTAAAGCTCACAAGGATGATCTTACTTGACTGCCCAGGTCATCTGTACAGTGCCAACAACTACAAAGAGATGCTAAGCATTCCAACATCGAACGAACGTATTCCATATTTGCGTTGTTATTGTTAATAATTCTTAGTGACGGAACAAGTATCAAAACACTAATGAGGGCATTCCCGAGTGCTCAAAGAGAATGTCAGTGTTGAAAAACACATAATTCTGGCACGTATTTATTATTTATATGCATATCTTCCACATATATACTATGGTAATTAACCTGCAATAAATTGACTACTTATTAGTAGTTGTAGTTTTTTATTTATTTATAAAAATTACTTTATTCACAAAAATTTTCGCCGCTATTCATTTTAAACGACAATGATTTCTTGGTACATTAATTGTAACAGCGCGATATATTCTAGACAAGTATCGATATATTTAGAATTGATGGCAAGCGCAAACGAAATATATTGATGCGGAAAGGTGACGTGCGCTGAGTACATTTCACGATTATAAAGTATCGTATTCGTAATCAATATATCGGCGAATATCGAGTACTTGTGACTAAGCCAACTACCCTTCTAAGAACTTGATGGTCTTTTATAACCCTAAACAACAAATGCAAGGCAATTGAAAGACGAGTACTATGAATACAACACATGTTACTATTTTTGTTTATTGATGTAAATCAGAAAAATCATTGCTGCACTTCACTGCCGGAACAATACTGCATCGAGTAAATTAAAAAAAAAAAACAAATACTAATACTTTACCATGTTGGCAATTCTCATGTAAGAATTTATAGATATTTGTGAAGAAAACTGCTTTATTAAATTAAGTTTGTTTTGGAACAGGCTCTGGTGCTTTGTATTGCTGCTAGGTATCGTGCCCACATTTTTATTTTGCTTACGTCAATGGATTCTGCGGAACAAAAAAAAGTTACACTGCTCCCAGTCGGAAAATAAATTGTTTGTCGGTTTATTCCATCCGTATTGTAACGCTGGCGGAGGAGGCGAGCGCGTCTTGTGGTGTGCTGTGAGGGCGTTGCAGGTGCTGCCACATAGATATATACATACGAACATTATCTGTTAATATTAATAGCACTTCGTCTCGCTTTAGAACAAGTATGATAACGTAAAGATAGTTATTTACACAGGAGACATTGATTCGACGCCCAGTTCCATTCTGCAGAAGGCGAAAAACGTATTTAACATAGCACTCGAAACTGAACAAGTTTCGTTTGTATATCTTAAACAACGACAATGGGTTGAAGCGAGAAAGTATCCGCACTTTACTTTGCTGGGACAAAGTTTGGGCTCAATTGTCTTAGGACTGGAAGCTATCTGCAAATTTCCGCCAGATATCTTTATTGATACTATGGGATATGCCTATACGTTTCCTGTCTTTCGCTACTTGGCTGGTAGTAGAATCGGATGCTATGTTCACTACCCTTTGATAAGCACAGATATGCTGAAGAAAGTGCAATATCGTCAATCCTCTTTCAATAATAAAGCATATGTTGCCCGGAATCCTTTTCTTACATGGATAAAGCTGACTTATTATCGCTTGCTTTCGAAGGTAAGTAATATTAATTGCTTAAAATGCATTTTGATGCAGAACTACCAAAAGAAGTCGCTGATATCTGCGTCGGTTATGATGACGTATAAATTGATGTATGGGCATGTAACACAACATATTATACATGACAATATCTACAATGTATAGTATATGGGTATATGTAATAAGACATGTTTTTTTTTAGACATATAAGTGGGTAAGCCGCTGCTCGGAAACTATTATGGTGAATTCAACATGGACGGAAAACCACATTGTAGACCTGCTAAATGTTCCTTTAAAAACGCATCGAGTGTATCCGCCATGTGAGATTGAACACCTAAAGAAGCTGGAACATATCGAAAACAATGAAGAAATATTAATAGTATCTGTAGGGCAGTTTCGGCCTGAGAAAAATCACCCATTGCAATTACAGATTTTGTATGAGCTAAGGACGTTGCTGGTCAGGGATGAAGCGCTCTGGAACCGAATAAAACTTGTTATAGTAGGATCTTGCCGACATGAAGAAGATTACGAAAGGCTTCATAACATGGAGGACCTTGCAAAACATTTATCTCTTGAGAATTCAGTCGAGTTTAAAGTAAATGTTTCATATGATGACCTCTTAGACATATATAAACGAGCATCAATTGGCATTCACACTATGTTCAATGAGCACTTTGGAATTGGAATCGTTGAATGCATGGCAGCTGGTATAATAATGATTGCTCATAGGTCAGGTGGTCCATTATTTGATATTATTGAGACTTCTGAAGGTTCCCAAAATGGATTTCTTGCAGCTGATGCGGTTGAATATGCAGCTAGCATATTAAATATTATAATGAATCCTGCTGATACAAATAGGAATATTATAAATGCGGCACGGTGCGTACTTTTGTATTTAAAAATCAAAAACCAGCTAAATTATTTTATACATTTCAGGTCATCTGTTGAACGATTTTCAGAAAAAGAGTTCAACAACCAGTTTTTACGTGCCATTTCGCCAGTTTTTGTATAAACGACTGAAAAGCGCTAATGAACTTTGATACAAATATGCTAGTAGACAATATATTAAACATTTTCATGTAACATTAACTTATTTCTTAATGAACTCCATTTGTTAAGTTAAACATTGCGTAGCCTTGAAAAATTGTTGACATATGTGTTATATTTCAATATCAAGAAATATTTTAAAACAAAAGCCAAAATTCCTTGGAATTTCTATAGGAGATTCATGACAGATTGACTAAACACTAGTTTAATCACAGCGTAAAACCAAAACAACGTATCATTTTCAATACTTGGCATGTAGCTGCTGATGATATTGCTGGATTGATGTCAATTTTATTTAAATTATACATTTTATTAAATCTAAGCAGCAGTTTTATATAAATAAACTGAAAAACAAATAAGAAACCGATTGGAAGATACTCTGTCCCCATCGAATATGCCATACCTTACAAATATTTAGCGTAAACTCATGTAAATTCTCAAATTAGCATTTATATCAAAAAAAAAAAAAAAGAAAGAAAATTTGACATTGAACTAGCTTCTGGATGGGAAGCGCACAACATCTGCCAACACCACCATTTCTTTTCTGCAAAAACAAGTTGCAAATCTAACCTAAAGAAGCAATTGAAGTCTGATTTAATGTTTTTTTACTAACATTAAGTGGAGAGGTTGAAGGTAATGTGTATTACGTTGTTTGCGTTGGTTTGAGTCCCGATGTCCCAAATTTGCTTTTTCTTTTCCTTCATTATACCCTGAAACAATTGAAAATGGGAAATCGGGGTATAATGGTTTTGTTGGAATGTATGTAGCATATGTATATATATATATATATATGTAAAGTACATATATTCTTGACCAGAACGACAAGATTTAGCCCTGTCTGTCTGTCCGTCCGTCCGTCCGTCTGTCCGTATGTATTAACGCGTCGATCGCAGCTCCTATAAGAGTTTGTAGGACCCTATATCAGCGCGCAGAACAAAGTTTTTTTTAAATAATGGATAACTATCCTCAAATAATTGTTATCGACTAAAAACATATTCGAAATTCAGGTTTCAAATTATATCCCGCCCATCTTTAAAGTTAGAGGCTCCAAATTTGGTGTTTAGCTTTATATGCATTTCATGCAATTTTGATTTTCGCCAAATTCTTAAAATTGAAGCTCAGTTATAAATTTAGCCAAAATTGAAGCTCAGTTATAAATTTAGCCAAAATTATAGCTAAATTTTATTTATTCATTTATTTTTTAACAAAAATGCTTTTTGGTCCGAAATTTTGGTTAAGCTTATTCATGTCAATTCAAAGAATCGTAAATCTCAATTGAATTGTGCTTGAATTGTTAGCTGCTACTGTAGTAACTTTATTAGATGTAATACAGTATTTTAGTAAGTGTTTGGTGATATCTCTTTGTATATATCTTTGAGATATATCACCACGATTGTAATTTATTAACTACATAGTCTATGAATGAAAGACTATCCGCTCATTTGCCGTTACAGCTATAAAGCTGTTACTTTATCTAATGTCACCTGCGAGTTGTCTTTAGTTAAAAAAAAGACAAAAATTCTAGGCAAAGTTTGTACAAATGCAACTACTTCAACCTTATTTAAGAAATTGAAGACAAGTTTGGCTTTACGCGGAAGTTCGATGATCCCCGTATGTCCACAGTATAAATATATGGTAAAATTGCGGGTAAATGTTCATCTCAAAAATTGTACTGCTAAAAAATCTTAAAAAAAATTAAAATACTAATTTTACTTTTGCGAGCATAGCTCAATTTGTCAGAGCTAACTAAGAAGATTGTATACAAATAAAAATAATATGTTTGAAGAACTGTGCATGGTATTTTTATTATATGCCAAAACATTTGTCCACAGTAGCTACTGTGCAGTGGTTTCTGGTATCACAGTTCAATATCAGGTTTTTGCAGCATTCAGTGAAAGTGATTAGGTAAACAGAGTGACTATGGCCAACAGAAAAATAATATGTACTTACTTCAGGCAGATCGAATTCGATGTACTGTACTTTTTCTACAACAGGTAACATATTTGCAGGTAAGTAAATGTAGTTAAATTTAAAATTGAGTAAAGATATGGCTTCCCAATTCATTCAACTTATTTAAGTTGAATTTACTCGTTTTTTGCTTACATTTGAAGTATATCGAAAAAACTAGAATACATAGCATAGTATTTTTGTGTGTCAAACTTGAACTCTAAGTTAGAGATCAATTGGTGTGACTCCTTATTAAAACAATTTTTGTATTTGCTACTTATGAGATATATGTAAATTAGATTAGAAAAAAGACTTAAATACATTTGACAATTTTTAATCTTAGAGTATAGGAAAATAGTTGTGAAAAACGGAATAGGCTCTCGCGAGTTAAACATGAAAGACTGTTGGGGATTGAAAACACAGCAAAAGAGTTACAGCAGTTGATTAGAGATGGTTGGTTTTTGTATATCCCAATTATTGAGTAAGTTGAATAATATATTAAGTAAAAGCTTAGTGCCCGTAGGATACATATTTTCCCAATCTTATAAGGAGTACTTGAGAAGTTTCAGAGCCAAGCTCTTTTAATTTATGTAAGTATATACGAATTATCCAAATTTTTTTTTCTTTATCGTTGCATAAAGAAAATGGATCAACCGAATATAGAAAAAACGTTTAAAGAGGAAGATGAATCCAATATACAAAAGTTTTTTAATAAATCGAATATATTTATCACGGGTGGAACTGGATTCTTGGGAAAGGGTAAGTAAAATGCATTTATTTAGTGCTTTGGATAATACGATTTGGGTTTTTTGTTTAAGTTTTAATAAACAAGTTACTTACATCGTGCCCTGGATTAAATACAATTTATTTACTTGTGCGTAGTAAAAATAACAAAAGTGTTGATACTCGAGTGAAGGAAATGTTTGCGGATCCGGTAAATGTTATTATCATTGAATCTTTTATTTATATTTAATCAAACTAATTTTAGGTTTTTGATAGGCTTAAAGAAGTTTCGGCGAACTATACTTTTTACATAAAAGGCATCGCAGGCGATTGGTAAGTGATAGTGCAGTCAATGAAGCAAAATTTTGTATATTATCTTTTCCCTTCTTAATGCGCAGTCTGAAACCCGGCTTGGGACTAAACATTAATGATCGTAAAATGTTAATAGAAAATATCGACATTGTGTTTCACATGGCTGCTACCGTTCGATTTGATGAGAAACTAAAAACAGCTCTTAAAATAAACGTTCACGGTGCATATGAAATAATGAAGCTATGCAAAGAAATGAAAAATCTTAAAAGTGTTGTCCACGTATCCACGGCATACACACATTGTCCTCGGAAAACAATTGAAGAAAAGTTCTATTCGACTCATAATAATGCTAAAAGTCTTATGCTAATGGCTGAGTATATGCCTGAGAAGCTCTTGGACCACATAACAGCCATGTAATTACATTAAATACCTTAAAATTAAACTATCTTTAACTACAGTATTTTTTACAGTATTTCAAAGTTAGTTTCAGATTTTTTTTTTTTTTACTAACATTAAGACCTTAATATTATATATATTAGCAGCAGTCAACAGTCAACAGCCAAGGAAAATCCTCTAAGACTAGACCAACAAAATAGCTTAAATTTCCTACCACGAATTTTCAAGGTGTATATTAAAGCTACACAGAATAATGCAGGGTTTATTACTATCATAGATTTGGTTAAGTTGTTTTGGCCTGTTTCATTACTATAAATAAAAAAATGTTATCCCTCTGCAGTCTACTAGGGAAATGGCCAAATACGTATACCTTCACAAAAGCCGTAGCTGAGGACGTCATTCGAACTGACAGCGAACAACTTCCTGTGGGCGTATTTCGTCCTGGCATTGGTATATTACTTAACGCCTTATTAATTAAACCAATATAATGTATCTATGATTTTTCTCTAGTAATTTCCACTTATCGAGAGCCAGTGAGCGGCTGGATAGATAACTTTTATGGGCCAACTGGAGCGATAGCTGGGGCAGGCACTGGGGTATGATATTATATTGATTGATTGGTTAAAAATTGATAATGATTTTTTAATAAATACATTTTTATAGTTGCTACGCACCTTACACTGCAACCCAAACGCCATAGCAAACATGGTTCCAGTTGACTTATGTGTAAACAGTATGATAGCTGCTTCCTGGGATATATACAAAAGACACAAGTAATATCTAGAGAGTCTGAAATTATTTGTATTGATATATGTATCTAAGATGATCTTACGTTCAACAAATCTCGTTGTAGTGCTATAAAAGCTTCGGAAGATATTCCTATATACAACTTTTGTACACCCAACGAAAATCAGCTAACTTGGGGTGAATTTACAGCAAAGACTTCAAAATATGGACTAATGTACCCGTCATTAACAGCAGTATGGTATCTCTGTTATTCGAATACTACTAACAAGGCAACACACATGCTATCAATATGTTTTCTCCATTATTTGCCTGCACTTCTGATTGACATTTTTTGTTTGTGCATTGGAAAGAAACCACGGTAAGTTGAATATATATGCATATGCATATATTTGCTTTCAATTAATTTGGTTGATAATCAGTGCGAATGCCACTGCCTTTCTCAAATATTATATTTTGATGCGTTTTGAAATAATAATGATCAAAAGTTTTTGAATTACAGGCTACTCAATACTTATAAAAAGATTCATAAGTTCATGAATGTCATTTCACATTTTTCAACTCGTGATTGGGACTTTCGTATTAATAATACTAAAACCCTATGGAGTCGAATGTCGAATGTAGATAAGGACGAATTCTTTTTTGATATGCACCAATTAGATTGGGATCTTTTTCTTCAGCAATATTTTCGTGGAATACGAAAATATTTGTTAAAGGATCCATTGGAAACCATTCCAAAAGCATTAGTTAAATGGAATCGGTAATCATGTTTTCATATTTATATTAATAGATCAATGATACATATTTTTGCTTGGTTTGCTTGGCAGCTTGTATTGGCAGCATCAAATCCTTAAATCAACCATTTACATCAGTCTAATGATAATAATCTGGGTATTCTGGAAGAACCAAATTTAAGGTAAGTATTGAAAACTATCTAAATTGAGAACAGTAAATAAAAAATAATAAAAATATTTTTTATATAGCTCCGTTTTTTACAAATGAAGTTCTTGGATACTCAGCAACACATGTTTGAATAAATTTATTTCGTTTGGCTTGGGTGCTTTAATAAGATGTCTAATAATTTTGAGCTGAGAAACAATTATTCGTCGAATTATATCTTAATACTTGCCTTAGTCTTAGCTATTGTAGTTTTAACAATTTTTCTGATGAACACAAAAAAAAAATGTTTTGGAAAAATATATATTATTAAGAATTCAATACAACAATAGTATTCTTGTCAAAAAAGTACTGCAAGTACTCTTCAATGATAAATATTTTCGAAAAAAAAAACATTAACTTCTTGGCCATGTTTCCTAAAACTCTGCTGCATATGGGCGATTCCTCAAAAAAAATATTTTTAAACAAAAATTGTAATTGTACATAGATGCTAATACAAAGAGTAACAACGCTGTTCGATGTTTTATTGCTTGTGATAAACGAAGTAAGTTTTAAATTCACAGCTACAAACAGCAAACTGAATATTCCAAACCGCAATTCTTATTGACTTGTAACTCATTTTATAAATTTATATACAAGGATTTTTTGGTATCGGTTTGAAAAGCAATCAATAAAATTTAATAAATTAATTTTACTTCAGTTTACTGAGCGATTCTCCAGTCTTCACCCACAGTGTTATAATGTAATGTTAATTTATATATATATATTTATATATAGATGCTGTGTATAGACAATATATATTAAAATAACATTAGAACACTGTATATATTAAAATTAAAATCATGTCAATAAGAATTTAAATATCCCTCTGTAAATAAAATTAATTAGATAGTCAAAGGATACAATATTAATTAAAAAACTAAGAGGGATGGAAATGTCACGTGGTTTACCCAATTGTCTTGTCATTTTTTTAAAGCAAATGATAAAAATATTGTATTAAGCATGATGTACATCTCTGTAACTGTAACTGAATATATAAAATAAATTACAATGAGGGATACGGGAAAGTTATCAAAATGAAAAACATGTGTTTGTTGTTTAATAAATCAATTTAGTAATAAATGACATTAGAATAAATAGACCTGTTATATTTTTTTATAGTATTTTCTGTTCGATATAAATTTATTACAAATTCTTTATAAGTTTTTTATTATGATAAAAATTTTATGAAAAACTTTAATTGAACGTGTATTAAAATTTTTGTAGTACCTTCCCCTCCTTTTGTAGTATCTTTTCCTCGAAAAGGATGTTAATCATATTATTGTTTTAAATATAAAAAAAAGTAAGAGTGATCGAGTCGAGACGGCTCGTTTAAGAGATACCCTGAACTCCGCGGAAGCTGATATTCAAATCATTTAACGCAATATGATCATTACTATGGGAAATATATTATTGAATAGCTTTTTTTTTTTTTAGATAGACTTTCCTAATTAGACTTTCAGAGTATAATAAGGTAGTTTTCTAAATCACAAGTCTTATGTAATTTTAATATATGTACGCTTTAATATATATATATGCTTTATATATACGTTTTTTTTTAGAAATTTTCTAATTTTGTGGAAGGAGGGCACCAGTATCCAATATCCAAACATTACAAAATGCGCATTCATTACAGTAACATACACCGCAAATCTAAAGTCTCATGCTTTTACGGTTACAGAGTTACGCTTGAAAGTGATGAGTTATCGAAATTTCAAGTGTCTAGCTTTTGTGGTTTACGAGATCGCTGCGTCCGTGTGACGGCCGGACGGACATACGGACTCAGTTTGTCTTGCTGATCATGAACATATATACTTTATGGGGTGCGGCACGCTTCTTCTGCCTGTTACATACATTTTCACAATACCCTGTATTCCCATTTTCAATCGGTTCAAGGTATAAAAATATGATTAAAGAAAATTTAGGCTGTTTTAAAAACATATTTTATTTCTTTGTATAATTTTAAAGTATTTAAAAAGTTGATTACTTAAAAGTAAGACCCGAATAATAATAAAAGTGTTGCAAAACCCTTGGTGACTTTTGACGGAACACGTTAATTTTTCTGTTCATCTCTAATTTAATAGAAATCATAATACCATAATACGTGTTTATGCACATATTCATTTAATACGTACTTTAAAATTACGGTTTTACAAATTTTAAATAATTTACACTAAACTAAATACATTTACAATAATTTAGTACTTATTCAAATAGATATTGTACCTAATTTTGTATTAAAATTTTTTATTTAAATACGAGTTGCTTTTTTTGTTACAGTGTAGTCTATAATTTTTTATCGTTGTCAAGTTTACTTTTATCCAGAGATGATGATACCATTCCGCCTCCGTTCGAAGGGTACAATTTCTCCAAATAATTAAGCGATTCATTCAGAAATGTCTGAAAATGGAATTTTTAATTATTTTTTTTTCAAGTGCATACGCTTCTAATATATTTGTATAGAGCTAATATATTTGTATATAGTTTTAAAAAATTAAGATTCAATTAAAGTCTCTCGGACTTAAAACTATAGTTCAAACTAACCAATTTTTCTGAAATTATGTTACTCATACGGACAGAAATATAGCTAGTAATGTACATTAGTTTTTAATGATCAGCAATACATACCTGAAAAGCATGAAGCACGGCGATAATTGCAGGGGAACCGAATCCATGCGTAATGAGGGAAAAGTGCGTTAAGTGTCGTTGCATTGAAGGCTCCAACAAATGCTGTGATCTTGTCCCAAAGTGAGTGGTTCGATCCTGGCTCAATATTTGCATCAATTCTTTTGTAATCTACAAAATATTTTATAACATTTATGTACATTTCGCTCAAACAAAATACGCATGAGGAAAAACGAAAATGGATGTATATCCAAATATAACGCATATATATAATAGTCGAGTCTATTTAATTTGATTGTATACTATATATGAAACAGCACTCCATATATCGGGATGTACAATCGATTCATGGTCTAAATAAATAAAAACCCCAAGCACAAGGAATCAGCTGGTAAAAAAAATAATTTCAAATGTGTAATTTTACTCTTACGTATTCAGAAAATTGAATGATGTATTTAAAAAAAAGAAATCAACAGTCACAACCAGGAACATGGATTGATCCACTCAGATTTGAACGATCAGAATCCATTTTTAAGAATGTTAACATTTATGAGAACACATTTTATTATTTTATCAAAGAAATATCGTAAATCATTGCAGCTCGAAATTTAAGATTTTATATGTACACTCGTTTATACTATATACCACAGCACAATTTCTTTCTAATTTCCATTTTTCCATTTTTCCATTTTTTAAGTCGTTTACTATGGGGTTCCTTCTGTGAGTACACAGATTTGGTATCTTTTGGATTCTGGATACCTCTCCTTTCCCCAATATTCGCGAAAAACGTTGTTGAATAAAAGACGTGCTTAAGTAAAAATCTCCCAGTTGAGCTGTCTCCACTAGAGCAGTCTTACTCTCATGAATTTGTATTTTGAATGTGAAAGCGCGATTTCGAAATTTTTTAGGGTATCTAGCAATCAGAGCTTTCTTACTTGTTTAGATAAATGTTCGTTGCTATCAACAAAAAATACTGTTACTATTCAATCTTAAAAGACTTCATAAAGGACAAAGGAAAACATGATACAATTATTCAATTACATACTTGTTGTGAGTGAAGTATAATTTCTTTCCGCCTGTAAGAGTCCTGGGGTTCTGTTTGATGCCGTACAATGTATTCAGCCAATTGCCTGGCTGGAAACTCAGTTTCGCAAACAAAGTGAAAGTCTTTGGCCAAGTGCGTTGCCTCTCCCTCGACTAAAGATGTTAAAAGTGTCACGTTAGCAGCTTTTCGCCGTCCGGCCGGTAGATTTAGACCGATCTTCTCAAGCTTTTCCCTCAAAAGTCGACCTCCATTTTTGCTCTTTGCCCTTTATTGAAAATATATAGATCTCTTAATAAAAATATTTAAAAGTTAAGTAGAAAAACGAACCTTCTTAAAACACCACCGAGTAAAGATGCGTTTAGGCATTCGGGCGGTGACAATCTGCGTTGGACTTCGGCAATTGTGACCTTATATTTCGATGTACTTGATAAAAGACTAAGTCGACCCGGAACTGCACAAAACACCTCACTAGGTGATCCAGAGCCTAGGTTTCCAGCCTCCTTCCCACTTTTCATGCCTGTGTGGAAACACGTTGATTTTAAAATACAAAAAAAAAAAAACATAAGTATGAATAGAATCTATATGCTGTAGAAATGTACATTGCGCATTGTAAAGAAAAATAGTTCATTGTGTTAATATTTTGCAATTGAAGTGTGAACTCAGCGTGTCGGGATCATTTTACAATAATCCTGCCAATTAGAGGAGCCAGCTTCAATTTCAGCATCTACACACGTAATATTCATTCAGTTTAGGGGTTGATGGGCATAGCTCTTTCCGAATGTTTGTGGCACCGCCCAACTTACTCCGCCTATTTTTGAAGCTACAGGAAGGCTCTGGTTTTATGCAATTCAATGAAATAAACAAACATATACCAAGCAACTAAATATAAGTGTAACTGTACAAAATTTGCTTCTTCCGAAATAAATTGTTCTTAGGCAATGCAAATGTAAAACTTATGTTAATGCATTTTAAAGAAATTTATTGGCTGAGGTTCCTGTTACAATATAAACAGATTTCAGTGCTAGAAAGAAGATTCTTCTCGTTGGATTTTAATTGAACAAAGGTGGTTCTATAATTAATAACGATATCCTAAGAGGAACAGCCATGATCAACAGCCATCATTGCTTCAAAAATAGCTGTTCACTTAAAAGAAACTCGTTAACAAATCGAAAATTCCTAGTGCTGTTAAATTATTTGTTTTATTTCAAGATAGTTAGGATGAAGTTTTTGAATCCAACTTAATGCATAACTAGTGCCATTAAACTATTTATCTCCAATAATAAAAAACCGGGAACTATATTTTATACAACAACACGTCACGGTATGAAATGGTGATATTCCAATCATTAAACGCTGAGTCGGTCTAGCTGTGTACACCTTCCCATCCAATTTCGTAACCCACAAAAGGCAAAATCTTACAATTTCTTTCTTCAAGTATAACGTTTTCTGACAAGATTTAGTAGATAACCATGGGTATTTTCATATGTAAACTCACTTTTTATTAGAGGTAAATCTGACATGAAAGCAACATTCTCATCCAGGGCAGGAGCTTGGACATCATCAACGGCATTCTGCAAAGCTTGATGTAAGGCCAAAGATTCATGTTCATGTCCAAGTCTGGTTCCATGGGCTGTTCCGGCCGATATTGCACTGCCGTAATCGCTTCTTCGTTCCGTATAGGGAAAGCCGTGAGACAACTGAGTCTACAAATTTTAAGTTAAAAGAGAGGCTTGTCATATTACAAAACATATATATATATATATATATATATATATATATATATATATATATATATATATATATATATATATATATATATATATATAATATAAAATAATAGTCGTAAGATAAAGAACTGTCCTTACAAGTTTCTTATACTATTGTACCTAGTTATATATTTATTCATTTTAATAATTGACTTCACGCTTAAATACGTTTTTAATGAAATAAATATTTAATAATTCTAAGCATGGCTGGCCCGATGCAAATTCAGTGTAATATATTAATCGGTTAAGCAATCTGTAGGCTTAAATACATAAGCCTTCGATTGGCTTGAAATGTAACGGCACTGTGTATAGTAAAATAAAATCAATTAAAATTGTTGATCAAAATTTTCGGCAGGCAATTGCCTTCGTCGTGCCTAGGGTGGAAATAGCTCAATTCTGCGCCAATCCCAACGTTTAGATAGACATGTATTCCAGCTTCTTATGCGTGTATGCGCACAAGCTCTACGGGGGAAACGCCTTTTAGTTACAGCGTCAACGTCAACATCAACAACAACGTTGTTAATGCCCCGGCCGTGGTTGCAAAAGCCAAGTACGTTCAGGACACGCAAGAGTGTGTAAGTGCAATGCACACACACACACACACACACATACATACACACCCCTTCATACATACACAAATTCGTGGTTATGTGTATGTGTATTCATGTAAACCCTTTTTCTTTTGGGCCAGGAATGTTCGTAGTTATTTTCAAGATGTTTCAGTGAAATCCCAAGAAAATTTTTTAAATACTTCATAGCATTTTTCCGTTTTGTATTTCATAATTCACTTAAATGGAATTCAAAATGCCATAGCTCTAGCAATTTATGTAGATGGAGATCTCAGCTGCTTAGATCACAGTATATTTACGAATTAGTAACTGAAGTATACATCAAGGTCTAATAAAAAGGCTGCTTAACAAGCTTGTGGATCAAATAAAATATGCCAAGCTAATAAATAAATGTGAATTCCTAAACAGCTTAAAATAGAACGATTTATCATCTAATTATTGTACTAAATAAATTAATCAATCTATTAAAATATTGTGATGCATTATTCTACATTTCATCAATTAGAGGTACAAAGATAACTGCCAAAATATACATAAAGATATTATTCAATGTGTCTAATGTCTGGAGAAGTACATTAATTATTACTGCTTCACGAATTTACTATACGTTCTATATCCTTACAGTTAGAAACACAAAATTTAACGAATAAGTAAGTTGCAGATGTGGCGTGAATGAGTATTATGCAGTCGGGCGCTATCTACTGCAACGTTCTTACTTATATTTTATTAGTGTTAATACTCACAACATGTCCTTGCAAGTCGTCTCTATGAGTTCTATGGATACCCAGTTGGTCTTGTGTTGATCTAAGTCCAGCCAACTGGTTGTAGTGATGAAGTGGGGCGTGGTGCAGAGAGGACAGGGGCTGTCCGTAGGGATCCGTACCTAGGTACTCGAGCGGTCCGTGATTCTGCAAATAGCCAGAGATCTAAACTATTTTGGCAATGATACGTCCAACTGGTCTGCTGCCCAATTTGGAGCACTTACCTGTTGCTGGGGAGGGCTCTGAGCAGAGTGATGAAAAGGTGGTGGGAAATACGGAGGCTGAAAGTCAGACTGCAGTGATTGGTGATGCATGGTAGCCGCCGACCCATGGGTACCACTATGTCCACTGTGTCCGGACGTAGGACCTCCTCGACCCGAATGCCCGCCTGAATGAGTTGTATAAGCGGGGCTGCTGCTTGAAAGGCCCAAGCTACCATGGCCACTAAGGCGTTCCTGTTTTCCAAGTACAAATTTCAATATAAAAATTATTAGTATGGGCCACGAAAAATTGTATTTATTTATGTATGACGTACTTAAAAACGTTCAGTTGATATTTTATTATTTATTATTATTTATAAGATTTGATTTATCAGACTCAATAATATATACAAGTTTAATAAACAATAACATAACAAATATAACATATTTATTATAATATATATATACATGAATATGTATATGGGATTATAGAAACTAATTTCGAAGCATAAATACATCAGCTGAAAAATGGCGTCAGGTAGCTTTTGTTTAATTAGTTATGAATAGAACATTTTTTGTTTGAATGTTTTACTGTTATTTGGTTTATTTGTTTTTCTGGTTTGACAGATTAGATTTTATTGTTAACTAAAATTAATGTTGTGATTATTTTGTTGAGCTGTTTAAGTTATTAAGAAATATTATCATATTATGACTTCACGGAGTTATCAGAAAAGTTCAAAATTTTAAAATTATTTTTCCCCTTGCTTAGCTGGGTTAACATATTTTTAAAAAATCAAATGAATGGACCCATACATTACAAATATTTTAAACCAAATTTGACATACAATAAGACATTACCATATTCAACAGAGACTTTTATGCTTTTATGAGAAATTAGCTTACCTCGCGTAGTTAGTCTGTTTTGTCTTTTAATAATTATACTACTTGTTATTTGGAATTGAAAACATAGAAAACATCACGTCGTGATATTAGTTATTGGTGTCGCTTGATTTAGAGAACAAAAGGTTGAAACTTCACTTCACTAATTTGATTGCGTACACTAGAGATAATACATGCTAGTCACAGTTTGTCTTTAAGTTAACTCAGCGATTAACAACGATTTATTTTAACAATTCAAGTATAACTTTATGAATTGTTGCAGATAGAGAAATACTTTCCATAAAATCGAGATTATAAAAGTTTCCCCATTTCAGATTGACAATCCGTAAAGTAAATTTGTTTTATCAAGAATTTCACTTTAAGCAGAGTATAAATATGTGATATCTGGTTTTTATAATAGAGGCTTAAATTGAATTTATATAGATACTTCATTGTATTGAGCCATGATTAATTAAACACTCCTTGCGAATTGAGCACATATAAAATATATTGCCGTCGGTCTTTCCACAAAATTGAGCGAAGTTCGGGTATTTACAACTTCCGCGTGTTGCGTTACATTACTAACCTGAATTTCAATTACAGCAGGCATATCCACATACGATAGAGTCATGTTAGCATATTGTAACGTGAATCAATAGGGGAAGAGATCCGCTGAGCATCGTAACTCCGATTGGATCACTAACTGAGCAGCAAATCCAATTTTTTACAATGGTAGCCTTACCACATTATTTCGGAAATTATTATCGATCGTCCAACTTTATACTGCGATACTCAATGATACACAATGATTTTGTGCTGCGAAAAACTTTAAATTTTGATAAGTAAGTTCACCAACCGGGGACTTAACTCTACCAAATTCGACCCGACGGCGCCGACGACAAAAACGACGACTACGAAATGACGACAGCGGCAGCGGCAGCGACAGCAGTCCGTGAATGCCAAGAGCGAAATGAAAACTGGTCGCGGCTGTGTGCCGAAAGGGCAGCAGCAGCGCAGCCAGAACAGCAGCAACAGCAACAGCAACAACTAGAACATCTAAGCGCGCGATGCCAGCGTCGAGTCGCGTCGTAATGCCCTTCATACTCGGAACTTTTTGCATTCGCCCGCCGGGTCTCAGCATATGGGTATGTACATACGTTGTAAAGTACGTATGGATGTATCTATGAATTTATATATGCAGTGCATAGCCACTAAATTGTTATGAAAAATATTATAAGTAATAGAACTGAGTGTTAAATGTAGGAGAGAATTTGAACGTTCGACAGGTGTGTCGCACTGCTATGTATGTGATCATTTCAGATTCATATTTATACATAAATCTGAAGCATAGTATATTCATATGTATGACTGTTGATCAGATCAATAGCACCCACCCTTAAGATATACATTAATAATACGTTAAGAATATAGAAATCAGAAAACATGTATTTTACGGGTTGTCGGCAAAGATACATATCTCCTTGAAAAGAATTCAATTCTATTGGAAAGTTGAGTTAATAATGTGGGTCAATATATTCACACTCTGAGATACAGTTATAGTTATAGCCAATTTATTTTATATAAGGATATAATCTGAAGCACATGCTTTCATACTTCATATAGCTCTTAACAGGAGCAATGAATCGGTAGTATCAGCAATTGATATGACCATAATATCTGATAATATTATCAATTGCAATACAATTTTTTTTTTATTTTTGCGTCTTTTAATGATATTCTTTTATTAAATGTGCGTTATTTGATTATTCATTTTGTAATGTCTAAAGATATAAGTTCAAGTCTGAGATTCGAAATATTTAGCTTTCTTTTGTGACTAAACAAATATGTATAATGAAACAGAACACTTACATTTATGAATTACAGCTTTTAAGATATACATACATGGTAATTTCATGGTTATTGGTCGCTGCATTTGTATTAGGTCAAAAATGTCATCAAATAAATAAATAAATAAATGAGGACAAGCATTTAGACAGACATATTAAAAATATAAATAATATACACATATGTTATATGTATATATAAATATATAAAGCTTATTGACTTTTTTGTGTTGCAGCAGCCGTCAATGGGCTCTGATATGGTAAGCCATCGTCGCATCCTGTTTGCCAAATCCTTAGAAAACGAAGGATGTTAAGAGATGTTCATGATAATGTGTGTGTGTGTGAATCATAACACACATCAACTACAATGAACGCTGCTAATGTCTGGTTATTCATAACTGCTATTGTTGGCTTTCGCAAATTTATAAAGCTCAATGGCTGTCGTTTGGCCATAATAAAATTACAAGAATCAATATTCTGGATAATATTTTAATAAAAATATTTAATAAAATTCAAGAATCAATATTCTGGATAATATTTTAAAAGTAAGAAGAAGTCAATAAGCAACAGATATTTGGCAAAAATACGTACTTAGCTAGTCGGTTAATAAGTGTCGATTTGAGGAAACTCTGAAGAAACTCATCAAAAAATTGCCAAAAACTATATATCTACGCTTCATTAGCGTACAACAATTCTGTACAAATTCTATTACTTTTTGAGTACAGACTTCGAATTTGGAATATATACTCGACTTAGCATCCCAAACTCAAAAAGATTTAGCGCATGTACAATATAAAGGTCCACTGGGACGATATCTTCTATAGCTTTACAGTTTGACCCTTAATATTAAAGGAATAAGTTACTGCTGCCTCTATTGGCTTGCCAAAAATTATATCCATATATGTATATATATGTATATATAATATAAGAAGCGTGACGTGAATTAGTATTCTGCAATCGGTAGCGCCGGTCTTTTGTCCTTATGCCTTTTCCCAAAGATAGACCACTCTCTATGAAATATGTATATATTCTTGATCTCATTGACTAATCGAATCGATCTAGCTATATCCGCCTAACTGACCGTGTGACTTGTAAGACTAAGACTTATGCTTTGACAAATACACACGTATGAATGTTATTATTACACTCAGAAAACGTGATTAAGAAACTGCAGTTAGAACAAAAGTTATTTAATAATTAAGTTTTCATAGAATAATGCCTGTGCTTGTGATGTCTGTAATGTATGTCTAAAAGAAGCCGATAACGTATGGAATATCGTCCTTGAATAAGACTTGTGAAAAAGGAAGTGTTATAAGTGTGAGTGGTGGGTGGGGGACGAGGGGTTATGGGTGAGGGGTCAATTTTTATTTTATTTATTAAGAATGGTATTTTAAGGTTAACATATCTCAAAACCTGAAGTTACATCAGGTCACACATAGGAAGAGCATTTTCTATAGATAAAATGTAATACATATTTAAGCATATTTAAGCATATATGTGTATAGATGCTTATCTAAGTGTGCACGTGTAAAAGTATTTATTAGTTATTTATTATTAACACAAATCTGTATTTACGATTCCACAGAATCCGGATGATCGAGACATACATTAACATATATATTTAAACATATTAATGAAGACAAACTATAAATAAGACTTAAAGGGAAAAGTTAAATGTTAGAAGATTCAAATTTCATCGTTTTTGTTAATGTAAGTTGCCTTAGTAAAATATTACTATGAGTTATTGACATTCTCGAACTGATTCTTACCTACATAACGAACCTTTAGACGTATGTATATGTATTTGTGTGTGTAGTGTTTTCAATGTGGACGTGGCAATTGCGATCTGGACACGACTTTATTGTGGCTTTATAAATTAAAATAATTTTGATTGATTACTTTGGATTATCTTGTCATTTGCCAGCATCAAATAGAATATTTAACGATACAGATAAACCGGTTTGGGTTTGTTTTGTATGAATTTTGGCTGTTAGGTTTTTTGACTTAACACACTTTATGCAGACTCACTAAAAAATGTGCGTAAGAGTTTGATCAAAAGCCAAAGACAGACTTCGGCCTAGACTCCACTTTACTTCGTAATATTTGCTACCAAGTGAAAAACAGCTTTTGCTGCTTCGACAGCCGAGAACCCAAGACACAGAACGCCTTACAAATTACATAGCTCTTCCAAATTATGATTTCAAAATGCCGTTTCTATAAAAATGTATTGTCTCCTCACTGATTACTTACTTAGATAATTATAGACACAAATGTAAAATTTGAATAATGAATAATAAAGAGTTAGAGTTACACTGCACTATGACTAAATTGTACTATCCGGTATTTTAGACTTGTATAATCTGATTTTTCTTTTAAGTAAAATAAATAAGACAAAAATAGCCAATAATGCAGCGGATTATTTTGGGATGCTGTTGTCATATACAGCTCTTGCCTAACAGGTATTCATCAGTATTGGAGGTACGGGAAGTTGACCAAAATGTTTGTCTTGAGTAATGGCTAACTCTTGACTATTAATACATTCAAATCGCTGTAAGTACAATGATCCCCATATATTTTTATCAATTAAGATAAGGCAATTGACAATAGTCAATATTGACTAGTTTATGAACTGGGAATCGTTTTCTAATTAAATTTATTACTCGATTTGGAGTGAAAATATGAGTCTGTAGATATTGCTCGGTGCGTCGGGTACGACGTGTTCTTTTTCGTTCGTATTAATTGTTATGTTTTCAATCACATGAGTTTTTGAATTGTGCGCTATTGTCTGTCGTGAATATGCTGAAATTGGAAATTTATACTGGTGGTCAATACTCCCATACCGTAATTCAAGATATAAATAAATAAATTATAAAGGTAGGAATGGCTGACTGACTGGCTGGTTTGCGTGAAGGCACAGGTAGACAAGACAGTTGGAAGCTGTTGAACAGGTCGAAATAGTTTCACCTCCACCTCAAGTGTGTGTGCAGAACGAAACATAAATACGCACACACGCAGAGACACACATTTACAGGCCACAGAAATGCGCACTACACATGGTATTCTAATGAAATGCTATCCACTCGCCAATGATCAATTGTCATTAAAAGAGCTTTGACTCCAAATGCTGTCTTTTTTCTATTTCACAAGCTACCCGCTAAATTTGTTCCGTCTCTCATCCCCATTTCGTAATCTGTTTGCATAGTTCAATTAATACAAGCCGGTAGGGGGAGGATCTCTGCCCCCAGACCTATAAGCAAATGTAACTAAAAGATAGGGAAAGTAAGTCAAAATGATTGGACAACAAATACGGTTGGCTATATTCTAGAGGACTAACTTCGGAACTATTTGAGTGTAAAAATTATGAATATAATCTTTCTTTAGGCTATTTGCATATGTTTAAACTAATGTCTCCAAATCAAAAATTCCAATTTTAGATAGCCAGTAATCCAAGCATTGATTCGGCCTAAGTCGTTACGTATACTTATTCTGCTACCTCCACTTTTTGCTAGTGCCCTCTGATTATGTGATGAAAACGTATTTAGGTTGATTTCTCTCTGTACATCGAGATGTTTATGCTATACTGATAGTCAGCCCATCAGTGTCGAACTATTGTATTGATATGGGATATAGAAATATATATATATTTAACAAATATCAAATATCTATGCGAATGTTGCCAAAGCTGAAGGCATGATTTACCAATATTCTGCTTTATCATGCCTAATTTGAGAAGTTATCATGCATTCTAAGAACCATTATTATATTATATTCCCCAAATTGTTGAATAAATATATTTTTTTTCAACATGTCATGTCAAAAGCGCCCTCTTTTGTTCATAGATTTCTTTCATACAGCGCCCTCTAGCTAGAAAGTAAAAGGCTAGACCGTTAAGTTGCTGCAGAACAAACAATAGATGGCGCATTATTTTTCCAATAAAATTAAGGATATATAATAATAGCAATTAGACAAATTCAACTAGAGTTTCTAAATTTAAAATGTATTAAATTATTAAACTTAATATTCGTAATTGAATATAAAATTGAAATCTATCAATTTCCCACTAGAAATATATAAGAAAGCGCGATCCGCCCAAGCAGTGCATCTATAATATATGTGAATTAAGCAGTTTTAGCTTGACCTTCGTATTAGCTTGACCTTCCGGGACACTGGACGGAACGTTCTGTCATGATTAAAGTTCTTGCGCCTTGAAGACAGGAATGGCATTGGAATGTGTATGATATTTAATTAAAAACTCATTTCTATGAATTGAAAATTGAGTAACTTCATGATATAAATCAAAATGAAATTGGCGCCTCTGTCCAAATATTTTGGAGGGGCGCAATTAATTGAGTGTAAGTGCGGGGGCACTGATTATGTTGAAAAGAGCTCATATACACATTCCTCGACAATGACGTAACAATTTGAAGTAGTTAAACAGTAGCTGTGCCCTCTAAATTGGCATCCGTCTGTTGCCGTTATTACTAAAATTACTGCATCAAATCGTTCCACTTAACTGAACATTTTTGCAAATCGCGACTGTTGCGCTGGTTCGTGGATGCTTTTGACCAATCTTTCGGCTGTTGCTGGCCAGGCCTATATTTCCAAACTGCCAATTAGGTGTGTGCACAGTTCGTACACATGGGTATTCTCTAATATTCTGAAATGTTCCCTTGCGACCAAAATTTATACTAAAAGCAATTTGATGACAGCCGCATCTCAGACACCGACTATGTTAGAAGACTTATCTGGTTAAAGATAAGAGCAGTGTTAGAGTTTGGGTGCAATGATACATAACATTACGAAATATCAGACAAATGTAATTTGAATATGAAGAGAAACTTTGGCCAATCTATATTATATATATATATGTATATATATATATATATATATATATATATATATATATATATATATATATATGTATATATACAGAGACTTAGCATCTGTGTACATAGTGTTGAACCGGACGTCCAGGCAATGCCAAGTCTCTGGAGCTGGACCTGCCGGATGGACCAAAAGAGTTTTGGCTATAAATTAAGTGAATTCAAGAGGAACCGTTCAAACTTTAAATATAATATTCGTAACAACAATGAAAATACGTGGAGAACGATAATCGATTTTTGTTTATTGCGCTCGCGTTTCTCCTCTGATTCTCTGTTGCCCTGTTTCTCTGTTTCCCTGGCTACATTCGTACTCCCATCATTCTACCACTCGCAAACGCAAACGCAGTCGCATCGTCCCTTCGTCCGCTTTTCACTCCCACTGTCATGACGAGGCCGACATGTGCCTTTTAATGAAGTAGTAAAACTCATTCATAAACTTATTCAAGCGGGATATACGCACAACTTTGGATCAAGTGAAAATGGTGGGATGCAGCGCATGGAGTGTGAACCCTGTGCTGCGGCTGGTGGCTGGTGGCTGGAGTTCTAGCAGGTTTATGACGAATAGTAGAATAAGAATTTATTTGCCATTCCAACCAGCCAGCCAGCCAGCCAGTCATCCAGGTAGGCCCTACCACACGGCAGACCGGCTTAAACACTACCCAAGCTCGGCAACAGCAAAAAAAAAAAGAAAAAAATGAAGACTGCGATCTGCAGTTCAATCGCGCCAGTGCAAAGATGCATTCGCTTCTCCTCCCATTCTGCTCCCCCTGATCGTGCTCCTGCTGCTGACGCTCAAGCCTGGCGGATTCGCAAACGAGCCGATCTCCGCTTTGCCACGAGCCTAACACACGCCGCTGTTTCGACACTTGCTATCGTTGGCTGTTCGCATCCAAGCTGCAGAAATTTACATTTATCTTTCGTTTCAATTTCATTCTGAGTGGACTTTTTAATTTCCTCTTTGCAAATGAAATCAATTTTGATGCTATGTCGGAACGGAGCACTTACATATTCATAATAATATCTACTCGTCTTAGCACACCATGTATATCTCTAAATCTGCATAAACATTTCATTTTTCTTCTCTTTTATTTTGCTGTCTCGAACAGTCAAAATAATATGAGTAAATGGCCTTAAGCAACCTTTTCTTGACTTTATTTAATGTTTTAATTCGAAAAGCGAATTTAATCGCAAACTATTCTAGCGTTCGTCATTTCAACGTTACAACTAAAGTATTATAGTATTATAGTACTATACTAAGCAAATCAAAATTGGAAGACATTAGTTACAAAGACGTTCGTTCTACTACTATTGAATATATTCAAAATATTGGTCAACTACAATTGATTTAAAATAAAATTTTCATTATGAAATAAAAAATCAAATTCACTTGTCGATCAAATAATTTAAGTCCACCTAGATATATAAATACAGCAAGTCAATTGTATAGTACAGTATACTATATACTCAAACAAACCTTATCAAAACAAAAATAAAATAGATAAGAATTCTCTAGTCTTTTATATATACATTGCATATAACGCATGCTTGCTGCGCAGCTTTCGCAGCGGCTGTTATATGAGCATTACTATGGGAAATTTAATATTGAATAACTCTTTTGTCTACATGGACTTTCTGAATGAAACTTTTAAAGTCAGGTGGTCCATATGTTTGTATTTGCCCAAGCACACGACTATAGTCTTTTATATACGTTTTATGGGAAAATCTGCAAGTTTTTGGGAGGGACGGTATCTAAAATCCAAAAATTACAAAATGTGCATATTCATTTCAGAAACATACACCGTAAATCTTAAGTCTCTAGCTTTTACAGGTATGAAGTTACGCTTGAAAAACTAAGTCTAATGGAGTTATATCTATTTTTATTTCGACATTACTCCCTACGAGAAACGCCTTTAAGCAATGACAAGTATTCGGATTTTGTAGGATTACCCACAAAAAAGGCAAAACTTCTTTAAAAAATAAGAAAATGAATTATCTAAAAATATATCTTTTATTATTTTTATTATTTAGCAAAAAATTGTTTTCAAATCTTAGATAGTTACAATCTTAATACATGAAGTTTTCATCTATGTAAGTTACATTTGCTCGAATTTAGTAAAAATTTAAGTGATTTCATTTGAGACCCATTTTTTTTTTGGATCGAAACTAAGATTCTAGTGTTACATTCTCATCGATTAGGTGGCGGTGCAATCAATTGAGACTTAAAATTGTGGATATATATATATGGGAAAAGTAGCTGTGGAAGCTGTGATGGGAACCAAATGAGAAGCAGATCTAAAAACTCTAACGATTCGTTTTTTATTGGTATCAGCATCAGTATTTTACAGACATTAAAATCGCACGCAAATTGGGCGCTACGTTGATTTTTGCTGTGCTTCAATATTATAAATTATTTTGGCAACGCATCACGCGAGGAACGTATGGTATACCTGATTTAAGGGCAGTCAGTCTTCACTTTTCAGTCTTCAGCAAGACTAACTGAGAGACAGATAGCGCTAACACATTCGGCATACCCATTTCAACGGCTATGCGAATTCATTTTTTGTGGGCGATTACTTTTGCACAGCCTCTTTGCTGTGTTTTTGTTTTGATCTTTGGCCCTTGCCCCGTCATTTTATCCTATATTTTTGAGCTGGGATCAAAAAGTTCCAGGAATGCCGATAAACCATATAATTTTACTAATTGAATGGGGGTGGATAAACGTATCCAAAGCAAACCCTAGTCGCACGCATATCATCGTTATGGTCCACATCATACTCTCACCTCTAGCCCATCTCGAAGCACTTGGATACTCTGTTTCTAGTGCATAACGAGCTTAGTCGACCGCCACTTGATTGCGTCAAGTCGACACTTCTTGTGCAGCAAAATGTATCTGTCATTAAGTATATTTGCCTATATAATTTAAAATTGTAGCAGCCATAATAAGAAACTATTGCAGGATCTGTGGATCTTCTCAAGTATTGGTATTAATATATTAGCCCATTTTATAATTAACAGATGCTCAACTTTGTTTGATGTAAGAGTCCAATCTCATTTCGCTTTTAATATTTATAAATAAAACAAAAAAGATCTAATTTTTGACCGATATCAGAATCAACATATTAACATAGAAGAAATTTATTTTGTAATGCTTACATATTTTTTTAAGTATTGTATTGTATATATTTAGCCAAACTTGCATTGCTTTTGGATCAGATAGTATAAAAACTTTCATTATTTTATATGTCAACCATAAGCATATGTTATGACAAATTCGATAGCAAAGACATTCGGAATTTTTTAACAGAATCGAAAAAGAATGTCTTGAAATGATATCTTTCTTCATTTAGCCATTTAATAGCTTATATACGCAAGTGTTTTTATTTTGTAGATACAGTTGAATTAGAAAGCATATAATTTAACTGAATCTAGCTGGATTTGACATGTGACATGCCTGCAGCCGTGTGCCGGAGTTAAAGACAAAATTATAAAGAATCACACGCAGACAGGGAAAGTTAGATCAATTTAGCTCTTCGACCGACCTCAGCAAGAGTAAGCATACAAATGCAAATTTAGTGAAAACGCATTTCTTAAATAATTAACTGTCTACATCAATGTTAATAAAACTCTATAATACAACTTTTACAATTATACCTACGACCTGTTTCGGTTATAGTTATTTGGTTATTCGATCTCTTCATCGACCCAAAAGTCGAGTTTGCAAACAATTAGAATTGGGAAAATGCGATCATTATATTTAACATATACATATTTGTATTTATGATCGGAATAGTGTTGCAAGGGAAACTATGATTTGAATTACGTTGCAACCTAGTAAATTGAGAGCAGCAGCAGTATCTATCGTACTTACATTATCATTATCAAGATATTGCCCAAATAATTTATTTTCTGAAAAGTTCGATGTTAAAAATACAACAACTGAATTTTAAGACAGACCTGCTCTTTTGGAGTTTGCGGGATTCGAACGTTAAGTGCAGCCATTATTAATATAAATTTGGCTTCGACTATGGTAATCAATCTGCTAAAATCGCAGACATGGGGCTTACTCCGAGTCGGAGTTGTATGGTAATTGCCCTAAGTGCTTGCGTGCATGAAATGTTGAATGTCAATCAGAGATCACACAGCCCCCATTTAGCTCCGTAATTCAATATAAGATTTGAGTGATAGTGATTCTAGCTGACACGTAATTGGTCAGTGAGTGCGTTCTCCTTCTCGCAACTTATTGAACAACTGACAATAAAGCAGGCGTATATCCGTACATACCCGTACACGCATACTTATTTAAATAGAGGTGTGAACAAAGAAGGATCGACAATATTCCAATCTTACCATCATAAACTTTTGATCCTCAAATTGATGGTCATTGGTCCGGTGTAAGATATGCATTTTAGTCGAAAGTTCCTTTTTTCCCAGTGTTTACATATGCGTCGGATAGCTTTAAGATTTGCACCGGGACACTTTTACAGCACTTTTCACTTGTAGACGCTTAGAATACAAAACAGGTACGTTTGCTCAGTAGAGAGATAAATTTTGGCACTGAATAAGGCAACTATAAGTCATATAAGTACATGTTTCTTATTAGGAAGTATTTAGTTAATGACACTGGCTAGAGTACATGTGGACGCATCTATAAATTTGTTTATATGCCATATATACAAATATATAACGATAAATATACATCAATGTATATGGTATGATGTTGGTGTTGGTGTAACTTATCCGAGGTGGAAGTGCTGGCAAATATTGGCACACTTAGTAGAGAACGTGGGTGGATTCTTGCGATCGAAAAACGTAATTATTATTTGGGCTGCTTGCAATCGTACGATATTTCGAGCACACAGCATAATATTATTTTATCCAGTTGGTTTTTTCGAAAAACCCGCAAATAAAGTTTTGCCTTTGCGCAGCCACTGACGGTAGTTCTCGACTGAACTAAATTTTCTGTTTGGACGTAAAAACCTTCAGGGGATGTACTGCGATGCTGACGATGCTGCCGCTTGAATACAAGCATGCTCACAGACACACACACACACGCACACACACAATAGCACTGATACACACACACACACACACACACAACACACACCAGCGCGCACGTACACTCATGCATTCAACACTCGCACGCATATACATAACATGTACGTGTATATGTGCGTAAAAACCTATTAAGTCCCAAGACCGTTCGCCGCACACACTTTTCGAATGGCACACACACACACACTTACATACATACACATACACATACACACACACACTCTCTCTCTCTCTCAGCCACTGACCCTCCCCGGAGCAGGTTTTCAAAGAAGCGGTTCCACACTCTTAGCGAAGAGATAAAACCAGAGACAGAAATCAAAGAGAGATTTACATAGTGCACTGTGCAGGCTTGTTCAAAATAAAGCCCCTTAAAGCTGATTCGCCTTCGAGCTCACTGTCATATAAATTAGTGCTTAATAGTCGCTTGACCCCGAAATCAGATCAAACCTAGTGATTAGTATATATCTTTTTTGGGGAAATCTAAAAAAATAAATGGAAAATCTGAAAAAATAATATTATAAATACATTTTTTAAATATGCAATTTTATAAAAAATATAAAATATTCAAAAACTAAAAATGTATATACAATAAAACATTTTTTGAAGTTCTATTAAATTTATTTATGTTTTCTATTTATAAAATAATTGAATAATGAATAATAACGGCTGGATATAATTATATATGATGAACTCAATTCGCCTAGAGAAAACACTTATATTGTTGCTCTTATAATGCTGGCCACTTGGAAGAGCAGTCGCAGCGTGATGCAGCGAAGAGCAAGAGCTTAGTTTATAAGAGAGCGCAGGCTGTAAAAATCTTTTCAGCCGTCACCAATACCACTGGCAGTATGTATGTATGAGTGGGTATGCGACCGTTTGCTGGCATTCGTGTTCAAGTTAAAACGCGCAATAGCATCAACTACAACCACAGCCATTTATATTTTCGGAAACCACGCCCCTCAAGCTGACTACTAGACAATGGGCCGAACCCAGAGGCTGCGTCAGCGGCATTGCCGTTGCGTCGGCAGCACAGCCTCTGCACATGTGCACACACACACGCAGACTCACACACACTCGCACGTACATACACTCTGTAGGTATATACATATGTATACTCGTAAATACAAACATATGTATACAGATTTGTATATCCACACACACATGTGCTTTAAATGGCTATGTGTGTATGTATACATGCATACGGCTTATATTAATACTTGTCTGTGTGTGTGTGTGTGAGAGTGTTTCGTGTATTGCACAAGTACATGAGTATATAAGCACAGTGGTTGCAAAATGAATACACACAAACGCACATATATACACATATATATATATATATATATATATGTATATGTGGAAAGCTGGGGTTGCTAGCACACTTTTGCCTTAGGGGTGTAACTTATGCTACTGGGAAAAACTCGGCATGGACGTTTGGCAATGTGTTTTGCCAGTGGTGAGTGCCCTACCAATCTAGCCGAGGGCTTTATTTTCCACAGCATCGCAGCGTGATTATGTCAAAAATGATGTGAGTGAAGAAATATATATATACATATATATTTATATGTATATATTTATATACATATATATGTATGTGCGAAATGTAAATATATTTATATTTAGAATAGAATGTCAGCTGAAGAGCAAAACACATATAAGTTGATGGATAATACAAATTATCAGTATATATCAGAAATGGATGAGTTTTGTACTTTATTATGGGAAAACGAAAAAGTATAACAAACGAAAAAAAAAATTCAGAAACTGTACATATGTCCCAATATATACTAAATTTTGGATGCTAGTCTCATAATATTTATTGAATATATCGTTGGGTTCTTTTTCTACCCGCGACGTATTTCCCCAACTATATTCCTATTTATGAAATAAATTAATATTGAAACACAAAATAATCAAAGGAAAATTAAACAATTTATTATTCTATTTTTTTTTTCTTCTAAATATTGTGTATTTACGTATAATTAATATTTGTAATTCTGTAAAAACTATTTTTTTAATTAAATCATGGCCTAATAATATTGCTGACCATATAACATATATAACGATGTGAATTGCGAGATTGCAGGCCGGTCTGGCAATAAAATGCTCTTAATTTTGTATACGTTTATTTAGGCTGTATTATCTTTGTTTTAGCTTTAGCTTTTATCAACGTAGAGTTAAACATATTGAAAATCGTTAAAATATTACACATAGATTGAAAGTTAGTCTTACTACTGTACCTAAAAAGGAAACTGTTGAAGATTCTGTTTTTTTTTCCGATTTTCCCCGATGCGTTTTAGCGTAGATATATATATTTTTGACTGTATCTTCAAGACCAATGAAATAGTTTGCTTTCATACGGGCAGACGGACACAGCAACGCGGACATTGCATAAAACTAATATACTTTTTCACTACGTGATTCAGTAAAAATATCAAAATACAGGCACTGGATAGAGGATATATATGCATATATGACTTGAAGCTACCGTGTAACTATAGATATAGATCTGTATTGTGCTAAACAGAGTACTATTAATTTCAATTAATGTACTAAAGATATTATGCATAAAGATATTACAACTTTTTCCTCAGCTTTCAATCTTCAGCTTTGCTAAAGACTCAGACTAGGGTCGTGATAATTCAAGAAAAACTGTATATTGTACAATTTTCTAACCAGAAACTCAAAATTGAACAACTAATGTCAATCAAATCGAGAATATATACATCATGGGATCTACTATGTCTCCTCCTCCATTTTAACAAAACCATTATATGCTGATTTCCAATACATGGGTATAAAAAAACATATATTTAAAAGTTTTGGAGCTGGCAGAAATCATCTTTTTCTTTTTAAATGTCAATCCCATTTAAAGTAGAAACTCAGGCTCAGGTCGAGAAGTTTCAGTTGTCGTCTGTCCGTCTATCATTTATGGGTATCTTCTATTCGGGAATAAGATAGTATTACAATTTATTTTATTGACAACGCGAAAATGGTTCAGTAAAAATACTAATCAAAAACAAAAACATACATACTATATACTCTCAACATAAAATTTGGTTTTTTCATTTACAGACGGATTAGAACCCAGTATATTAATTATACCCCGATAACTGTACGATCTAGAGAAATTAGACTTTGCACAAGCTGTCTTTAGATTGTACAAATTGGATAAATAACTTTCAACCAAACGATGTTCTTCATGTACAGATCAAGTCTGTTTCAGGAATATATCGATGTATTTCTGTTTTTTTGTGATCGATCAAAAATGTTTTCAAAGCTCAGCATACATAATATCTCACATCTTTAGAGCTAGAGTCTCATAATGTTGCATGTTGTTTTTTTGTCATGTTGGTTTTGTTATATTTTGGAGACCGGCTCCAAATTATTTACTTAAATTAAAGTACAGTTGCAAATGTAGGTATGAGAGTTGTTGAAAGTGTTTGCTTTTTACGGACAAATATTCCGAAAGAAATTGTGCTGACAATTTCTTTAAGTGTCACATTAGTTATTGAATAAAATGTTTGTAAGCCACGTAGTATGCAGAGCTATATTTCCTCCTACAGTTGTGCAAACACACGGAACGACGAGGTCCATGATATTTTAAGCTTGATCTGAGTATATGACTGGATTCAGGACAGGCGTCTCTATATTATGGCTTTCTTAGTCTATGTCCAAGTGGAACTAATAACGTTAATCTGATGAAACCTGTTAAAAATAGTCAATAATGAAATTCTATAATATTGCTTGGTAAAAACTCGCTCCTGTAAGTTTTATTCCTGTTAACAAATTAAATTTATACCTAATTTTTCATTTACTTTTTCTGTAGTACCTTTTTTATGTGATTCTTAAGTGCTAAAAAGAGTTTTCTTTGCTGATAGTTGATACAATTGATTGTTGCAGATCGCTCACTTGAGTGGAAATAAGTTTGTTATTCCCGAAACCTAATAAAGGTACTGCAAGCAACAATTGTAAAAGTCGTGACTGCTAACATATTAGCTAATTCCTACTCTGCTCTCCACCTATTGTCAATTCTATTAGGTATTCCATATTGTGTATTAGGGTATTATGGCGTTCACATATGTATCGTACATGCACCTTCACATGGATCCATATGTATATGAACACAAGCTTGGCTTACCTGCCGCTACCTCCCGGATCTGCTGCAGAGAGCGGCAGTAATTGAGGAGGCTCGAAACGGGTGCTCAGGTGCATTATCCAATTGCAGCGCTGCCGCCGCCGTGTTCGACACTCCTCCACTTAGGCGGCTTCATTGCAACGGCACGATTTATGACTGCGGCTGCTCATTTGTGGCCGCAGTGCAAGCGAACGATCGATGATCGAGACGCCATTTTTTGTTACGATTCGGATTCGCGATACCAGATCCCTGCTCGAAAAACGAAACAATATTGATTTTCAGTCTTTGCTGCCGTACCGCATAACTCGTGATGCACCATACACTGGTCCACAGTCGACAAATGCTTTTGGGCTCTACGCACCCACACCCACATACATGTTCTCTCATTTCTCTCCACACCACATATTCATATGCATATTCTGACAAACCTCCTGTTGTACTTTCTTAAATATTTTCTTATAAAATAAAATTGAAGATTATTTATTATTTATTCACACATATACATTTATCTTCAGCTATTAGCGGTTGTTCTTGGCCAGAAAATGAGACGAATTCAAGCGGTATTTGAACCACTGTGCGAGTAGGCTTCTCCATCTAGCGAGCCTGAGCATCCAATTTAGGATGAGGTTTAAATGCAAAGCCTCGGGTCCAACTCGTGAATGCCGCAGGATGTTCATGACTGCCGTTGTGGCTGCTGTCGTTCATGGTAGTGATTGCAAATGATTCTTTATCTGGTTGCAGTACGGTACAAATTCGAGTAACTGCAAATGCAAACATACACACAACATGTGCACACACACATTAACATACACATACATATGCAAAAGCACGCAACTTGCATATCATAAAATGATTCGTTAGTTCACTTCACATTAAAGTAGGTTAAATGCTTTCATAAAAACATCCAACATAAGTTGACAAGCCAAAATTTCCAAATCGTAAATATCGAAACACTTCTTCATATCTATGAACTATAAAAAGCTGCAATAAAATACATAGTTATTTATATATATATATATATATATATTTATCCTAAAAATCAATATAGATATATCTATATGAATTTTTCTTAGCAGTCCTTAGTCCTTCTATTCATCTAGTTTAGAAGCTTGCTTTTCTTGATAACTTATCAACAATTAAGAAGGTATATCACACAAAAAGTGCAGTAAGTACAGCAAGAGCACTTTTTGTGTGATATACCCTGTTAATTGTTGATAAGTTATCATTGTAAGTTAACACTGTAAGAAGTTTAAAGCGCGATTTGTGTAGCTTTTTCAGGGAAGTCAATGGCATGCTATTTGTTGGCGATTACTAATTCAACTAATGGAGTCTGCGAAATTGTGCAAAGTTGAGATATAGAAAGCAAGATGGTATACATATATACTTTATGAGGTCGAATAGGTGACCCATTACTATGTGATTAGTATATGAGCTACTTGAAGATGGGAAATTATGCTATAATAGTCAGGTGAAGTTGCATATAGCAGACAGAAAGAGGCGTGACAGAGAAAATAATGTATATATATTTCAGATCAGGACGACGAGCTGAGACAGCCCCATCTTGTCCATCTGTTTTTCGGAGTACACTATTAAGAGTATATCCTAGTCGGGAGTCCTAGTCATAGAGTATATCCAAGTTATAAATATCTGTTCTCCCTACACCATAAATAAACGAGGCATCCTACATTACTAAAAAATAATATGTTTATGTTCGAAAAATACAATATAATACTTAAAGTATAAGGAAAACCTTGAGTTACTAGAGAAATGGATTGTATTTGTATGCATACAATGAATGTATCATATAGCTAATTCAGAGTTATTATACATCTTGATATCTATATATATATATCTATATTTTTCTTATGCTTCTGGTTCCACAACGAGTATGTATTCTAAATTTCAATTATCTAGCTCCAAAAGTGTTCAAAGTATAGAAACACATGCACAAAACAATGTAGAGTCAGATTCGATTTGGCACTGAGTGCGACCACTACTGCATTCTTGAAGCTTTATAAGACGAAATTCTCTTTAAGTTATATTCATTTATATGTTTTAGTAAACATCTAACTTCAATAGCGACGAATCACGGAGCAATGCATAGACGAATGGGCGAAAAGCAAGACGGACATTGCAAAAGCCAATATACTCTTATTCTTCATGAACTAGGAGATTGTCTGAACGCTACAAAGCGGTCATATTCTAATCATTGCATTATACGCTTCTTTTATATATACATATACTACAAATAACACGCACCATGTACACATAGAAACCCGCTAGGCACGCATCAACTGCGCTTGAAGCTCGGAAGTCTCTACTTTTAACGCTATCAAGCGTACCTTGAAAAACCAAGTCCAATTTTAATTTGATCGATTGTAATGATGAGTTATCGAAAGAAGATTAACGTGTAAAATCTAACTTTCGGTGTTTACGAGATCGCTGAGTTTACATCAACGAACAGAATGACGGGATATTGTCTGATTGGCCGTTAAAAAATGAGTCTGAATTTCGAAATACTGAAATACTATTATTTAAAAAACGCTATGAAAGCTAAGGTCTTGATATTTGGATAGGCACTCGTGTAGTCAACTACCAACTATAATTATCTTGACAAATTGTATCTCCGCCAGCTTCTTACAGCTATAAAATTCACTCTCTTTTTAGCCCTCTGATTCATGGAAAATCGGAACAATCTAAAAACATACAGATTCGAAGATAGAATCCGAAAACTTGGAAGCTTACATTTTAATTAAAGCCATATAGAAATTATAATGTATATAAATGTCCCGGGTGTTAACATCTAATAATAATACTGCCTATGTAATCATTTTTTACCGCCGATCATCTTTGTTATGACTTCTTATAAGAACTATAACATAGATCATCTGTCATCTATCAAGCTGCAATACACCAGATAATTTGAATTGAATATCGATTTATGTATAATTATATATGTTTTGAAGAATTAATATATGTTTTGAAGAATATCACATAATGGAATATTCGACGAAAGTAAATGAAATTGCATTTGTATACGATTGATAAGGGTTGTACCACTAGCTAAAGTTACATAATTGATATATGGTTGCTTCAAATGAAGAAGTAAAGAAAATTCGAATGAATCCGATGAAAATTATGTAATTTAAAATATAAAATTTGCCTATTAAACATAAGTATAGAAGTTTATGATTAAATATTTTAATATGATTATACATTAGAAATTAGAATAGCTATATACGAAGCAATAAAGAAAATGATATATCTAATATATAAAGATAAAGTTTGCTTTGAAAATTATTATTATTTTTACACTATAAATGACAAACTACTAATATAATTTAAAAAAAAATTTAAACTAAAAATATAACAGCATGACACTGTCCTCAAATTAGACAAAATATGAAGAAGAGTGTAAATGATATTCTTGTGATTGACTATTTGAATCTGTAACAGCATCGACGCCGAGCTTTGTCCCTTGACAATATGCATACAGTCCATGCACTCCACATAGTGTGGTAATATTTTCAAACGGCTCCGGGCCACTTCGTACGTATTCGTTAAGTCCGAAGTTGCAGACAGATTCAAATTTTTGGTAGATGCGTCCGTCGCTTCTTGGCTATAGCAGAAGTCCCTTCAATGACGGCGGCGGCAACGCGATGGCGGTGGCAGCGGCAGCGGCAGCGGCAGCGGCAGCGGCAGCGGCAGCAGCGGCAACGACTACAGCAACGGCCCACTAATCATGACCATGAGCCAAGCAATGCTGCAAAAAGGCTGCTGCAATGTTGCACGACGTCCAATTGCCGCAGGGGAAATGTGCGCGCTCGTTGTAGCTACAGCAAGATCCAGAGCCAGAGCTGTAGAGATGTAGCCCCTTGCGCTGGCCATTGCTTTTTTCGATGTATATATGTATATGTTTTCAGTTGCAGTTGCAGCAGGCGGATGTTTACAGCATATTTCCTACGGCTGTGCTCGTGTGCACCTTTAATCCGCTCTTCTTTATTTTTTTTTGTTGTTGTTTTTTTTTTTTTTTTTGCAAGCCAAAAACAACTCGAAAGAGAAGACCAAACAGGCAAGCACCGGTCCATTTAAATATGCGGCCGAGATATAAAAAATATCTGCAGCTGTGTTTGCTCGCCATGGATTACTGTTGGTACATATGTAAGTACCAAGCACCCAGTACCAAAACATCCAACATACAGTACTAAAATATCTATATATTATATACTAGCTAATTTTACAGCTGATACATAATATTTACTAACATTTTCAACAGCATTACATTACTTTTACGCTAACACACAAATAACACAAATAATTTTTATTATGTTTATACTCATTAACGAAGTCAAGTGAATATATTTTTTTGTGTAATGTCCGTCTTGCTGTCCGTTCGTTTATCCATTCCTCCGTCTGCACTCCCGCCTGTCTGTCTGGACATCCGTCTATCTGTCCGTATCAACGCAATTGAAGCTAGAGAAGCATATACTTGTGGGTACGCCCGACTGGTAAAGTCAAGTGAATACTATATCTGTCATATCAGAAATACTATTAGTTTAAGGACTAAGCTATAACACAACCCAAGATCAAAATTATATAGTGAATATATTTACGCTCAAATCTTAATCTCAATTACGAAAAAATAAAATCCTCTAGAGATATATGAAAAGATTAAGTATCCACTATATATATATATATATATATATATATATATATATATATATATATATATGGATAAGTTCTCTTAAATTAAGGGCTAGTGACTTTTGAACGGCTCTATGGATGCACAACAAAACTGCAATTTTGTGTTATATTAGAAAACGAGGACAAATCATCGAGTGTGTTTCATAAGCAAGATACAACTTATTATTATGGGGCCATACAAATAGCACTGAATAGGCTCATAAATTGTCACATACATAGATAATCGAAATCGATGATCAGCAAGCCTGCAAACAATGTCTAAATGCATTAGAAAACTTTTCACTCGAACAGTCAAAGCGTCTACTAAGATATGTATGTGGATGCCCTAAGTGCTAATAGCTCTTTTTGTGACGAACACAAGTCAACTTTTTCCCTGAGGATACCCTTGTAACTTATTGGAACAACGCCGCTGGCTAGAGAATGCTTCTGATGTATGATCAATAATAGCGCAGGTAATGAGCGAATGCATCTGCCAGTTAATATCAAAGTTACCGCACATTAACACCACAATTTATTTTCCATAAATATGGGATTGAGGACTACATACATTCGTTCAAGTATTCAAAGTATTTGGTCTATGATGTGATGTATTTTAAATCATTATTAAGTTAATATATATATATATATATATATATATATATATGCTAAAATTTGTATCTAAGGAAATGTGCAACTCTTCTTAACTGTGTAAAGTGTAGAGAAATATTTCTCGTCTATCCCCGCGTTTTCCTCTTTACGGTCCTTCGGTTTAAGACCCTGGTCTGGTTGTAAAACTTGAATGCCGAATTGCGTGCGGCGCCTCTTTTAGTCGATAAAATAAATGATTTCTATGTGAGAAAATTATCAATGCGTCGGAGTTGGAGTCCAATCAAATTACCATTATTAAAACGAGATGCATCGTAACTGCAGCAGTCAGCAGCCAGCAGCCAGCAGCCAGCAGTCAACAGGCGGCAGTCCTGACTGAGTTGCGGCGCGAAGGTCTCTGAGAGTGCGTCGGTGTTTGTTCGCGAATGAGACGACTAAGCTTCAGATTGGCAGTTGATGATCCCAAAAATTAAAAGCTACACGTACAAATAACAAAGCCCAAACATGCCTGAGCGGTCGTTAAGAAATATAAATTGGACAATGAAATCATTAAAAGGGTAACTAATTCTTGGCGTGCTTTAAATGATCTACTCGCTTTTTACTATCGAGATTTTTATGACAGCTCACAAGGAGTCCCTTATACCTTAATACTAAAGCAGTATTCTCGCTATATGCCTTATCATGACCTATCAAAACTTATATGATATACTGGACCGCAAATTGATCTCTATTAACATATAATACATTTTTGCATATTCAAATATAAACAAGTTCCTTTTATACTATACGACTTCTTTATATAAGAAGTATTGTAAGATATATATTCCATTATACAATTATGAGCAATTCAATAAATCATAAGCAAGCTACATAGATTCAGAAAACCGCATATGAATCGAGAAGGGACCTTTCATCCCATGTCGATCATTTTAATTTCATATAATATGCACTCAGCAGAGCTTAACATGATTTATGTACGGATCAATATCATCATTAGAAATTTATGGGTTGGTTTTACAGAGAAATAACAGGTTTCTCTGTATGATGAATATTTTGCAATTCAGTAACTTTGACCAGGCTGCTCGCAAGCTGAAATTTTGCATTTAATCAAAACGAAATGCATAGCTAGCTTTTCAATTTGTATCCCTTATCTGGGCAATTATATACAAAGACGTTCTTACACTTACATTCAGTCCTGCAAATATATATAAGTCAAAGTGTTTTAGTCAAGAATATCTGACTAAAAGATATCCTTCACCACGCCCGTTAAGAATTTGAGTTAAATCGGCCTTTAGTTGCTTTAGTTCTCAACGTAAATACGCATTGGCTTATAGCTTATAGTTTATAACATTTGTTTTTTTCTTTATTGGTTAATACTTATTTCTAGTTGTAGGTGCGTGTTATTTTATGCATAGATGCATGCAACGGCAGTTCAGTCCGCGTTCAGGGTGACTGAAGAGAAACTTGAAAGATTGCAATCTATTCACTTAGGCCTTTGCTTGTTCAAAATTTCCTTGAATTGGTATGCAACATGGTCGATCAACAAAGCTGCAACCGTAAACGATTGTATGAAACAAATATACTTTGTTACACTCTTTGCATAGAGTATTAGTACGAATCGCCTGAGGATGCGTTTCTACATCAAGATAGTCGAACAAGTGCGTAAAAATTTAAATTCAGCGAAACCGTAACAGATACTCAACAGTTGCGTAGTGCGTTTTATATTTTTAGGTGCTTATTTACACTCGTTCACAAAGTGAAAAGGGCATATAAGAAATTACCCTTATAAACTGCATAGAAAAAAGAAAATATCTTCCACAGTTTTGGGAATTTGCATTATTGTCGGACTATTGTTCCCTTCTTAATATTGAATAAGTAAAGTATATAAAAATGATATACCCATACTGAAAGGGGACATAACATAGTCTGAAACGAGTATTAAACAGTCGGTCGCTTCTGATGTCAACATTCTTCCTTAAGTTATGTGTGTGGGAATACAGTACAATAATTGCATACAATAGACCAGTCTCACCTAACTAAAGTTACAAATGCAGATGATACTTAAGGAGATTTTGTAAAATTGTATAAGCAATGCGAAGACTCGATACGCTCATCATGCAGTTGAGGAGAAGAGTACTTCAACAGGTGGAAAATAAGTGGGAAAATAAATAATTAAGCAGATGGCGATAGTTTATTTAGATGATAGAGAGCTTATTGAGTGTCGTGGATTAAAGATAAGATAAGATATAATAAGTTATCAGAATTTTATCTAACGTAAAACCATGTCCACAAATGGAATGGAATGCTTTTTTTGTTCGATTAAATGAACTTATTTTCAAAAATATTTAAGTACCCGTGTGCATTTCGATCTAAACATTGTTTAAATTATTACTGAAGTTGACTTTACAAATTTTAAAATGACAATAATAACAAGTAAGAAAACTATAGTCGGGCGTGACCGACTAGGGGATACCCTGAGCCCCGTCGAATCTTTTTGTTTTTCATAGAATTTGGAGCCGGTATCCAAATTATAACGAAATTCAAAATTGCATAAAATGCATATAAAGCTAAATATAAAATTTGGTGTATCTAGCTTAAAAGATGAGCGAGATATAATTTTTTTATTGAATTTCGATTTTTGTTTTTAATAGATAACAATTAATTGGGGATAGTTATCGATTTTTTAAAATAAACTTGATCTGCGCGATCTATGCACGGATCTACAAACAAAAATAACAACTCTCTAGCTCTTATAGTTGTGGAAATCGACGCGTTCAAACATACGGACAGACGGACGGACAGACAGACGTTCAGGACCAAATCGATTTCTCTTGTCGTCCTGATCAAGAATATATATACTGCCACGCCTCCTTCTGCCTGTTACATACATCCAACAAAAACATTATACCCTGATTTCCCATTTTCAATGGGCTCAGGGTTAAAAAACATTTCATCCGACTTGTATACTTGGGAAATATTTATAACTATTAACTAGCTATGACAATAGTTCCAAAGACGTGAGAGATATACACAAGAAATTGCGAGTTCCATGATCAACATAGAGATAGACAAATCGACAGATGTACAGATACCTGATGTGGATAATGGCACCGTATATTCTGTGTGCTATAACGATTTCAACACAACTACTTTAACTTGAGCTCCCATTTCCATTGCGTTCAGAGTATAATAATTAGATCTTAAGTTCATAGCACAAATTGTACCTACTTTGAAATTCAAAAGAATGTGCTGGAAGCACGTAAGGAATGTTTCTTTGCTAATTTGTAAATATTTGTAGGGAGGTAAACGAAAAAGAAAACAAACAGAAATATCAACAACAATCACACATCATTTTTATGTGGGCCCAAATTAAAGTCAAGTACTGATTATAGGAATTAAAATCATTATTTGATTTAACAAATTTAGTATAGCTGCCCCATAACTGGTTCATGGACACTGAATTGAATGAATGCTGCTCTGGCAAAGCATCTTTATAATTTGTATGTATATGGACAAATTGAACTCAGGTTGGAACTTTGACTGCGATTTCAACTGTCGTTGCAGATAACTTCATTGGAGTTGGAGTTGAGCGCGTGCCGACCCCCACTGACAAATTTGCTTGCCAGACTAAATCAGACACTGAGTACGCGTGAAACATGATATGCCGCCATTAATATAAATCATTTAATAAGTTCAAGTCGCGACGCCGCTGGTGCGCTGTTATGCAGTGCATTACTAAGTAAATACTCGGCGTCATAAAACATGCACATAAAAGAAAGCGAAGAAATACCTGTTTGGACATACTTAGGGCTGGGCAGACCTTATATCATAATTGTTTCGCACTCAGCTCCACCACTAGAGAATGTGTAAATACATAAATAAAGCGTTTCGTTAGGGCTATTCGCTTCTTCTGTTGAGAACGATTCGTGTGTTTGAGTCATTAAGCCCGAACTCAGATTTATTTTGTGTAAATTGGAGTACAAAAATAAATTTCGGGTACAGCTAACAATCACACAGAATCGAAATCAACTTATATATTAATGAATATTATTAAACTGTAATTTATTTATTTTCTATTTACAAATGTTTTGTTTCAGATGAACAAGTGTCCTTTATTCGCTTAGACAGTGTGTATATTATACATACAGTACAATATATAAAGATAGATATCTTACCAGTGTTACATTAAGTTACTTTTTTGCACAAGCTTATCAAGTTAGAGCGGCTTGCGATATTGGATTCGGCCTTTGGAAAATATCATGTTCTATTTGCTGACAAAAGACACTCGCACATGTTTATCCACTTCTCAGACCTGTTTTTTTATAAATTTAATTAAAATGACTGCTTTCAGGTCACGTGACCGACCTTCGTAATGTATCCGCTGTACTCGCATAGACAGGCTGTGGGCAACTCGTGGCCCCTTAATAATGGTGGCTGTTAATATTGTGTTCGCTTTTGCTGTTGATTTTCCGTTCCACCCACTCAGGTGTGTGCGCACCGACCTCCAACCGTAAAGCAACAAAGAAGGAAAAACATATGCGTGCCGCATAAACGACGTTCGCTGCCACTCGCACTACTTGGCTTTTCACTTTTTAGCATGAAGTACCCACTAATCACTTCACCCAAAATTCGAGCCCGCTCACTTATCGCCAGACCCATGCAAAATGCTGGCAGCAGGATAAATCATAGGATGCTCAATGCTCGCTCGCAACGGGGATGAAACATTGTGGATAAACTAAGCAAAACATACATTGTTGTGCTGCATTATACATTTGATGCCGTGTTGTGCTTTGTAGTGGCCGCAGAGTGTTTCATCACGTCTTCAAGCGCAAAAGTAAGGTCACGTGTCGCACGTTTGTAGTAGAGGGCCGCGTAAATATTCTTTGCTTTTTTTGCGGGAAGCTGGATTTCGGTTATCCAATACCCACGGCACTCAACTGACAAAGTGCCACATGATCTGCATTCTCTTTTGGCCACTCGCGTGCCCAATATTAACATATCGAATTATTAGCCAACCCGGAAAATAGGATAATGCGGATAAGGATTATGGACACGTAGCAGGGCAATCGTGAAGTATGATATTTCATAATTATCTCTTAAATGTCTTTATGTGTGTAATTGGCATTAAAATGCAATATTCATATCAGCATGGTAATTATATTAGTTCCTTTTACAGGCTTATTGTCACGTTCCTTTTTATACATCAGATAGACCGTGGGTAATACCATCAAGTATAAGTGTCAGCATCACTCCCGTTATCCTTCCAAAAAGTATATACTCTTCCTAACAGCTTTGGTTATACTAAATGTCATCCTTTTAAATCTCTTAGAACCATATCTAGTTTCTGTACTCAGTTACTGAGCGAAATTAGTATACAAGATACGTAAATTGTCTGTCATGTTGTCTTATTATTGAACCACGCATTACAAAGTAGGCTATACACAAATAAAACATTCTTAGCTTAAGTTGGCTATTTATTCTTCATTATAGGGTTTGATATTTGATATACGAAGTGGCTTACCAACTGTTAAATTGATTTTTTTTATTTCCCAAAACACGAAGTTTCCTAAACAAAAGCACAATCAATGTGTTCTTTCTTATTTCTTATATTAAATTGTCATTGTGATAATTAAATGTTTTAATTAAATTTATTAAGTTTTGAAAATTCCACGGCTTACTGGTTAAGCCAACCAAATCGCATTCATTATCGTGATGGAAACCGTAGATTAGGCTTAACCTTAAAAAGAAGAGTAAAACTCTTAAGTTTTACTCTAGCAACAGAAAACAAAGAAATATGAAAGGAAGTTTTTTAAGGGTACTCTAAAATGTATTTCGATATAATACATTTTTGCATTTAAGAAATATCTTGCTTTGAAATGCCTCAATTTAAATATCACGTGCCGTGTCTCGCCTCTTGTCTCACGTGCGACCACGGGGGACTTTTAGTCATGTGTCACGTTTCCTTATTATTATTTTCAGTACGAATTAAGCAATTGGGGTTTTTTAAGCATGGCACTCAAATAGAGGCTACGTTGGAAAGAGACAGCAGCAACGATCTGACCCGAGTGAATCAATAAATATACATATGTCAAACAAATAGATAAGTGCAACGCAATGACTAATTGGGAGCTATGTCGCAGAGCATCGATAGTTTCCCGCTACGCCAGCTGGCTACTGCCGAGCGGAAAAATTGTTTGGACCGTGAAATGGAAAACTATTAAAAATTTTGTATATGTATGGTTAGTAATAAAATGAAAAAAATTAAAAAGAAAACAAGTTGTTGTGCAGAAGTCCCCCGAAAAACAACAGCTGTATGACATATAAGGTACATATAGACTTGGATTACCCGTTGCAAAAGAGGCTTGATTGCTTTCGACGCTGATGACTCTTTGCATGTGAATCTAAGTCTTGATGTGTGTTACTTAAAGAGTAATCAGCCTCGCCAACCGCTGCGGATTTGCCACCCCCATTAAAGAGTGTTTGATGTATTATGCGCTTCATTTGGTCGACAGGTCTGAGCAAATAAAACTCGACCGCTCGAACCACAGCCAAAGCAAGTAACATACAATGGAGTGACTGTTAGTGACAGTGCTAGCATCAAAGTCCAATCGCCAACGTATTAAACAAGGCAGCCCAGCTTTTGTCAACGTCTCCAAGCTTAATACTTTTCCAGAAGCATTAATTTCACTTGCTGTAGAATGATTTATAGAATATATGTACGCATATACAGAGAAACAGAAACTATATTTTCGTTACGAATCCTCCATTAAGTATATCTCTTAATTTGTGTCACATATTAAGATTAAAGGTGTGGGGAAAGTAATAAATATTTGATTTATTGATCTTCTTTGTGGTCAAGACTACAAGCTGAATCGATGTAGATATGTCCATCTGCCCGCCCGTTTGTGTAAACGCAGAGAACTTGTAAATCGCAAAAGCTCTAGATTTTAAATGGTAAATATATATATTCCATTTATTTTAAGCGTAAACGTTTTTCGTCTTATTCGATAATTCATCCCATTTCCTTATTACCGATAAAATTCGATTTTTAATGCGTAGCTAGAATACATGAGATGAAAACATTCATTGTACTGTGGGATCCGCGCTCTGCTTACGGCGCAGTTTATACAGCGAATACGTTAGAGCTGTACTATTGAGACTTAATTGTATAACAAGTTTGGTTCTAGATGAAGATTCCTAGTCAAGTTAATCAATAAGAGAGTATACAAAATATAGAATATACTACGTCTATAATGCCCACAGTAAGTTAGAAGTTTCCAGCTTTTGTGGTATTTCTAAAACTAAATGTTGGACTTATAAATAGACGAGCAGAAGGGCACAGCTAAATAGACTCGTCCTGCTCACACCTCCTTCAGTGTGTTATATTGATTTTAATAAAACCATTGTATAGCCAAGAATATTCAAATTTCGTATCTCTTGTTCCAATTTAATTTTGCTTATCAGAAAACCTAAATCATCTTGAATAGCCAAATTTTTGGGTATTTTTTTGCCTACGTCGCCACATTTCATGCCAGCTTTTCCATTAATAATCGGTTTTACACATCACGTTTACAAGGGATGATTTTCTCAATTTACTTAACCACTAAACCGAAATAACAATATTACATGGAACTTTAAAAGAGAGGCGGCAGACAATTGATTTTTTAATGGTTAATTTAACTTGGACTGCATTAAGGCACTTGAGCCTGTAATTACTTTTGTAAACACATTAAGAGCCCACAATATATTCTGTGAAAATGTGCATTGCCAAAAATAGTTGTTGAAAAATGTCTACGTTCTAATAAGCAGAGGTGAAGCACATGGCTACGTAATACTTATCAACAATCGTAAGACAACCCCCAATTTTAAAATAAGCGTTTATCAATTGGCATTCTTCCAGGTACAAATAACAACAAAAATTAGTGTCCATTTTCAGTATTTCATTAGGCCATATAGATTTTAAATCCGATCTATGTATCTGACAAAATGTCAGACGGCTGAATTTTAAATCAAGTAAGATTTCTCTAGTCGGTATGATACTCTGTGGGTGCCGTGTTTAAGAGTTGGAGGAAAAATAATTAATCTTTTTGGGGTCTTCTTCTTTCTGTTAATACATTGCTACATCAATGCGGTTGGAGACTATCCCAAAGAATTAATACCTCGAAGTATGTTTCGAAAATGAATATAGTCATATGTAAAGTATTTATCTTTATCTCTACACATAACCAATTGTGGCACAGATTACTTTCACAAGTATTATTTGTAGTCTACTAACACTATTTTAAATACTTATTTGATATTTAACAAAGAGCACAACATAACAATTTTGAAATTGAATAATGAATTGGATTCATGCATTTCGTACGTTGGATATAAGAAAACAAGTAATTTTACAGCTCGCAGATTAGCGGGAAGTATGCTAATATATTTACCTGCCAGGCATTGGCGTCTAAAGTAGCCAGAAATGACATGTCCAACTCCTACGGAAATTAAAGAAAAGTTCTAATATAATTTCCCATATAATTGGCTAACAGTCTACAAGGCGTGTCACCTTCCGTCGAAAATTGCTTGTGAAATCCAGAATGAAAACCTGTAGGTCTGTGGCCAGCAAATGGGAAATTATGTAAATATCAGTGAATAACAATTCACGAATCACGTTGGCTTTGCCGTTACCGTCTGAGCTTTTTAACACTGTTTTGGACAACTTAATAACTTGCGACGTATTGTTTTCCCCAGCAACAAGCTGAACCGAGGAGAACTGGATAGTTAATTTCCGCTTCGAGTGCCCACACTTCTGTATAATAACTTTAATGCACTACTGAGCCAACACTGAGTTTCTGGATGTGGAAGTAAAGCGACGGCACCAGCTACGTGTTTGCCGAACTGAATCAACTTCAACTTCCGTATATCCTTTGTGGTTTTCGACCAAAGGATTTGGCCAGCTTACGTGCTTGATGCTTTTCGCTATACGACTGCTACCAGGAGTCAGCCTTTGGCTATGTACTACCCGGAGGTGTACTGTATGCAGCTTCTGTTGGTCCGTTTCCATTTCGCCCAAGATAACGCGACTCTTCAAACATGCCTCTCCGGTACATATGCTAGCTCTGTGTGTGTGGGTGTATGTGTGTGTGTGAGTGTGTGTGTGTTACTGGGTCCGTGTGTGGGTGTGCTGTATATGTATATGCTGTATATGTATATATATAGGCATGTATATGTATATTTCCCATCGTGCATTCACTCACACAGAGAGCTTTCAGGGTATATACAGGTATATCTGTATGTATGAATTTTGGTTTTGGGAATGGTGGATTCAATCTTCTGCACGCCAGCATCACCCGAGGAAATAAAGCATATCTTCGGCCAGCCCTTACAGATGCTCCTGGACAATGTGTATCCATGAATATGCATGTAATGGAAAAGGTTATTCATATACCTACATTAATATATATACATTTAGTGTACATATGCACATGGATAGGAAACGAGAATGCTTAAATAAAATATAACTATTCTTTAATAATAATATCACATCATATATATAAATAAAATATTAAACATATATATATAGGTATATTTTAATGCACGTCTGTATACAAGCGTTGATGCGGTAAGTATTGCCCCAAAGCGACCAATTTTGCATAGGGAATAAAGAGTGCAATATAAGTAATCCTAGGTAAATCACGTCCGGCGTATGTTAAATCATATCCCGTGTACCAGCACCAAAAGCCCAATGCCAAGATTTGCCTGCGCGTCTTTTTTGCCGGAATACATATTGCTGTTGGGGATGCAAACAGCGTTATATACTTTGCCCGCTCTATGCTCTACATTATGAATATTTTCCCACCCTTCCTGCAACCAATCAACTGCGCTCTCTTTTCGCTCTCTTACTTAGTACGTTTTCTCTTTTCTGGCCAGAACTGTTCGATTTTTAGGCGCTTGATTTCTCTTTGGCAATGTTTTCGAAAAATATGACAACAAATAAGGTGAGAAAGCCCCAATTTAATATTTTATTCAATTTATTATTTAAAATATGTAACTTTGCTGAAAATGAAGTTCAGCGGGCTAAAATAAAATCACCACTTTATTTATTTGGACTTAAAACACTGAATTATTTACTGTAAGTCAAATAATTAAGTATTGAGAACATTTTTTAAATCGGCTAGAGTAGCCAAGCAAAAGTCTTCTGGCTATCAGTTTATAGTATTATGTTGATAAGAGCATGAACATGTCCATATGCATGTCCTATGGACATTAGTCTCGGAGTTTAAATGCATTTTTTTATAGATCGCAGTACGCGATAATAAACTTCATCAAATTTTTGTTTTGCGGACAGGAAGATCTGTGGTGGACACCCTAAAATATATAAACTGAGTCGCTCTAGTCATGTCCAACTGTCTGTCCGAATAGATGTCGCAAAGCACACAAATTGGATATTTGAAGTTTTCAAATATTTACCTGTGCAAGAGCTTATAATTTTTTACCGATAACTCATCCAATTTCGTCATACCGATACAAATCGATAGGTTGACTTCGTTTTTTTAAGCTCAGCTTGAATTAAAAACAAGTAAGAAAACTCTAGTCGGGCGCAACCGACTAGGGTATACCCTGAGCCTCGTCGAACCTGTGTTTTCCAATACATTTATACTTAGCGTAAAATTATACAAAAATTTCAAGTTTACAGCATTTTTAAAAAAAAAAAACTGACATTGGCGAGGTTCGAACCTACGTTAATTACGCAACGTGCATCATCTCTACCAACAACGCCACCTAATTTTTATAAAATTAAAAAATTCTACCAACGATGCCACTCCACTGTCTAGAAAGCGGTGGCAAATGTAAACTAAAGCAGCAGCTGATAATTTGCGATTCTTCGAATCGACTAGAATGCGAGCGTTTGTATATGTGTGTGCAAGTGCGTTCGCTTGGCGCTGCTGCCACGTGAATTTGCAAAGTAGCCAAACGTTTTATTTAATAACTTTTTTGCTATTTAACGGATTTCAATAAAATTTTCGGCATATGATCAACATATTCTATGGGCATATTTGCCAGTTTAGTAAAAGTGCCAACTCATTCGCATTTTGGCTATATTTGAGACTGAACTTCAATTGGGGAAAATTTGGGGCCGGTATCCAAAATACATATAAAGCTAAATATAAAATTTGGTGTCTCTAGCTTAAAAGATGGGCGAGATAGAATTTTTTAACTGAATTTCGAATTTGTTTTTAATCGATAACAATTAATTGGGGATAGTTATCGATTTTTTAAAACAAACTCGATCTGCGCGTGCTATACACGGACCTACAAAAAAAATTTCAAGTCTCTAGCTCTTATACGGGCTGAAATCGACGCGTTCAAACATACGGACAGACGGACAGACGGACAGACGGACGGACGGACAGACGGACAGACGGGCATGGCCCAATCGATTTCTCTTGTCGTCCTGATCAAGAATATATATACTTTATGGGGTCTGCCACGCCTCCTTCTGCCTGTTACATACATCCAACAAAAACATTATACCCTGATTTCCCATTTTCAATGGGCTCAGGGTATAAATAGATAGAGTCGCGGGGATGACTGTAATAACTACAAGCCCCCCTCCCCTTCTAAAAAATCGGATTTTATATACTAGACTTAAAATACTAAAAGAAGAAGAGTTAATCAAAAATTAAATTCCCATTGTAAAGCCCAGCCGCCGCGTCAACTCCGCAGTGAGCAGAGGGCGTGCGTGTGTAATGTGTGTATAAAAGTGGGGTAGAATGGGTGTAATATCTGATCTTCAATATAGCACTTGTGTTTAATGCAATGTTCTTTTTCTTTCACGCAGATTGAGTGCAACACTTTACATGCATATGCCTATCTGTATATACAAAGATTTGTGCGTGTGTGCGTGTATGGAGACAAATATATTAAAGCCAAATAACTATTTATCATGAGAAATGACCTGATTTCAAACTGAGCATGCATTTGCGTCAGACAAGGGTAACGACAACGGCAATCAACGTCATTAAGGGTATGCTAACCCATACAAGAGAGAAGGAAATTGAGAATAGATTAGTATTTAATGAGTTTTTATATTTCTACAAAATCAAACCTAACGATTCGTTCATGTTCAATTGCAGCGGCCTCACGGGCAAAGCCAGAGGCCTCATCAGTGCCTGAAAATACTTCAGGTTTGGATGGAGGCAATCAGTTGGGCGCACGTGCGTTCCTGCTAAGGCTACGGTATAGTCGGTCTCGAGACCGAAGAAGCATTTAGGCTATGGTATGTTCTGCTATGGTAGGGTAAGACAATATGAAATTTTAAAATTCATATACATATTTATATTTCCACTAATTCATTTTTAATAATTTGTTTGGCCCTGCGGACCGCTCCTCATCACGCCCCCCGCTCTTGTGTGTTAATTATCGTATGCTCGTGGCTGAGAGACAAGCTGGCGGTCAGTCGCAGAGAGAGATAAACGAGCTGGGCCCCGCATTCTACAGGAGCAGGTCGCTTATAATGTGTTCGCCGTGGTATAGATTTGGGGGTGAGATCGGTGGTTCTTAAGCAATTTATTATGTTTTTCAAGTTTTATTTTTTTGTTTCTTCATGACTTCTTTCTCTGCTTTACTAAGTAGTATGTAAGCCACACAATTATACAAAGAGTACACAAGATATAATTCTAAAATTCACGATCTGAAGTCAAGCTTATTTATATTTTGGAAATCAAGTGGACAATCCGACAGGTAATGTGTTGGTCCACATGATTTTCAGCATATACTTGTTGGTGTCCTATGTTTATAATGTGTCAACCTAATAACACTCCTGGTAAATGTGTGGCTAATCGGTGCGAAAGATTTGAAATTTGGATTTTTTACTTTTATCACTAAAAAAATATTGAAGTTGGGCATTACCGACTGCATAATTCTTATGCACAGTCCCAGTGCACCCAGCTCGAACTCTGGAAGATGTGTCTTTTTCCGATTTGCCCCTTTAAATGTAGGTTGATCAATTGAGTAGTAATTTTGTTGTGAAGTTCACTATTAGTGGGAAAGACTTATGCGATTGGCCACTATATGTGTTTAATCTTAGGTTGTCAACGCGAATATATCTTCAAAATTTCAACGCTCCAGCACATTATCTTACTGCGGGTCGACATACCCGTTTTATTATGTCCCGATTTGCCACACCTCTATTGGGAGTAAGGGGAAAATCATGAAACTATATCAGGCATAGGTACGGATGAGTAAATATTTCACATCTCTCTCTCCCTCTAGCTTTAAAATCTGTGAAATACGGACGGACAGTGCACAAAACTAATATACTCATTTCACTTCATCGATAACGCCTCTGGGACACGTGCCACATCGGGTAAAACTGTATTCTGCATCCCTTGAGATCTCTTCAGATGCTCCAGAGATTCACAAGCTATGTCCACGTCGACACCCACTATATGTATGTCAAATCCAAAGAGGCTAAACAATGTTTAGTAAGGGAAAAAATCAATTTTAAATGCAAATCATGATGGTCAAATCATATGAACACTTATATTCCAAAGCTTTTGATGTAAGATCCTCAACATTCGCAGGTGGATCAGCTCTTCCACTTGTTGTTTGATAATATAATAATTAAAATAAAACATCGATTTTTTTTCATAAATATAGATTTTACCTAATGAAAATGATACAGTGATCAAAAAAATTATATTCGCCCATCATAAAAAAATTTTTTGTATAAGTCGATATTAGAGCGAAATCAAAGTGGACACTGCTGATACTCAATGCAGAGGATGAGCAAGAGCTTCTGCCAGAAATCTGTGCCACATCTACAACACGCTCAACAATGAAATGTACTCGATGTTGCTTCTCCAATGCATGCCCCTTCCCTTTCCAGAATCGGACTACAGTGTGCTACGGCCGTCGTGATCTCAAAAAGGAGGAGTAGTGCACATAGCGCAAGGGTCCAGAATCCGGCTAGAGGCCTCCGGCAAAAAGTGGGAGTTGCAATAATTGTTTAATTATAGGATTTTGTTCGTTTGACTTTGCATTTTGCTCGCATAACATTTGCTTTATATTCTTATGTCTTACACCTACACCAATTCGGGTATCTGAACGTCGTCGTGCGCCTTGACCACAGCAATATCCGACGCAAGGTATGCAAATGTATTTAAGTTGACTGAATCGATTTAGTACCTTAAACATATTATTTAGGCAATATCATACAATATAAAATTTACTGTATAATGCATAAAATGACTAGCCTTGTGCATATAGCAATGCATGTAGAGTACACAAATATCGGCACAGAAAAATATTAAGAGTTTGCCCGTTCTTTTTGGACTTGTTTTGGCTGTGTTGCTTTTCGCCTTTCCTACTACCTTCTTGCTCCTCCTCACATTCGCTGTGTTGTCATCGCACTCGAATCTGCAACCGCTGCAACAGACGGGCAGCAGGCAGCAGGCAACAGGCAACAGGCAATACGCAAAAAGCCACCATGCTAAGGCTGTGCGCAGGGCCTGGCTGGACGCTACATAGGCGACGGAGATGGAGCAAGCTGGTGGTTGGTAATCAGTCGGCAACCCTTTCCGCGCTTGGCTGCCTAATAAAAATGCATATTTTGTATTTGTATATGTTGTGCCCGTTGACGAGCAGCTACGTCTTCCAATGGGAAGTGGTAGTGGCACGTGTTGATAAGTATGTATTAATTTGTGGTCTTGATCGCAGTTGCTTAAAAGCTAGAGGGACCCGAATCAACATGTGTTTATTCATAAGTATTCGTCAAGCAAAAGCATGTAAAGTATTCTCCATTGCAGACTCTTTGCCATTTTCAAATCCTATCACCAATTGCTCCAGCTCCAGCTCCCGTTTCCCTTTCCCTTTCCCTTTCCATTCCCGCTCCAGTTCCTTCATTCGTGCATTGAAAATATGTGCATAAGCCCGTGCCAAACCCGATGCTCATACCTTCACATTCTCATTTAATGCCCGATGCCGTAGGCCGTAGGCCGATCAGTTTGATCGCAAAAGAGTGTGCAGCCGTTTGCAAATGGGCTCCAGCCGGCGGGAGGCGGGGAAGGAGGTCGGTGGAGGAGGTAGAAGAAAATTATGGCCAGGCTGCGTAGTTTCTACTCCAAGATATCAAAGCTTCTACTCCCTCTAATTACTGCAAAACGTAATCTGTCTGCCAAAACACCCACAACGAGCCTCGCACCGCATCGCATCGCATCGCATCGCGTTGCCGTTCTCCGAATGCCCAAAGCAATTTGGTGCAGGTCATTCAGCTCAGTCTAATGTACATATACGTCTACATACCAAGTATCCGGAGCACGGGGCAGCACATACCTTAGCCTGCTGGACGAGATAGGGTACACTGGTAAGCAGTCAAATTGGCGGGCACTTTGAACGTTGCCTTATAAGCATTAGACGTGACGAGAATAATTTGCGCGATAAGGATCTCAAGTGCCTTCTCTCGAATAAAGGACATGCAAATTTTGAAGATTATGCTATGATTACCAGCAGTTAAAGAGATTCTGAAGACACAATTGCAATCTGTATCGGCCTTTAAGGTCTTAGCGTCTGCTTAACACAGGCATTGGTAGTAAACATTTTATCTTTATATTATATATTCTTCGTTTGTTTGCTTGAATACAACTAGTGCTCTGTCAATATAAGGGCAAGGTAATCTGTATCCAAAAGGTTTCGCAACGTTGTTCAGCTTAAATTACGAGTTGCACAAATTATCTTATATTTCGATTAAGATATATATATATATATTTAAATACCGAGAAGAACCTATCAGAACCATATCCTACAGTTACCAACAACATTAACATTTACAAGTGACATTCACCATTGATAAAGACAACGAGTTTATGGATCTCTCTAAGGATTAACAAAAAATATTGTATTTTATATATATTTCATATTTTATTTTGGATTGACTTAATAATGAAAATACAGGAGTCAAGGTTGAAGTATCGTGGCTTAAAAGGAAGACCCTACCTAACTCGAATTGGATCATCATTTCAATTTCAATGTAAATTTTGAGATATTCCTCACAAGCGTCTAAAAACTTTGACATCAACATATTTTACTTCTGATATATTAATATATATACATAATCAATTAATGATTCGTTTGACCCAACCGAAAACGTATTCAGGTAGATAAGTGAATAGAGTCTTTCATTGCAGTCGCATGCACACAGACAAATACTATCAAATGATGTACACGCAAGTGTCAATGCACACATATGTAGACTTAAGCACATATACAGATACAGATGTGCTGTGAATAAGCATGTCAAGTGAACAGATGGCGCCAATTCGATGCGCCGTACTAAGCGGTTAAATAAACACGTGAATACATGGGCATTCCTGTTTTATATTCACACAATCACAATTCAATTGAGGACTGACAGGTTCATGAATGGATATTGTTCGAGTTGTTTGTATTTGAATTTCATGCTTAGTAACAATTGCTCTTTTAGTGTCCATACAATTACAGCGCTGCAATTGGCAATTGGCGATTGGCGATTGGCAACTGAGCTGCAGAGGAGGATTACGCACTTGAGTAAATATTGCTATTTCATGGGAAAGCCATAGCCGGTAAATAAATGCCCGGGCTGTGCGGTTCATTATTATTCGGGTAATCCCAGAACTGAATTGCGTGGCAGGTGGATGTTCGCCAACAGCGAAATACTTTAACCAAACTTATCCTAATCCTTAATTATAAGCATACAACTCCTACCCATATCCAAATTTAATGATATACAACACATATAAGAGTTGTATAGTCGGGCTCGCAGTTTGACAACCAAAGATCATTTATGATAAAAATAAAAAAAAACAGAAGAAGAAAACCCGACATTAGAAGACCAAGGCTGGAGCCTACGCCAATTACACAATGCTCATCACGTCTACTAACACTCAGCCCACCTAATGATAGTAAAATAAATGCGAAATAAATCACAAGCTCAGCCACGCGCATCACCTCTACCAATAACGCCACTTCCTTACTTCAAGAGTAAGTTGCAAATCTTAATTGACGATTATTCGAATACACAAGAATACACGCGATTGAATGGAGGTGTGTACATGTATATAAAAATTGCGTGAAATCTGTGTTACTTCAATGACATTTTCTACGTTTGATCAATAGATATATATTTTATAGGAGAACTTATCAGCTTAACGAATATGCAAACTCATTCATATATTGATCATATTTTCAATGGAACTTTAATTTCAATGATTCGGGGAAATTTATAACCGGTAACTAAAAATAACAATAATCAAAAGTACATATAATATAACAATTAAACGATAATAGTTATCGACTTTCTTAAATAAACTTGATATTCACGTGCTGTAAACATATAAAATTTAAAGTCTCTAACTCTAAGAGATTCTAGACTCGTTCAAACATACGGACAAACAGGGAATATCGTACACCAGGCCTGAATAAAGACTTTTTGTTAAGAACAATTATTAAAGACAATCTATCGCTTATACTGTAAAAAAGATTCAGAACAACAAATAGATTCAGAAAAAATAATCTTCATAAAAAACTTTGATTGCATGTGCTATAAGCGTGAAGAAAATGCTTTTATTGAAGGATATACATACAAACATCCATCCAATCGTTGTTTATGAAGCAAGGATTCGTGGTATAGATTTGCGCATAAATTTAAAAAATCCAATTGAATTGCAAATGTATTTGAAGCAGCAAGCAATAGATTGAATTCGAAATAAAGTTCAAGGAATTCCTTGGCAACCGAGCTGACCAATATATGTTATGTACGTAATAGCTGTATCCGAGCTAATTGGGTATATAAACGATTCGAATACCAATGCCACCCTCCACGAGTGTCCTTTTGATGGCGAAAGGTAACACATTAGCGTTTACAATTACTTAGATATACCACCCTCTTTTGGTTGCATCGACTAGACGGAGGGTATTTTTTAATGAGGGTCTTGGTCGAGTCGGTATGCCAACACTTGACAAGTGCACCAGGAATAAAACGTACACACAGAATCATAAGTATCGTTTGTGTGTACATAATTATCTCCGTCCACCTCGAATGTACCGAATTGTTGCTCAAAGGATTAGCCCATGGGGTAGAGAGGCTAGACTTCAGTGCGCAGGCAGATTGTGTGGAATGACGTGAATTTTGACAGATGGTAATTTTCAATTTTTGTTTTTTGATCTGACAATTTGTGTTCAAATTTAAAAGTGTTTTTTGTTGTTCACTACGCCTTATTTGACAAATAGCCAATTTACATTTGCAACAATGTTAAAGAGTAGCTGGCATTAGCAATTTAAGGGATCTAAACTGTGAAAGCCCTGCCCTTGTTAATGTTGATGCCACACTATATGTCACAATATTTGGCATTAATCTGAAAGATTACTAAAAGCAGAAACGATTAAGATGACGATTTATTTTTATATGGAATATGGACATTGAAAACAATTATTTTAAAAAATACTGAAAGCGTTTTTATGAATCGTATCTAAAATACAGTATATGTAAATATATACAAATATATATATAAATACATGAAGGCATCATACTCGACATCAGCTCAGCATAAATTAGATTCGATTACTATTTATCAGGATCTGTTTTATCATGACTTAGTTCAAGACTGGAAAATGTATAATGGAACTGACTGAATTCCAAACTCTATTCAATATCCACTATATTTATTTATATATATATTTATATACTCTCTCTACATATATATCCATACGCTATGGTCTTATTATATTATTATTCAAATGCAATAATATCCAAAGGAGAACGTCGTGGTTAATATATTGATAACTCCCTTGGCGTAAATTATGGGTTACCACATGTTAGTACGATTTTCGGTTTGAAGCTAAGCGACCACGAAGGGCGATTCACTTCTTACACTGTCCGGGGGTGCTAAAAAACGATGGGGAGATTCGCGGAACAACAAATTGTCACGTAGCCCTCACTTAGTGACACTGATAGGCAACACCGTCGAGAGCGTTTTTTAGCACGCGCATGTTAACAAATGGGAAGGCGAACGCAAAGGCGATGGTGGAGGCGGTGGCGGAGGCGGAGATGGAGATGGAGGTGAAGCAGAAACGGGCACCACTGCATTCACTAGGCCGTCGGGAAATTGTAATTACAATTTGATGTTGCAACCACTCGGCAGTTGGCACTTGGCACTCTGCATATTGCCCAATTCTGAGCTGGGGTGGCTGGCCAGTGGTTAAGCGAGCGTGTAATTCACAATTTGCTCTGGTTACCCACGCTCACCTCCGACAAATGTTTTAATTATGGTTTACTTTACATTTGCAATTAAAGTGAAATGATGAAGGCAGCATCTAATTGTCAGTATGCCGTTTAGACAATGGCAAGATTCGACAAGAGGAAGCTCCGATGTTAACTTTGAATAAATAGAGTTCGGATTCTTAAAAAAGACTCCTTCATAATACATTTAATATAGGTTGATTATAAATAGAAGTCTTATCGCCAAGTAAACCCACCTGCGAGTCAGCAAACGAATGTAAAAAAAAAACATTTTGTAGCCGAAATAACAATATACTTCTCCGAAGGTTTAACGCTCAAGTAATAATGCTCCTGGCGGGAGTGACCTACTAGGAATATGTTTTCGCTGCGTTCACACGGACGTACGTGTAGTGTATATATATTCTTGATCAGAATAGTGAGTTAAGTCGATCTATCACTGCCTGTTCCATCTTTCCGAATGTATGAAAGCTAGCGACTTGTATAAATTTATGTATATGTGTGCGTGGGTAGGTACAGCACGCGTACTTGAGGTTTTTGGAGCTTAAGTGTCCACATTTGGCAATAAGTACCATGTAAAGTTTGAAACAATAATTGTTAAGTTTTGGATGCCGCCCATCATTTCATCAAAATTAGTATACCCTACCCACAGAAAATGGGAATCAGGATATAATGTGAATATGTGAAATGTTTTTAAGGCTATGCCGTTTGTCCGTACGTGTGAACGCAGCGATCTCGTAAACTACAATAGCTAGAGGCTTGAAAATTGAAATGAGTACGAGTATATATGCATAGATTTAAGTTATATAGAATAAACACAGGTTGATAGAGGTTCATTGTATTTAATAGTCGAATATCCTCAACTAGAGCTTTGCTTCTTTGTCTTTGTTGATTTAAGATTTACTGTGTAGGGATTTTAGACTACGATTAGTTTCCGTTTATATCCGTTTGTGTAACCATTTGGACTTGTTCATTCATTACAATTGTGGGCTGCTAGAGACTTGAAATTTTCACCTCCATAGGCGGTGTGACGAGCCCCTTTGTAGGCGTGGTAAATCGAAAATATCTATTGTTTTCTACAGTTTTGAAGCATAAGCTTCAAAATCTTACAGTTGCGTTACTATAGATTTCCATTTCCATTCCAGGGATTCGCCAAAAATGAGGTCGCGGCAAATCAAGAAATATGTTATCTTCTACAGTTTTACAATTGGATACTCCAAATTAAATCTTATTTGTTACATATTGTAGGAAAGTACGCATATGTCACAGTTGCGGGTGATTCTGATGTATATTCTCTTCTCATATTCCTACCGAACTTCTTGTCTCTCGAGCCGCCTCCCTGCTAGGCTGAACGACGATTGCCCCACACCCATTCGAAGCAACTCTCTCACTGTCAAATCTCATTCCTCGCATGCATTTCACAACACCTTTTGAACCTTTGCATTATTTTATTTTTATAACGTAATGCTACTAAGCAGTTCTTTGAACTACTACTACTACTACATTAAATAATTAAAATAAGTTAAATAAGTCTCTTACAAGGCCAACGCGACTATTACACGTCCTCGTGTACAAACCTAACAATAGATTGGTATCATCTCGTAACTTATGTATAATATTCAATTTGGTTTGATTGCATAGTCAGTACGTCTTCAATTTATTTGTTTGTTTAATACCTTGAATTGTTTTTGTGAAAATGTATAATGAATAAGACTGCGTGTATATGCATATTGTATATTATTGATCGGACGTCCAGCATTTATTAGTAGCTTGTACTCTTCTGCAGAACCCCAATTGGCTTTCCATTTTATTAGCACACAGTTAATTGTAGCATAACCTTTCACTAGATCATACGTCCGCCACGGACATAGTGACCCATCACTGGCGTGGTTATTGTCGTTTCAAGCTAGCCTCAGTGTAAGATATCCTCTGAACCTTCATAGACAGCAGAGGTTTTGTCCATCGTGTTTTCTACCGTGGTCACAATCTCCATTGAATTCAAGGTCAACTTGCCTATGGGATAGCGCACACAAGCTCTAATGTGATTTAATCACCACAAAAGCTCCTCAAATGTATTCTCCAAATTCGGTTGACGGCGCTCCTCACTTTTCCGAAAAGCTTGATCACGGATTTTATGTAAAATATTAATGGCCTCCATCCTATATTTTCTTTGGCTTGAACTTCTATCTTGGCTTCTCTACCAACTAACATTTCTACTTGGCTGAACTTAGTCACTCGATTCGTGGTACCGATCGATAACTTTCTCATTTTAATTAATCGTTGAAAACATTATTGAACTTCAATCGCATAGTCACATATGTCAAGTCTCTGGGGCTAAAGTCGTGTTAAAGTTATCTGACTAGACGACGAAGATGCTGTAATTGAAGGAGCAATGCGTGTGGGCATTAAGACTCAGGTTCGATTCCTGGCGAAGGTCTCTTTATTTTATACTCAGAACCCATTAAATGGTAAATTGATTTTGTGAAAATGTATCTAACAGGCGCAAAGATGAGTGGTAAACTTCATAAGGTACATATTCTTAATCAGGACGAAGGGCTGATTCTATATATTCTATATAGGCATCTCTGCCTTCTTGCCTGTTCATTGGTATGAATAGCTAACATTCATAGACCTCATTGTTTTTTAATACCTTATTCCATTTCCATTTATTATCGAAAATCAATTTTTTTTAACATATAAAATATAAAACTTTAAATTTACTGTTGAGATTCCTGTAGTGAAGACACGGATTCTGTACATTTCGGACTTTGGATAAACCCTCTTTCTCTGCACATATTTATATTATTAGAGACTTGTAATAAGGAGAATTTAATGCCTATAGCGAAGAAAGCTGGGTTCTTGTGAATAGCAGGGCTTATGTTATCTAGAATATAATATAGTACATAAACAACAATATAAAATTTTCTATTTATTGTCATTCTCTGTGGTAAAAAGTTACTTTCCTGATAAAAATGATATACTTATCTTTTACTTATCTATAATATTTAATTCTGAAGCCATAAATACAAAAACTCTTTAAAATATACTTAAATATACCCATCCAAAAATCGTATATATAAATAACAAGTACAAGCAGTCTCGACTAGACGAGTCGAGACTGCTCGACTAGGAGATACTCTGAGCCCTTTTCAGGGATAATATTCCAAACATTTAAGCATTGCAAACAACACATGCATTCACACGTGCACATATGTCAAAAAATAAAATTGTGATAAGTTATCTAAAAGAAAAATTTAAACTTGAACTGCGTATAATATACACGAGTGTTTATTTTAAATTTCGAGTCTCTAGCTTTTATTGTTTAAGAGATACCGTCCATACTAGATCGGTTCAGCTCGTATATAACAAAAAAAATATATATATCTTAGAGGGTGTGACTCCAAACCAAAGTTTATATCTACTTATATGTATATATACGATACTAAGCAAAAATTAAATTTGTATGGCCCAAGCGGGTCCTCGCCCGCAACAATAGTTGACAGGTCAATTTCATGATTATTGATCTACAATAAAATTATAGAATATACATCCAATAATGATTATATATCTATATATATAATCATTATATATATATTTTTTTTTATTTTATCTATATATCGATATTTTCTCATTTTAAGTTGAGATTGCTATTTCACCATGTAATTGGTGAGTATCATAACTATTAGGTTTGAATATTTGGTGAATATCTTCGCATGTAACAGCTGTGTTGAAGTGTTGAAGAATTGGAAAATATTCTAATCAGCACTCAATGTATAACAGTGGGAAGTTTGTTGAATATCTTTCCATGTATAACAACTCACACAGCTCGTCAAATAATTGTTAACAACTCTGCAGTACATACCGTATATATAATTTTTAATTTTTTTTGTTTTAATATTTTATATATATTGAATTTAAAGTGTCAAAAACTAAAGTATTTCCTAATTTTGACTAAGCGATGTTAATTTGGCGTATTCATCCTCTGCGGTAGCCCATGCAAGGATAAAAGACGCATTGTATGTATTGTTATCTGGTAAGGTTTTCACAAACTATTTTTAAGGTCAACACATTGCATAAAGGTATAAAAAAATATATGATCCTCGTATCATTCCATAGCATCAACTTTTGTGTTTTTGTTGCACTGCTTTTGTTAGGCAGTGTGCCCAGACCGTCTAATAAAAAGCAGGTCTTTGTGCTGCAACAGTTGATTGTAAATACGGGGTAACCAAACGTTTATATTAAGACGCCATCTACCCAACATTACTTGCGCTTCATATAATTTTTTTGTTGATTGTAAATACGGGGTAACCAAACGTTTGTATTGAAGCGCCATCTACCGAACATTACTTGCGCTTCATATATTTTATTTTGTTGATTGGAAATACGGGGTAACCAAACGTTTGTATTGAAGCGCCATCTACCGAACATTACGTGTAATTTATTTTGGATGTGTATTAAGTTCAAAAACTACTTTATCCGCATATATAATATCGGTATAACAGATTATGATTGGCAAAGCAGCTAGCAGTTTCTCATCTTACTACCAACACTTTACGATTTCGCCGCGAAATGTGTACCGCATCCCAGCCTTGTATACTATACATTATTTATTTAATCAGTCAATTTAGGAATTCTTTACGTGTGCTATTTAAGAAATCCATTTACCAAGACCTCACTTTCCCAACTTATACAATCAGCTTTTTTGGTGTAGTAACATCCAATCGACAGTAATTACGGATTATATGACTGCTTAGTTTTAACTTTCCGAACCGGGCGTAGCTTGTCTAAATTATATCTTGTATTGCTCTTCCAAAACTGTGTCAAGTGCGCATCAACAAATCGTCGTTTATAAGGACTAGAATCTGTTTTAAATATAAAAGATACTCATACAGGGTACAACAGGGTTACTGAGCAAAAAGAGGAGAGGATGAACAGTTTTATAAAAACCTTATGATTGAGTCCTTTGCAATTGTTTTTTAGTCCAGTTGAATTTGTTTCACAATAACAGATCGGGGATGACCGTACTTAATAATATTCCAGCGAGAGACCAAAAATACGTTTTTAAGGTGAAGCTCTTTTTACTTTCCAACCATGTTCAATGTTTTATATTTTTCTTTTTACATGAGTAATTGGCTGATATTTAACCATTTATAATAATTGTCCATAGATATTGTGTAAGGGCAACATATATCGTAAGGATGCTATTATATTTGTTAAATATTAATATAGTTATAGTATAAATATACATATATATAGGAAAATTGAAGCCAGCTAAGTTTATTATTCTGTTTAAGCAACGACTACACATTAAAATTGGATGAGTTTTGGTTTAATTAATCATTTATTCATAATTTCATATATTGCGGATTTACCAAATAGTTGTATTAATTTATCTGAAATTGAATTTAGCTGCAATCTTCAGTGAATTCATTATTTTTGTTTGTGTATACTCATATTTTTCGTAATAAGTTGTTCGTAATTCTTTTGCTAATAGTGCATTTGCTTATCTTTTGACTGCCAGATTAATTAAAAACTACTAACAAGTTGAGTGTTTCATTTATAATTATAATTATAATCTGTTGTTTATCAACCACGTCTTCTTTTATTCCATTTCATTAGTTCAGAAACTGGAGTTGATTATTTTTCATTTTCTTGAGTTCAATAACAGGCTTGACTGACTGATTTTAAGTTTTAAATGAGAGTTGAAAAACTATAAGATCTATAATCGATGTCAATTGACAATATGTTTAACATATTAGTATTTGTTTGTGTAAAACTCAAAATCTTAATAAAAATCGATCAATCAAATTTCGCTTAACAAATTTAATATTACTTTGACAAATAATTTACAATATGTAACACAACAAAAAGAATTGGCCAAAAGTCTCGAAGAAATAATTTATACATTTACAAAGTAGATTGAACAATATTCTAGAAACTGTATTAGCGTTAAAATTGATTTACTTGATTTAATTTTTCCTTTGTGTATTTATTATATGTTTATACGTAGATATATTATTTTTCTTTTCTTTTTTAACTGAAAAAGCATTTAAGAATTTATATGCGTTTATATATTTGTATTTTTATGTGTTAATAGATCTTATCGCAAGTCGGGATCCTCGTCTGCGGCCTTTTTAATTCGTAGCAATATTGTTGTATACCATTGATCCAAGCGTGAGATGCTATCATAATCCTTTACTGCTTCTGTAAAGCCCTCAATGTTCTGCTCCTCGAGGTGCTCGCATAGCACCTACGTAAAAGGAATATGTTTTATTTGATGCAAATGATTTCAGGAATCTTAATTACCTTGATAAGTTTAAACTCTCGTGAGTCTTGGAATGCCGGGTATTGTTGCGCATACTTTTCGATTGCGTGTTGCGCGTTCAACAAATCAACGCTCAGGTGACACAGAGCGGCGCGGAAGAAATACTCCTTGGCGCTGTATTTCAGCAACGAACTCTCGAGCGATGAGGCAGCCACCTGCTCATATATCGATATTGCTTTTTCATAATCCTCCAGCTGGGCTGCATATTGGGCAACCTTTAGCATGCACTTGTTAGCCGAACTAACCGACTCTTCGCCTTTAAAATAATCAGCCGCCTGTTCATAGTGTTGAATAGCTTTGGCCTCCACGTCACCAGATAAATTACAAATGTTAATTACTTTCTAGTCTGTTTTATAAATGTATGTATTGGTTTCTTACCAGGGTAGTCGGGTCGCTTTCATACATTTCAGCAATGCTCTGATGATGCTTGGCTGCCATTGTAAAGCGTCCCATATCGGTGTAGATGTCTATGGACTTCATCAAACAGTTTACGGCGCTTTCCACATCCACCTTCTTGTAGCAGTTCGAAGCGTCCACGTAGCAGGTGCCTGCGTCGTGGCGACTGCCAGCTCGTCCGTGGAGTGTGGCTGCCTCACAGAAGCATTCGCCGGCTTTACTCCAGTTCTTCGACATTTTAAACATATTGCCAGCCCGCTGATAGCACTCGATGGCATCTTCAATCTTATTCGAGCCACTAGAATGATAATAATATAAACTGTGAGCCCAAACGGCACATACTACGAGCACATAAGTGCTTATATTACCTAATACACAATCGGGTCTATACCCGGTAATAAGGATCAAGGTTTATTTTTCATATTTTTTTAGCTTTCCCAGTTTTATCGCAAACATATACATATGTAATTGAGCAAGAGCTTAATAAAAAAAAAAAAAATAAATAAAAATAACAAAATAAATTTTGGTTGCCTTTTTAAATGTAACAATAGGAAATCAAATTTAAAAACATATTAACATATGTATTGAATGCATTAAACATATATTTAATAAAAAACTATAACTAGTTTTATCCCCAGACAACGTCAGTATTAATATATGTATGACCAGAAATGTATCTATTTCAATATGTATATGTATATATAAGTGTCCATATACGTTGTGCATATTTTAAAGAATGATTTTCGAATATACATAAATATATTTATTTAAACGAATATATTATCTATCCTAAAATACATAATAATGATTAAGCTCGATCGTAGTGTTCATTACTCACCCGAAAAGTGAGCCGAGAAAACCTTTTTGTTGTGTCAGCTTCTTTTCCGCCTCAGCCATAAGCTGGAGGGCCTTCTGCTCATTGTCCCCCATAATTGTACTTCTTGCCTTTTTGTTCACTAAATTGCATTTAGTTAACTATTCGGTGGCTTTTTAATATTCTCCACAAATTTGTCTTGGACTTTGCTGAAAATAAAATCAATACGAAAAATCGTAACAGTGTGACCAAAGTTCGAGCTACAAAATTTCTAGTTTTTCCATCATGTTGAAATATACTGAACAATATACTATTTACAACAGACTGCCATCGTATGCAATGGAGGCTGATTCAGCTAGTATATTGTACAAAAAGTAAGTTAATACCGATAACAATCGATTTGCGATAATTTAAAAATCTTTATTTCGTGGTATATTTGTATCTTTAAAATTATGAAAACATATATATATATAAATGGCTTTTTTTTGACATGATACAAAGGCTATGAACTTAGCAGAAAAAAACAGAATCTTTAACTTAATAAATAAACAAGCGGATAATTTTAAACAGCAACGGGAATTTGGAAAGTATCAAACATCGAAAAGTGGCTTTGCTAGCCTTCCCGCTGTTTGGAACTGAATTTGCTCTGTTTAGCTAGACATAAACGTAACGAAGATGGATGAATGTCAGCCGGCTGCGGAAACTTATTTTCTGCTCAAACAAACATTTTCTCGAGCATTTTTCTAAGTTTCTCGTGAGCGTAACGTATCTTTTGATATAGATCCTTAGAAACTCCACTTTGCGCAATAGTTGAAAATCGATATGTGCGAAAGTTTTTCTCATGGTCCATGTAGGTGATGGCACTCATGCGGGGGCATAAAATGATTTTCATGTGATCCGAAAAGTTAAGCTAAGCAATATAATAAATAGGACATATTAGCTTTTTCTTGAACAGAAATTATAAGAGATTCTAGCTAGTACCTGAACAGAGCCATTGGTTAAATGCATAACCACCGCACACGTTGTCCGAAACCAGGAATGGAGATGGGGCATTCGAGAAATCTGATCATTTTCATCAGGAACATTGTTAGCCCCTGCCTTAACCAGATGCTCAGTCATATAGCGTTTGAAGTACGACAGCAGTTTCATCTTTTTGTCCAGCGACTTGCAGTAGTCCGTCGTAGTCATGTAGGATTCTTTACCGTCCTTATCAATGAAATGCACGTTCAGTTGATTGGGCAACAAAATTAGCTTTGTGGTGTCATTGAACATAACTCCGATGCCCTCATCACACAGCTGATAGCCAAAACCATATTTGTCGCTATAGTCAACCCACTTTGAAATCCAAAATAAGGGCTGGGCAGCGGGATCCGTGTTCTCATCGCCAAGATTGCCTTGCAACAAACGAGGCTTTAAAAACAAACAGTAATATATATTCAAATTTATATTATTAATATTTTATCGCACACTACATACCTTATCATTAATAAGCTTCGTCAGCTGCTGATGCAAACTCTCAATGTCGCTGCGATAGTCCTCGTTATGGCGACACACCTGAGCCGACGCTGTAATAGCGTCGTGTAAGTTATTCTTCAAGAAGGTTGACTCTAAACGAGTATCATCCCGCAGCCCATTGTATTCCGCCAGGGGCTTTCGCTGAGTCGGATCCTCTATTGTATCATTGATGCCGATACGCGGCGCCATCGTTAGGCATGAACTAGGCAAAAACATCGGCACTTGCGAAACCTTAAGAAACTCAAAGTTCAACAGCTGCCCTATCGTAGGACGACTTTCCGGATTAGGTTGCAGCATCGCAATGACCATATCCGCAGCAGGTTTCCTTAAGTAGCTCGGAACACGGTACTCGCATTTTTTTATTTTCGAGTAAGTATCCTTCAAGGTTTTTGTTTCAAAAGGCGGCTGACCAACCAACAGTGTGTACATGACACATCCGATCGACCAGATGTCCACTTCAAACGAGTGCCCTTTTTTGGTCAGAATCTCTGGAGCGATATAGTTGGGAGTACCACAGAGGGTCTTCTTGCGTTCACCCTCGTATTCAATACGGGTTGCCAATCCGAAATCTCCTATCTTCACGTGCAACATGTCGTTTAGAAAGAGATTGCCCAACTTTAGATCACGATGAATGATGCGATTGTCGTGCAGATACTTGACACCCTGTATTATCTGGTATATGTAATAGCGGGTTTCAAACTCTGTAATACTTTTGCGGCGCTTGTGCAACTCCATCATTGACTGTAAAGCATCAGGGAAATCATTCAGTATTTGGGGATCTCTTAAGTTGGTTAATTATTCTGAGTACTTACACGTTTTTTGCATAGCTCTAGCACAATATAGATGTTCTGAACATCCTCAAAATAACTATGAAACTTTACAATGTTTGGATGATTTAGACTGCGGTGAATTGTTATTTCCTGCGCCGTCTTTTCCTTTTGGTTGTGCTTTATCATGAGCTTCTTGGACACGATCTTGCCGGCAAAGACGTCGTCTGTCTCTACATCGATGATTTCGTAACATTTCGCAAAGCCACCCTGAAAACATCATTTTACAATTGTCATTAATGCTCTAAGTTCATCGAATTATTTGCATGAGTAGATGAACATCCATATGCAAGTACACACACACACACAATCACACACACACGCACTTTAATACTTTGTGTAGTACGCGCCAAAACAGCCAACTGGTTGCTTGTACGCGTTTGACAACACTACTAGTCTCACTCTTACACATGTGCATTGTTACACAGACCTGCACACACACACACGCATGCGTACATAACTGCATACCACGCAAACAACAACAGGAATAAAATGTGCAGGACAGACAATGCAGCTGCCAGATTCGACGAACGGGGGACGCATGGCCCCTCTAAATTTCTATACAAAATCAGTCGGCGGGACACAGTTGGCACTTACCTTACCGAAAAAGCGCATACGCTTATAAGTCTTACGGTGATTAGAGTCAAATAGACGATCGGGTATATCCGTACTCTTGTCCTCGGACTTTGCGGCCATTTTTTTCAGTTTTGACTTGGGCTGCCTCGTTAACTTGATTTTTTATGTCTGCTCGCCTTCTTGCTTCTATTGTTTTCTCAGGCTAAATTATTTTGTGCACGGCACACAAGTAGACACCCCAAGGTATATTATAAAATATAACAAATTCACACTACGACCTAAACGCACAAGGCCCAGGCTAACACGAATTACAGGCACAAAGCGGAGAACGCGCCGAAACAGTTTTTTTTATTTGAATGCCAGTTTGAGTAGTTCGTCAGCGTCACTATATCACAAACGATAACATGTTTTATGCGACCCTGTGTGAACAGTGCTGAAAAATACTTACAATGCTCACATGTTGACGTTAAAATTTAAATTCACTGTACAGATCATTTATATGATCTTTATTCAAGGACAAATTTGTTTAAGAGACATACAGCCATTATTAAATTGAATTATAAAAATGTACAATTATCTAAATGTACGTTTTATTATTATTTTCTCAACTATTACCAAAATATCTGGCCGCACGCGAAAGCAGTAAATTAAAAGATGTGGCAACACCACTAGAACCTCGATACAAGTTACAACCAAAAATACTTGATCTTGATTGAACATATTTTCGATAAAAACTAATTTTTCTCTTTTCCTTTGTCAATTATATTTTAGGATAAATAATAATTTAATGCATTTGAATAGCAAGAGCTCTAATCACAGCTATAAGTTGATTAGATATTACCGCATTAAACACCGATAAATTACCTTCAAAAGCTACTTTAATTAATCCAACCTTACCGTTGTCCGCTCCGCTGTAGAATATTTGAAATTAAATGATTGCTAAAAGTAAACCAGATGCCAATTTATACGTCGCTTGATTTTGCGATCTCGAATCAAATTAGTTCCTTCTCTTCTTCCTCTTTAACTACGTATGTATGTATGCTTGACTATGCCATATATAAGTATACTCAAGTCGTACAATAAAATGTTGGTTCTTTTTCAGTTTGGGGTATTGCTACGCTGTTTCAATGGTTCCAAGGTTTGCTTTAAAATTATTTTCCGTTGGCGATTTCAGAGATGCCTTAAAAGTAACACTTTATGTAGATTGTTTTTAAATGTTGTTTACAATTAAATTATTACATTAAATATATATATATGTATCAGTAGTGTAGTTTTATAGTTGGTTTGCTTTGCCAGTATGACGCAGTCTCAAGTGCCTTGTGTCTCTTTCTTGGTGTATATGTGTATGCCGAGTTAGCGTGTAATGGAGGGTGCTTTGTGTTCGCATTTGTGTTTGTTTGGATCGCCGATCGTCTCATGATGTACACTACAAAATTTCTAAAGTTTAACTAGAACTATGTGATCTAGGCATTCTCAGCTGGATCCCGAACTGCCAGTGACTAACCCGCGTTGCAAACGCAGCCATTCCACAAACTCATCCAGCATTACGGGCCCTAAAAATTAAATGATTACCATAAAATCCCCTTTCCACTTAAAAACTGTTACTTACATGCGCCATCAATATCATAGTTTGACAAATCAATACAGATTGTGCGCGAAAACTCGAGTATGTTACACCATTGATCCTTATTAATAACCTTGTACTTGGACTGCTCTAGGAATTGAGCAAATTGTGGATACAATGTCCAATGCTTGCCCAGAAGTAATTGCAGCATAGCCTTAGCCGTCAGAATATCCATGCTTCGCTGATCCGAATCCTGTATAATTGATTGATTAATTGAATGTGTATGTATATTTAAGACTGCGTGTTTATCATTAATAAGCACAAAATTTACCTTGGCAAAGTCATACGCATATCGATATATACTCTTGAAGGAGTTCGGATCGTTGAGTATACTGCGCAGATAGTCCAATTTCACAACCATTTTTGCTGTCGAGTCACATTCGAGATCCGTGAGACCCTTTAACCACTCCTGCTGACTGAAGAACCCCATCTGTGTGGCACTCATTTTGTAGGCGAGCACAAGCATCACAATATTCTCGGGCTCAACTCCGATATCTTCACAAAATTTCTCCATGCCGTCTGGCCCTGCCAATAAGAGTGTTTCATGTTAATATTTTAAGAGTACCAATTGCTGTTTTTCACTTACCCAGTGTGTCAGGCTCATCGGGCGTCGTATATTCGTGGAACCAGGCGAGGCAGCGTTTCTGGCTAAAGCCATCTTCTGCTCTGATATGGCGTCTGTTTAAAATGATTGTAAAATATATAATTTGTGTTATTTTTATGAACAAAGAAGTTGTACGAATCAATTGTGAGTAGCGCACTTAGCCATAAAACATTTAAGCACATATATTATTGTTACTTTATTTAACTAATTAATTTCTTAGCCTGAGCATTCGCCCCGCTCTAGACGTATTATTCAATGTTTTTATTTCCTTGTTGTTGCCAACTAAAAATAGCAATAGTCAATTTCAAGGGGATGCCAATGCTAGCCAATAGTGCGCATTTCTACATATACATATTACTTTATACCTTAATATAAATATATATTCATGGGATTCTATAAAAGAAAATTAAGTGATTTTTCTATCTGCGCTTCGCGCTATTAGCATATAAAAGAAATTATTTCGCATCAAATTGAATATATATTAAGTATAAAATATAAGATCAAACTTTAGTCGGGGTGCCCGACTAGCAGATACTCTGACATCCGCGAAGAGCTGAAATTTAATCATTCTATGTTTCTGGTGCATACGTCACCAACAACAAATGCACACGCCCACATAGGCACGCGGTCCACTTATTACGCAACATAAGCACCTGTACTGCATTCGGTCTGTACTTTTATACTTTAGCGAATTCCAAGTCTTTACTATTTTTATTACGAGGGGAATGAAGGAGACTTATCAAAATGTATATTCATTACATGACGTCACATAAAATGTGCTCTTCTTTGGTGATCTTTAAGGAATGGACTAACATCAATTCATATAACAAATCATAATAACCATATTTATCCAAATTACTTTTTTTCTTACAAGGAAAGAAAAGACAACAAATGTGCTTATAAAAGACCTGAAGGTGTCCATGGTCAAAAATTGTGTCTATAACTTCCCAGATTGTATTTCTGACATACTTATCAGATAAATGTTTTTGTATTTAAAATCTTTTTAACTGTGTTCAGGCGACTGCGCGTTGGAATGTCAACGGAAAGCGAGAGTTGAATGAAATGCGTGTCAAAATATGGCAGCTGAAGCGTCGTGAAATAGAAGCCGAGCCGAATGCGAATAGATACGAATTTAGGGCGCAGTTGTGTGCAGGACTTCAAGCGAGACACACGTCGTTGTTATCGAAGCAAGGAATTGTACGTAATAATTCATCTAAATCGAAGACATTAGTTAAATAAATAGAACAAAATGATAAAATTTCGTGAAAATAACCGTGCTTTGAATCATGCCAATGGATATGTATGTAACATTATCTGTTGCATACTATTGACGTTACTGGGTAAGTTTTTAAAGCACCCCGTTGCCCAAGGGATGGCGTATTCAGAGTTGGGGTGGAAAAAATCAATAATACGGAGGACGCAGTACAATGCTGACACAATGACTTGGATGAAAAAGTGGCAAGTTAGAGTTAAATCCATATTTTTTCGCAGCGAGCAGCGCTCAAGGCCTTCAGTTGAGCGCTTTCACAACGAAAACGCCGAGGGTTTCTAAATATACCACCAAATCACCATCGGTAGGTGCTGACCATCCTGGCCCATCTGACCCAATCCATCTTAATATGTTTTTATGCTCTGACAAATACTGTTGCAGGCATCTTCGATGAATCATGATGCTACTACTTCGATTTACCGCTTTAACGCCACTAATGGCATCACCTGCATTCTCATGCAAGTAGATGGTCTAATTAGTATTCGATATCGAAACAAGTTAAACGAGGATGTTGAGGCCGATCTGTATATGCCGGACAATCCAGTCTTGAGCGGTGAGTGCGACAACACGAATTTGGAAATATTGACCATGGACTTTAAAGGCTTTTCGTTGTCCATGACTTTCAAAAAGGTACGAATTTGTTTTAAAATGTCAGAAGTTAAAGTTAATTTCTTTTATCCACACATGCACAGTCGTCGGGTGGCGAAGGCTGGTACATCAACCTTTTTGAGCTGACATATTCGTCATCTAATTCACTATTCGAACATCCCGATCGTCCCAATTTAAACGTGAAGCTGACCTCTCCAGCGCAAACGCCTATGTATTTCCCAACGCCTGTGGGCAAGTCATACCTTTGTGACAAGGAACAAACTGTCATTTTGTATGCCCCCCACGATTCTGGCGACCAGTCCGGTCATATTGCGAGACTCTACTTGCGAGACATGCACATGCAAAGCTTCATGTTCAAGGAGAGCGGCAAGTGGGGACCATCCTTCCACTGTAGTGCCACCGGTTCCTATCGCGACGAGACAGCACCCTTGGCCGTAGGCACAGCGCTGGCAATTGCGGTTCTATTGACTATTTCGGGGTACGGTGGTTGGCGGTAAGTAATCTAACTATGGACTAACTATGCTTATTGCAATAAGAAAATTGTCAAATACATCAAATTTAATTTTTAATACCACAAGTACCAGTCCATTTTAAAGATTGATAAAAGCTTAACTTATTTTACTTTCTACAGGTACTTCAAAGTCAAGAAGGTTCAGTACGGTTCGATGGAGTAAAATCAACGTTAAATAATACAATTTCTTTGTTCAATTGCTTTCCAGTCATATCTTTCTAACGTTATTTGTTGCATATCAGTATTGAAGTATCCAACTTATATTATCATGTTCTTAAACCTAATCGAAATTGTGAGGCGTCGGAGCCACAAATATAACTGTTAAAAAACCATATATATAAATATATATATATGTATATATATATAAATGCAAATGTCTTCCATATAGTTAATATTATGTGAAATGTTAATTAGTATACATATATTATAAATATATTAATGTGCATTTTTAAATATATGCGAATATATATTTACACAACTAACCAGAACCTATTGAAAAGAATTCTCAAAACCATTTTTGTGTATATGATAATTTCACAAACATTTAAATTAAATTTTGTTTATTATAGATACGAAACTGAAATATATAAAAGTAACAAAATAATAAACCAACCACACGAAGACTAGCAACAGTTTCCTTATTAAAATAATTAAAAACACTGATATGTGTATCCAGGTCTTGAAGAGTCTTACACATAATAATGGTCAATCTATACACGACGCAAACAGATGGATATAAATTGACAAAATCCCGATTTGACTACCATTTCAGATAAATAAATTTGTGCCAAATTATAATATTATAAACTTGTCTAGTTTTATAGCAACAAAAAGAAATTATTCTATCTGTGTGCATATTAAATGAATAAAAATACTGCACTTCTAAAATACAAAAGCACCATATTTAGATAAATATTTAATTTTATGTTCCAAAATTGCTTTATAATAACTATACATACACTAATACACCTATTTTAATTTATATGCACCTCTCTTATTTTGTGACTCAAGAAACATTTCAAAGATATAATAAATGAATTTATGAATAATTATACAGTTTTATTTAAATGAATTGCATTGAGAGGTTATACAAATTTTCTCATCGGAATCCGAATCCGATTATCGAAAAAGTGAAATCATATGAAAAGAATTAAGATGGAATAGATATATCTATATCGACTAATATTAAATATGGCAAGCAAATAGATTAAACTGCTTGTTATAGTTATAGTTATTAATTATCGACTATTTTTTTCAGTACATTTGAGCTGCTGATTGATCGAGATATTGTACAACTTAGAAATATTTCCCAAGTATAAACTTCTGTCACTTCCCAAAATGCAATGTATTATGTTTTTATGAATAAATCATCAAAAATCAAGGTATTTTTAAAACTGTGCAATGATATCAAGTAAAACATAGTGAAACAGTGTATGTTTTTAAGAATGCTAGAATGTCTTGATAAACAGAGTATCTCCTAGTCTAGCTATTTACTACATTTTCTGTTAGTTACCGGTCAACCAATTTTTAAGTTTTGATTCTTAACGTGATTTATTCTTATATAAATAAGTTATATCCACGATAAAATAATACCAGAGACACTTTAAACAATTGTCTGACTTCGTACCATTAATTTTTCTTTTATTATTGCGAAAAAAGGGAGTTTTGTGAAGACCGTACTGAATACGGTAAAGTAAACATGAGATTGATATTGATATTGATTAAAATATCGTTTTGTACGAACCAGACAAAGGTGTTAGGACTTAACTTTAAGTTGGTTGAAAAATATATATAGTGCTATTAGTTCCAAGATACAGAAATTATAGATAAAAACCAATAATAAGGATTATGCATCTAAATTAATAAGCTTAGAGAAACATTCAATATAAATGTTATTACACATTATTGATATCAAATTCTTTCTCCAGATAGAAAATATCAAAAATGTCTTAATCAGTTTTTTATTTATCATTTATATATAATATTTTGTTCTTTCATTATTTTAAAAAAACACCTTTCCCAAGTTTGAAATACAACGGTCTTATGCATTTTAGCACATATTTTAAATGTGTCCAACCGATTTTTACATTTTATCAGTATATATTTTGTTATTTTATAAGTTGTCAATATCCTTGCAATATTTGAGTAAACACCTGGCATTGGCTAAGCTACGGTGAAAACAAATTCTCTACTTAGATCTTTCGGTTTGAGTTGCCCCACCATTTAATCAGTCAGTCAGTAAAGGCTTTTCTTTGTAATCATGCATTTTTCGGCGTACTTTTAAGTAATTACAAAATGATTATGGAACTCACCTGCTGTTTTGTTGTGTTGCAATAGTGGTGTAGCTGGTGCGTGCTCTTTTTGATTGACCGTCCATATTGTCACCGATTTCTGGAGCTCTACGTTTTCCTCGTGGCATGACTTGTGTGATCTGATTGTAAGAGTTGGCCTGTTTTACCAAAGTAAAGACGGCGAAATTTTGATTTGGCTTATATATCTATATATAATTATTATACGAATTTGCTGCTGTGGACCAAGGTTAATTATAAAAGGTTAATATACACTTTTTAATGCATATGGATGTACACTTACCACTGTCTCTCAGCGCAAGGCGGTTATTGAAACATTATATTACGGCAACATTGACATACATATGTAGCTACAATACATAAATTAAAGTTATGAAACGTCGAATTTATGTGTGTTGAAATTTCGTATGTTTAATTTTGCAGAGTCAACTATATGCGATCAATTATTTATTTGTGCTTGACAGACACTCGTTTTGTCAGCAATAAAGGTGTGTCCTGGCTCAAAATTGAGTTAAGCAGCCAATATACCCGGCATACAAAATTTCTTCGCCCATAATTGAGACTTCCAGCTGAGAAATCACATATACATATAGAATTTATATATACATGTACATGTATATATAAATTCTATATATAATATATATATATCTATTGTATATGTATATTTATATAGTATATTACATATACAAGTAGGGATATAGCAGTAACTAATGTGTCATTACTTTTGTATGCAAGTTTAGGGTCTGCCTAAATACAATCACATAATAATGTGTATTTCTGCTTATATGTATTTTTCACTTAATATAATTTCATGCGAATGCGAAATCGTAGTAGTTATTGCTCATATTGAAAACACCGGCAGCACATTGGTCGAGAACTTGGTATGGACCTGGAATTAGTATCGTGGTTGTTTCCTCATCTCAACCACACTGAAGCAGCTGATACGCGAGCAGCGGACGGCTGCTTGCGCGTGCTTCACTTTTTACGTCGTCAAATGTAAAACTATATCGTTCCCTTCAACGTTAGGTGCGCTTTAAATAATTCTCTGATTTGCATACACAACTGAGCACTTTTGTGAAAAAATCCTACTTTTTATATTTACCACTTATAAGCTGATACAATTTATAAATTTACAGGACAGGTCTTGGCATCAATGATATCGATATTTTGATGCCGATGCGGCGATGTTTTCGGTGTTTTTGATAGGTACTTCAGTATATCATCGCAAAGTCGTTTTTACGGCAGCCCTGAATCAGTATATTTGCGGCTATCGATATAAAAGGTATCGTGAAATTGCTTACTGACATTTGTAAAATAATACCAAAATACCGAAATTGCAAAAAAAGTTGTTTTCTTAATGGCCTAACTGTAGAAGACATAGTTAATTAAGATTGATTTAGATACATAGAGACACGAGTTATATTATTATATATAAAAATTTAAAAAAGAATGTAAAATATATGTAGACGATGCGATGATACAATACAAAAATAAGGAAAAATAAGAAAACAAAAATATCTTGTATTTGAAAAAAACTAAGCGTATTTGATAAAACTAAAACTATTTGGCATTGCATGAGGACTTGACACACGTTATGCGTATATTATTTAAATATTTGAGAGATAGCAAATTTTTGACTAACAGTGCCAAAATGAGTAAATCAGAGACGGGAATTGGAGATGAGTATTTTTACTAAAAAATATAAATGAAGAATTTAGACTAGCCAAACGCTTTAATTGACATAAGTTTGTTTTTCAAAACTAATATTGTCTGTTTCTCTGCTCTGAATTATATTGAATATTTAATTTAACCAAAAGAAATTTTTATTTTTAAAATATATTTATTTATTTACATTTAAAATATATATATATATATTTTTTATATATATATATGCTTTATTTCCCTTAAACATTTTTATAAGCATAATATTTTGATACAAATTTATTATTTACAGAGGTTAGCTATTGCTTTTCAACTGAGACATTCATCATTTTTGTAATTCTAATATTAAAATACCACATAACAGTATTTGATTGGAATTTTTAACAGGAATGCTATGTATTATATTTACTGAGAGATGTAATCGAAGGCTGAAACAATTATCTGCTCATCTCCAAATACTTACAATACTTGCCGTTTACTTTGTTGTTAAATATTTAAAAATTATTAATCATTTCAGTTTCCGCCTATGAACTTGATTCCCTTGGAAAACTACATGTATTTCTTTTCCAAATCTCCGCTTGGTTAGACTTTCTTTTCTTTCTTACATTAAATTACAATGTATTTTGTAATAACGTCATAAAGTCAATCGACTAAGGCCAATCCAATTTCGAATATAAATTTGATACAAATGTACAAAAGGAACAAAGCTCCACGGTTGAGGGTACTCGTATATTAACCATTAAGAAAATTTTCCAAATTATCTGTTGTTTCCAAATCGCTTTCCTCCAGAACAACTTCTTCCAAAGACAATTTTGTTGTTTTTGACTCTATTTCTGAAAAGAAAAGAAACAGAAAACACGTGATTTCACTTTTCAGAAGCATTTAGCTAAAGAACATACTTGGCAGCTGTCCGCTTTGCTTGTACTCTTCCAGATCCCCACGAAATGCATCCTCGAACACAGCCTGGCGTTCCTTCTGTAGTTGTCTCAGCTGTTGCTCTCGGGTTCGTATTTTCTGCTGATGCTGCTCAGCAATCTGCTGCCTGTAGTGCTCCAGCTCGTTGAGCTTATTTTGCTTGTGCTTGGATAGCTGAAACTGCTGCTCCAGCACGAATTCTTGTAGCTCGCACTCCTCGCACAGATTCTCCAACTTTTCCAGCTCTTGCTCTAGCTCTAAGCCCAAGCGCTCTAGAGATCCAATTTTTTGGGCACACTCCCTTACAGTGACCACCAAAGCAGGTAGATTGGAGAGACAACTGTTTAGTTCATTCACCGTTGCCCGCTTCTCGCTAGCTCTCTGCAAGACGGCTGTTATTTGCAGAGCCACCGCTGCTGCAGTCTCAGCATTCTGCGCGTTCGCTGCATGGATTTGCTGCCAATCGTCCTCGTATTTCGATAACAAATTGCAGCCCACCGCCACGTTCAGCTGCGTGGGTACACCGTCCGACAAAAAGACGCTGCTGCGACTGGAGAAAAGACTTTCGTTCAAGCCCAAGTGCGACGTATCGAGGCTAGTTGCATTTGGCGTTGTGGCCTCACTTGTTCGACTACTGACGACACGTTGGCGATACTGTTCTTGCAGGCTCTCCGAGATGAGGATGCCCTCTTGGAGTGCATTGCTCAGTTTCTTCTTCAAGCTGCCAAGCATGATACGAACCGTGTTTTAGTATTTTCAGAAACTTTTCTGCCGCTAATTAGACGTTGTTGGCATGATACTGCGCTGTGTGTCTAAATGCGAAGTCAGCTGGTCGCAAGTTGACAAGAGATAGTGTCGTTTGACAGATCGCTTGTGAGAGCGAGAGCGAGACCGAAGGCGAAAGAGCGAGCGAAGAGAAACAGAGAAATTTGTTGTCAATTACACTGTCCGGGATGATACCACGTTTTTTTGTTGTTTACTTTGGGCTAATGCTAAACATAACTTATATTACGAAATATATATACATAGCGATATATTTTTCTATAGACTAATTCCTATAATTAGTTAGTAAGTAATTAAGTCCAATCAATGTTTTCATCCCACACTTTTCTTGTAAACAAAAATCTTGAAAAATTATTAATACTCAGTTGAAAAGTGATAGCCAAACTCTGCAAATACTAAAATTGTATCAAAACCTTATTGTGATTGCAAAAATCGGGAAATAAGAGTGCCATAGTCGAGATGGCTCGCTAAGAGCTGCCCTGAACCTAGACATTGCATATAATTCATGTACACAAACAGTTTACACAGCGGCTGCACTTGGGCTGCAATAAAGACATTACGTTGGGATTTTGATTGTTGAGTAACTTTTCTTCTAGAGAGATTGTTGATATGTTTGTTTTTGCCAAAGGACAAGTCTCTAGTATTTGATATAGTTTTTTTTTTTGCAAATTTTTGGGGAAATACGGCTGGCATCCAAAATCCAAAAATGACAGACGGACTGGGACATTAGCTCGTCATCCTGATCAAGAATATATATACTTTAGTGGCTGAAAATTTAATTAAAATCCGTTAAGTAGCAAAGTTGTTAAACACAACGTTTCGGCACTTGGCCGAATCTGACAGCAGCGCCAATCGCACGCAATTTTCAAATACATGTGCACACGCAAATTCAAACGCGTGCAGTCTTGTCGATTCGAAGGATCACAATTTGCGAATGAATTGTGTTGAATTATCAGCTGCTACTTTAGTTTACTTCGACGAAGTTCAGAGTATCCCCTAGTCGGTCACACCCGACTAGAGTTATCTTACTTGTTCTTTTATAAATGCTATCATGTTATGTTTATGAACAGAGCCTGCCAATCTATAAACAGAATATAGTATATAGAACTTTATGCCCCTGATTCTTAACTTATTTTTATTATTATTATATTATTTTATTCTTAATTGCTATTTAGTCTTCAGTCAAATCCACTGTGGGTGCACTGTCGACGGTACGTAGTACTTCTTTCACTTTTGTTCCGCCAAGTTCTTCCCTTGGCTGCTCCACATTGCTCTCAATTATTTCTAAATCACTTTCGCTATCTACTAGAGTTATGCAGCTGGAGTTGTTCGGGCCAGAGTCAGTTTCGGTTTCTTCGTCAGAGGTCGTACTGTCGACAGATTGCTCATCCTGGGAGCTCACATCGATCGTGGCAATCGCTGATATTGCATCATTTGAGGAAGCTATAGATAGTTCATCTAGCTGGATGTCCTGTTTCACCGTTTCGTCGTCCGACATCAGTTCCCTAACAATATCACTCAATGGTGAGGCGGATGGGGGTGGTTCCTTGGCTGGTGTTTGGTACAGCGATCGATTATAAGCCATAGCCACGGCTAGAGCCAAATTGTTCGAGTGCATAAAGTCAGATCTAAGAGTTTCCGAATCCTCGGGCGATGAAACTAGTTCGGGGCTGGTACTTCTACGATGTTTTCGTTTGGATTTCTTTTTCTTTTTCTTATGCTTCTTTTTGTGACCTCGGCTGCGGCTGCGGCTGCGACTGCGATATTCCTTGGACGAGCTCCTGCTGCTGCGTCTCATACTTAATTTGTTTCTGGAGCGACTCTTACGCTCCGTGCTGTCAAACTGATGTTCCCTAATGTTTCGATTATAAAAGACATTCCGTTTGCGTCTTTCATAGCGGTTATCCAGCTCCTGAAGCTTCTGCTGGCAGTTCGCCTGCGTCCGCTCGATTGCCCTTTGGTTGTGCCGCAGTGCAGTGCTTATGGTTCGTCCTAGAAACTTTTTGTTTGGTTTGCCCAGAGGATTTATTTTTCGTTCTTGTGGTTCACTACATGCGTTGGAGTCTTGCCTTGGCAGTCCACACATAAGCTCTGCAATTGCTAGACTAATACAAATTTGAAAACTCTTAAATCGTAAACATTAAATTGTTTTTACCTTGTGAGTGCTGGATCTTCCATCTTTCCGTTGTTTTGTTTTGTATGCAAAACAGATGTTTCTCATCGTTATAGCAATCTGTGGTCACCCAAAAGTTTTACATTTACCCTAATGTTATTAACAGCGCAATATTTACAATTGATTCAAGAATAATAGCATTAATTTTCAAAACAACTATCTTAAAGGAATATATAATATAAAAATATATACTATGTAGATCTATGTCAAACATAATTGCTATTTAAATATAAAAAATAACATTTCCGGCAAATGTATTGCAGAGCATAATTCGGAGTCAGTTCATTATAGCGTTTGACTGAATCAATTGAACTAATTGTTGCGTACAACAGCTCATCAGTGCTCTTGACAATTACTTTTCAAATCAGCTGTGTGGATTGTTTTTTTTTTATTAAGTGGAAGGCAATATATTAACTTTTAAATGTATTTATTAAATGTTTATTTTTTTATTAATGTTAATATCACAGTTTTATCACATTTAGTTCACCATATCTAGCCATTACTGGCGACTTCCCATCACATTTTGCATCCATGTCACATATTTGCTGACACGGGTATATATGCCTGGCAGCCCTGGACGTGCACAGCCGATACCCGTTGACACGACGCCCAGCAAAAACTGATCCTTTGACATCAGTGGGCCACCCGAGTCAGCCTGAGAAGTGTGCAACATAACATTTTGTACTCCATTCTACAGTTGCATACTCACCCAACACGAGTCGATTTGACCGTTCTCATATCCTGCGCACATCTGGGTGTCACTTATGCTGTTGGATTTGCCCTGTGCGCGATAGGATCGCTCACAGACTGCATTGTTCCATATTTTAACTGTTGCCTTGCGCAAGATATCCGCCCGTTCGCCGTCTGCCTGGTTCTCTTGTGTCCATCCCCAGCCGGACACTGTGCCGTATTCTGGCATTAGGCTCTGCTGCTCGTCCTGCTGCCCTGAACTAACACAGCTGGGCTGAATATGGGCCGAGAATGCAATCGGTAGTACGACTTCCAGCATAGCTAAATGTATATATGTTCATTTGAACTGACTCACTTCTGGAATTGGCATTACGGCGTGGATATTTACCAATATCATGCTGCACATTATTGCAATCATATTGGGGATGTGGTACAAAGCGCTTAAAGTCCACTTGGAATCCCTGGGGTCCGTCGCTGAGACCATTCAGGTAATCCCGAATGCTATGGATGCCTACAACGCCTTGAATCTGCGCAGGCTTCATGAACTTCTGCAGGCCATTGCAAATGCAGTGACCGGCGGTTAGTATCCAGCGCTCATGTATAATGGTGCCCCCACAAAAGTGGCCACCGCGCCTCATTAGACTAACCATGGAGGGCATTTCATTCCGTTCCGCTTGGCTGCCACCGATGATCTTAGGATTGCGAACAGTGCAGGGCACACCAGTAACTATTGATCAGAAATGAAATATAGATTGTTGAGGTAGCTATTTTTTATGCTTTTCACTATTATTTTGGTTTTTACTATTATTGTAACCGCATTGTTATTATTTTAATTAATTTAACAAATATTTATTTTATTAAGATTCTCTTTACTTAACGACTTAACGAGTTGAGAATTGTGCACTTACAAGCAATCTGCGCCTGCGCAGAATTAAAAACTTGCAAAACAACTAAAAATAGCGCCAATTTCCACATATTGCTGCTTTTGAAAAGCTGACCGTTACACATTTGCTATTGCAAAGCGCTTCAGAGAACTGTCACAAATATTTCGCGCGCAAATAAATTTATATATAGGTCGACGGGCCGACTGAGCCACTGACTTACTTGCTGCTGTTCTATGCGGACTCGTGTTCATTTGACGAGGTTTTTTTTTTTTTTTTTTTTTTGATAACGAACGGAAGTTTCAACACCTGTTGTCAAGCTTCAAGTTTGCTGTCTACGACGCGGGGCAAAGCGCCGTTGACGTTGAATTTGACTGCAGCTCCGTGTTACCCAGCATTTGCAGCACGTATTAGCATGTCATATGCCTTTCCTGTCTCTCTCTCTCGCTCTCTAGGCCCGCCTCTCCCTTGCTCTTCCCTCTGCACCCACTATATTTTGGGTGCTGCCGAGTACGAAACGTGAAACGTAAACAAAAGCCAACAACGAATTTTGCTTCTGACTTCGTGTTGCCTTTTTTATGACCCATTGAAGTTCATAACATTGAACCGTTAACAAATAGTTGAGCTAATATGAGTAAGCGTATTTACTTTTGGGCGTACTATATGTATATGTATATCAATCAATTTTTGTTATTTATTATCCTTAAGTATTTTATACTCTTTTTTGTATATTTATTTGATACTTGTGGACGATGAGGTGAGCCAGCAACTGGCTGTCTGTCCCTATATATGAATATCCATCTCGAAACCTATTCGAGCTTGAAAGCTTAAGCATTATTCAAATCATTTTAAAATAATCGATAGCTATTATTGTTTTCATGAAATCGATTTTTGCAGTTATCAAATTTAAATTGGTAAATATCTTGCGTGATTTTGCATTATTTTATCTTAGATTTATACCAAAGTACTAATGTAATGGTTTTGTTAAAAATGCGATCTCGTAAACCAAAAAGGCATAAGTGTGTATGTATGAGTACATACGTTATATGCAATGTATATATAAAGGAAATGTAACTGATTTTAATATCAGTTCCTGCAAGGGTTCAGGGTATCTCTTAGTCGGTCACGTCCGATTAGACTTTTCTTACTTGTTTTGTACTGGGATTCGAAATATTCAGAAACCTTAAATTAGGCTATTATGTGATATTTTGCAAAATAAGAAATAATATAATATAAAATACAACAATCAAGACGGTTACTGCCTAATCCAATATACTCAGTTCACTTCGTGAACGGGTACAAAATGATTTTTTATCTATTAATTTTAAATGTTTTGTTTCCATAAACAAAAATGAACTTGGCCAGTCATCGATATTATATAAATTACTAAATGTACATAAATATATTTCCATGCTGGTAGCTGGTAGCTAGTATCTGGGAAGTACAGCTAAATACAGCAATAACATTGTAAAACTGTAAATGTAAATTATGACTTTGACATTAACATTGCCCTTAAGAAAACTAGCGTTTCGAATGGCACTCAGAAATGCTGGTGTCTCGCATTGGGTATACTTTGAGTTATTGAATATCAATTCTAGAGGCAACAGTAAAATGAATAATTAGATCATAAACTGTGAATTGGTACCGGTTAGATAATAGAGTAACATGATATTTTTATATAGAGAATCATTTCAAATGAAATCGAAGTTGAAATCCAAAAATATGTCGCACATCCAAAATAATAATTCCAGGTTCAATGATCGCGGTATTTGGTGTCGTTGTCGCTGTCTCGCCATATGCTAATTCATAACAAATTGTCTGTTGACAGCCCAGCCAAAATAAATAAATAATACATAACAACGAGATAGGGACCTGAGTAGTTTCCTAAAAAACTGGTTAGGTGCATTGACATCCATCGGCCGACAACATTTATATTTATTCGCTTACCTCTTAGACGCATTCAATGTGAAGGTCGTTTCTCGATATTTTTAATTGTTTTGTTAGTAATAAGTTCAACGACTGACTTTTTAAAGAAACTCGTGTCAAATGAGGAAGTCTTTTAAAGAAACTTCTGAGGCTGATAGCTGGTAGAACAAAATAATTATGTTTACGGAACAATTAAAATATTTCTTCGGGACTAAGTATATTCATTTAAATTAGAGGAACGGTAAACGCACAATTAAATATTAATAAATATATCGGGTATATAAAAATATTTGTCTGTCCGTCCGCCCATATGAACGCAGCGATCTCGTAAAGCACAAAAGCTTAAAACTTGAAATTTGAAATGAATACTCGTGTATACCATACGCTGTACAAGTTTATCTTGTTTTCGATACCTCATCCTTTGGCTTAGTTTTTCAAGCGTAACTTAATAACTTTGCAAATGTACATCAATTACTATTACTTTGTCAATTGCAAACATATGGACCACCTCATTATACTATAAAAGTTTCATGAAGAAAGTCCATGTAGAAGAAAAGTTATTCAACAATCAATTTCCCATAGTAATGGTCATTATACATATTGCAGCCCGAGCGCAGCCGCTGTGTGAAATGCGCAGTAAGCAGATCGCGTGCCTACGCATAAGTGTGTATGTATGTGTGCATGAGTTATATGCAATGTATATATAACAGATCAAAAGTCTTTGACAAGTAGAATGGGAAATCATTGTCATCTAATTTACAAACATCTTCTATAAGGATTGACCTTTCTGCTGTGCTGCTCGAACCCAATCTACTGATATTTCACTGAACCAAATTTGAGTTTCGACAATTTGAATGAGAGAAAACTAAAAACTGTCTTCCTACATCGTAGTATTGACCGCATCTAGCGTTTCTAGTCCATACGAAGTTGATTTATATACTAATTCTCGATGCGCACTTTAATATGGAGGATCGAAGACTAAAAATTGACTTCAGTATTTGTATAAACTTCTTACGAATTCCTCCATTCTCCATTTCATTTGCCATTTTTTTTTTATTTAAAGGGAGGTTTCAATAGCTGCATACAAGGTTAATCCAATGAATTATCTCAACCTCGTAACTGATCTAGGAGGTAATGTTGCATACAAATATTGTCCTCTAAACTCATTTGAACGCATTTCAATTGTCAGCACTTCAAGCTCTAAATATGAAACAGAAGTCCTGTAAATATTAAACTGTAGTTCAGTTGCACCAGTGTGTGAGAGCGGTCTACTTGTAAGCGAATTTGTATGCGATATTAACCATGTAATTTGTTTTTTTTTTTTCATATACATTAGTTTTGACTTCATTAATTGCTTAGAAACGTAGGATAGCATTAACAAGCATGATACTAAAGTTGAATATCGTTAGCTCAATACTTGTCGACCTAATACGATAATGTTTCTATTGTTCGGTATTACGTGAAATATTATATTTAAGCAATCTCTATTATAATAACATACATTTTCATCTGGATTGCACTATAGGCGTTTGCATTTTCAATGCTTTGTACATGACACAAGCAGTATGAGTATATATTTTTTTCGATAACCAATTCAATTTTCATATTATTTATAAAAATTGAAAATTTGAAATTGTTTATTATCGTAGCTTGAATACCTAGCTAGAGACTTCGGACTAACTATATAGGTTCATGTTATGAGATTGTCTGCATTTTAGATTTTTGACACATCACCTTCTTCATCCTAAATTTATAAAATACTTATTTCAAATACTTCTGCTATTAATTCAGTTAATTTCTCATAGTAATGTCCGCAGCCTATGCGCAGTCTCATTGATTCGACGGGGTCAGGGTATCTCCCGGTTGGTCACACTCGACTAGAGTTTTCTTACTTGTTATTCCCGGAACTCATTGGAAATGGGAATTCATATTTTTATTTTATTGTATATTTTATACAATTTTGAGTTTTCTTATATTTTGGATACCGGTGACAATTTCGCGAAATTATATAAATTTATGTTCGGTTGCAAGTATAACTTACATTTGTATTATGTATGCTGAAAATTTAATTGGAATCCGTTAATTAACTAATTCGCAAGACACATTTTAACTATATTTGTGCACACACACATTCAAACGCATTCTTAAGGATTCAAAGAATCGCGTTTGCGATTGAAAATCGCGGGTACATATATCTGCGCCAATTAGGGGCATGGCCAATGGGATCTGAACATATTATGTTCTTAATTCTATTGCATTTTGAGCTAGAGAGTTGAATCGTGATCGTCATAAAAAAGCATCGCCCATGTGGAGGGAATAAACGAGAAAAGAAAAGTAATTGGCACTTTTGAGTTTTTTGTAGTATTGCGAGCCCTAAATAAAAAGTATGAGTCAGGAAAAAAGGAAAAGATTCGTTATAATCTGAAGGAAGAAGAATTTCTGACCTGTCAACATTGCTGTTAATATATAGCCGCTCAGCGGCTGAGTAAATGTAATACAGAGCGATCAAATCATAGGCGACCAGAACAAACATTTATAACCAGCTATGCACTCAGTGCCCACAGTACGCATGTCACCAATTTAAATGTTCCCCTTCGTAATTTAATGTTTGCTTATGACCACTTGTTGTATGAGGACTTGTCAACTAATTGGAACAATCCTGACATCAAAATACGCAATGAACACGGGGAACCTATACCCTAAATTTACAGCCAGAAAAACCTTCCCAACACGTGGGGGAGGTCACAAATGAAATACCGATGGAAATATTGTGGCTATTCAAGCGTATCAGCCAAATCTCAATTAAATACAATATAATTACTTTATTCACAACTATACTGCTGCCAATAAAAGGTGGAATACAAGTCCAAAGTACCGAATAGCATCTAAATTATCTCTACACAAAATACATACAACACACAACAAATTCCTCAACGTTGAATTTTCAACACCCTTCCCCCTTTATACTATCAGCTCGTTTCATTTAATTGTCATTTCACATCACTTCTTCACAAAAACACACTTGTCTTGTGTTATACTTAGCATTCAATACTATTGTTCATGTCTCTAATTAGCGACCGTCAACCTGAAAATCACTTACAAATGAAACAAGAAAGAATGCTCTCGTCGAGACGGCTCCTCTAAGAGATACCCTGAACCCTGCGGAAGCTGATATTAAAATCTGAAGTCTCTAGCTTTTTATACCCTGAACCCATTGAAAATGGGAATTCAGGGTATAATGGTTTTGTGAAAATGTATGTAACAGGCAGAAGGAGGCGTGGCAGACCCCATAAAGTATATATATTCTTGATCAGGACGACAAGAGAAATTGTTTGAGCCCTGTCCGTCTGTCCGTCCGTCCGTCCGTCCGTAGAAGCTCCTAGATCTCCGAAACTACAAAAGATAGAGACTTCAAATTTGGCATGAATACTCGTGTATACCATACGCTTAACGAGTTTATCTTAAATTTTCGATAACTCATCCCATTTCCTTATTATCGATAAAAATAGATAATTTGACTTAGTTTTTCATGCGTAACTCTATAACCGTAGAAGCTAGATACTTCAGATTTGTGATGTATGTTACTGTAATGAATGCGCACATTTTGTCATTTTTCGATTTTGGATACTGGCCCCCATTACCCCCCAATTTGCAAATTTCTCCAGAAGTCGTATATCAAATACTAGAGACTTGTGCTTTGGCAAATACACACATATGTACCATCTTAATCTACTCTGAAAGTTTCATTAAGAAAGTCCAAGCAGAAAAAAAGTTATTCAACAATCAATTTCCCATAGTAATGTTTATATTGCAGCACAAGCGCTGCCGCAGCGTCAACTGCGCAGTAAGCAGAGCGCGAGCCTACGCATGTGTATGTGTGTGTGTGTACGCATAGTTCGTTTATGTGTTTGTGTGCGATATTCGCGATACGAATAAACACTGGGAAATTCCAATTATGCCCTTTTTCCGCTGCCAACTTCAGATTATGCGTAGGCATAGGGGTGGGAATGTTACATATTTTTGGTACCTGCTGACCCTTTTAGAAATCTGAAGTTGGTAGCGAAAAAAGGGCTTAATTGGAATTTCCTAGTGTTTATGCCTATCGCGAATATCGCACATATATATACATTGCATTATATATACATTGCATATAACGAATGCACACATACATACACAGTTATGCGTAGGCACGCGCTCTGCTTACTGCGCAGTTTACGCAGCGGCTGCGCTTGGGCTGCAATATGAGCATTACTAGCTTTTACGGTTATGGAGTTATTTTAAATATATTTTTGGTACCTGCTGACCCTTTTAGAAATCTGAAGTTGTTAGCGAAAAAGGGCATAATTGGAATTTCCTAGTGCTTATGCGTATCGCGGATATCGCACACAAACACATAAACGAACTATGCGTACACACACACACATACACATGCGTAGGCTCGCGCTCTGCTTACTGCGCAGTTGACGCTGCGGCAGCGCTTGGCCTGCAATATAAGTATCACTAAGGGAAATTGATTGTTGAATAATTTTATTTCTGTTTGGACTTTCTTAATGAAACTTTCAGAGTATATTAAGATTGTACATATGTTTGTATTTGCCAAAGCACAAATCTCTAGTATTTGATATACGACTTCTGGAGAAATTTGAAAATTTTGGGGAAATGGGTGCCGCTATCCAAAATCGAAAAATGACAAAATGTGCGCATTCATTACAGTAACATACACCGCAAATCTGAAGTTTCTAGCTTTTACGGTTGCAGAGTTACGTTTGGAAAACCTAGTCGAATTATCGATTTTGATCGATAATAAGAAAATGGGATGACTTTTCGATAATTTATGATAAACTTGTTCAGCGTATGGTATACACGAGTATTCATGTCAAATTTCAAGTCTCTAGCTTTTGTAGTTTAGGAAATCGGTGCGTTCAACGGACGGACGGACGGTCGGACGGTCGGACGGTCGGACGGACGGACGGACGGACGGACGGACAGACGGACAGGGCTTAAACAATTTTCACAAAACCATTATACCCTGAATTCCCATTTTCAATGGGTTCAGGGTATAAAAAGGTAAACTCGTTCAGCGTATGGTATAGGCGAGTATTCATTTCAAATTGCAAGTCTCTAGCTTTTGTGGTTTACGAGATCGCTGTTCACACGAACGGACGGACGGACAGACAGACAGACAGGGATATATCAACTCAGTTTGTCTTTCTGACTAAGAATATATATACTTTATGGGGTGTAGCACTTGTGAATTCCCATTTTCAATGGGTTCAGGATATAAAATGAAGAAATACTGACGTTAGGGCATCAGGACTCAAACTACAAATTCCACCACTTAATGCTTGTAAAGTACAAAAATGAATGACCTGTCATCAAACACAAAACTTTCCGGTTTCGCGCATTGCCTCTACCAACACGGCCACTTCACTGCTTGCGTAAGAAATTGCAAATGTAAAGTAAAGTATTAGCTGACAAGTTAAACACAATTTGATTATCCAAACGTTTTGATTTATTGTTAGTTAACAGAATTCAATCACATTTTCAGGATATAGTCTTTATATATAAACATATATAAATATAAAATAAATCAAAATTGTATAAAATATACATGCAACTAAATACCAAATGTATGACTCTTGCTCCAAAGATGTGCTGTGTTTAAAATGTTTAAAATAGCTAAACTTCAAACTTCACCTGCGCATTGTATATAGTCTCTAAGATTGACGAGTTCATACATACGGACAGTCGGACGGACAAATCAAGAATATAAAAGCTTCATGAAACTTTTCACACCTCCTTTTGCCTGTTACAAATCTTTCACATTTTAACAAAATAATTATACCCTGATTTCTCAATGGGTCTAATAACTATGAAGGCGTGATTTCGAATGACTCAAAGAAACATGTTCGGTACTAGTCAAAAGTGTATATTAACTAATGCGATACAAGCTGGGAAGTATATTTAAAAAAGCACATTGGTCAGGGACCTCCTTTCTGTTTTTAGTTGTCAACGGAAGAATAGATTCGAATTTTCAAGTCTAGTGAATACATTTACAAAAAAAAAACAAAATACTTACCTTCAGTATAAATAAATGAACTAATTTTTGATTTCATGAAGTTGGGATGCCTTATTTGGTTTCGATTATTACTCGAAAGCCAAGTTAAGTTAAATGACGGGCTTTCTGAGCAACAATCAAAATGATATAAGGGTCCGTTTTAGCTTACGGATAAACGTTTTTTTAATACTTGCACACTTTGAATTCACTTTAGTTCTTACAATCGTTTTTTTTGTGCTCCTTTGAAAAGGAAACACGTCTGCACGGTGTGAGTGCTGCACTGGAACTGCACTTCTGATGCGAGTGCTGTAATGTTGTCTGCTGTGGCTGTGATCCTTATAATGTGTTGTGGGCAGAGGCACGAGCTGTAGTTATTTAACGAATGACGAACGGAACGAAAAACGAAAAACGGCAGCAACAACAACCCTGTGCGTGCGTTTGCCTCATTGTAATATACTTCTTTGCCCATGCGGCGTATACGTAATCGCAGCACTCGGCTGCGGCCGTTGCTGGGGCCGACCAATGAGCGTCAAATCTTGATATTGAATTGCATGAATTTTTTCCTTGATCTGCGCAGGCGTAAATTATATAGTTGTTGGTTGGGCCTTTTCTGTGCTTATGTGTGAATAGACGTATGTAACGCCCCCAATAGTGTGGGATATCTACCTGAATGCAGTTAAAAAGTTATTTAATTGTTTAAATACTTTGCTTCCACTTACAAATCCGCCTTAGAGCTGATAACTGGATTCAAATTGAACTAAAGTATTTTGTTAATTAATGACATCTGAAACTGGATTTACTTAAAGATGTGGACTTATTATAAAACCTATTATTGACGATGGGCATTATTCTAAGATATGTGAAATATGCATGTATTTAATTAATCTTGAGATAACATAAACAAAATAACAGAGAAAAGAACATTGTAAACAAAAACAGCATAGTTCCTTCATATTTGCCATATGCCTAAGAAATATATATTTATATAATTTTTTTCTTACTTACTATAAAACTGTATAGGATTTAGCTTGTCCCGATTTGTCAGGAAGCGCGGATTTATCATTTTCTGTAATTCATTGAATTTATCTACAGTAACATATCTGTCAATATATCAACAGCTGCGGCAAAGGTTTATCCTTAGGTGAAAATGTAAGCTTCTTTAATATGATTACAATTTTACACTTTCTTCAATGCCGCGCTTCGTATATAAACTATATACATATATATATATATCGTAATAAACAATATATTGTTAGCTTAAGCTTTCATCGCCAGTATAAATTTCAAATTTCAAGTCCCTCACCAATCCGATATTTCACATCCCTAGTGGGAGTGTCCATATAATTTTTCGATCATTCATATCGTAAGAAAGTATCATTGGTTAACAATATAGTTATTATCAGTCAGATATGTTATTCCATGCTCTATTACTTCACAGTCATTTATCGGTCCGCTTTCCATTGCCGCTTATCATTCAATAATACTATGGCCTGTTGTATTAACAATTTAGTTAATTTAAGAATGTGAACTAGAACTCAAACATATAATAAATGTTGGTGTGAAAAGATAATGTAGTTTTCTCTTAATAAAGGGGCCAAAAGGCTTTAATAATAGTAACACTCACACACGACTCACGGGCAACATATTAGAATACAACTGTTTGATTGACAAACATTTTATTCGGTAAATTGTGATTGACAAGCTGCTGACACGCTTTTAGGAGTCTTCCCTGCCCGTGGTATTCTGTCCAACCCCTTCGTATATGAGTTTTCTAATTAAACATTTATAAAACTAAAGCCCATACACCTGGCTAAATGCAATGAGAAATACTTGCATTATTGATGAGTTGAAGCTTCGTGAATAGCCGAAAGGTTTCAATATGCTAATTACTTCTTCCTCGTCTTGCATATAAAGGTGAGCAATACAATAACAATAACTGCAATAGCTGTCACCTACAGCTAATGATGCTGTAGCAGCATTTGGCTGCAATTTCCCCAGCGACTTGGATGGAAGCTAACAAATGCCAAAATTTATCGAAAGCGACATTTGGAGCAGAACAAAAGCAAGTGAGAATACTTAAATCGCATGTTGGGAGTAATGGACTAGCAAATACCATCTGCCTAGAATACCTGACATTTAATATAATATATATGTGTATATATTATATATATTATATTAAATTATATATATATGTATATATTTGTCATTGGTATGTATGCAGAATTATATGTATATGTTTTAAGGACATTCATGCAATGATGATGAATTGATGAACGTAAAAAAAAGTATATTCGAGTCTCTCTTAACATTGGAGCTAAAACAAGTTGGATTGGATAATGTTGCTCGTCGTACACAGTCACTGCGAAATCAACGACAAATGGTATATTGCCCATTTGCAATGCATTTGTTTACATGGTATTGGTGTTTTGGTATAATAAATGAGCTAGCCTGCGAGAAAGTTGGAAAATGTGTCTACAATTTGGATATGCTGGCTGGCAGTCGAAATAGATCCTAAAAAGGTAAGCAATTGAACAAAGGCTGGAAAAGGCGTTATCCTTACAGCTCACCAGCAGCTCTGCTCTCCTTGCTCAACCACTTCTCGTCGGCGTCCGTGCGCGTTGTTTTTGCGTGACAATTGGCCCAATTTATTATTCATTAGGTTAAAAAGTCACAGCACAATACAACTGACAGCTAGTCAGTCAGCCAGCCAGTTACCCCACAGACATTATTAGTAATGTTTCGTCGGGTTCTGCGGTGGCATGAATTTTCAATTCTTGGCAAAGCGCAAAACTTTGGGAAATTTTCTAATTGATTTGCAACGAAAGAATTTTTTCGATTTAATGTTTGCTATACTTGGTTTCTCTTAAGTTCTCTGAAAACAAAGTACGGCAAGGACTGGTCTTTGTCACTGCATGGACTGGGCTATGTCAAAGCCCCGTGCTAATTTTTATTATATGTATTTAAAGAGAAAGTATATGGGTTCAGTAATTGTACAATTAAATATCTTTAATGCATTATAAACCACAATTTGTTTACTTTTTCATTAATTTAAATGTTGAGCATTTATCTAATAAATATATCTAATACGAAATTTACATTCAGAAATATCTGAAAAGTAGACTTTTTATTACCATTAACCCATTGAAAAACGCAATTCACAGTACATTGTGAAAATGCATGTAACAGGCGAGAGGTAGCGTGACAGACTTCATAAGCTGTACATTTAATTGATCAAGACAACGATATCAAATCGATAGTTCAAGTTGGTGTTCAATCGTAACTGGAATCGTGTACAAATATAAATCTGAAGGACTAATTTACTGTAGTCCTCTAAAACTTTTGAAGATATAGACAATTTCGGATACTTCATCTCCGCACCAATGCATAAAAGTTTTTCAAATAGCGCTTTAGGATTTCCTAAATCTGGATATCATTATAAAGTTGATAAATATACAACTTTCACTAACTCTAACTAACTCTCATAATAAAACTCATAATGCTAGCAAAGTCCGATAACTTCACGCAAGATACAGGGTATATAACTATAGTACTTAGTTTTGTTTATTTGACTGAGATTGAGATTACCAAATAAGCAAAAACGACAGTTCTACGTAAATTCTCTTAAAGAAAATATTTTGTTCTTTATCATTCGTTGTCTTAATTTATTAACTTCACTTATCGTTGTTTTAATTTATTAACTTCATTTATCAGCTGTCAATGATCAATCGGAATAAATATATCAATATATAATATTCTGTAAGGCTCTCTTCAATTGTTCATATGCATGTGAAGTCCTCTTTCAGTGGCTAATGGGCATAAATGGAAATTATATTAAGAACGTACTTGCCCACCAGACTTTTGACAGCCCGCCAAAAGTTCTCAGCACGGCTCATCAATTAAAGCATATAAATATGCTGCAGAAGTAAAGATACGCGACTAGTATATACCCTGCATCTGAAGCCTTAAAACTCAGATTCCACTTCTAAAATTTTTTACACTTCAAACCTATACGAATTACAAATATAGTAAAGGGTATAAAAAAAACAAGGCTGGCGGTAAGCTGATTTCATTGTTTTCGGCTCCTTCGGTTGACTTTTAACCTTTCGGCTATTCGGATTGCTTACGTTACGGCAAATCAGTTGTCACTTTGATGAGTAGAGTGCTGTGGGCCTATGGGGGCGATGGGAGGCTAGGAAGCGAGTGGAATGTGGCTACCCAATGCCAGGAAGCTGTCAAGAGCGATAATGCTTGTTGAAACAAATATTTTCACAGACATCAACACACACACACACACACACACACACGTACATGCTGGCCACAGGACAATTTTGTCAACGGTTAGTTATCCGACTTTATATGTATGTATATGTATACAGACACATACATATATATACTTTTTTTTGCGCTTTGCCTACTTTTCTGCATATTTAATACGCAATTAAGCAATTTGAATAGCAGCTAACATGGAAAATGCATTTCCGCGCGTTTCACCTGCTGACGATGCTAAGGGGTTGTCAGGTAGCGGCAGGTATCGAAAAGTTCATTTGTGCCTCGCCTCCTACTCCACATCTACTCTTTCCTCTTCTCAATGCAATATCATGAAGCATGGGCATTGCTTTTAATTGCCTTACAAAATCTGTCAGATATCTTGTTATTTATAGATTTAAGATGCTCAGGCGGAATCCTATTTAAAATGTTCGACGTTTAACATAACATTTCGAGAATTTATCTTTATGCTGTAACATTCTTTCTAAGGAATTGCTTGTCTCTAAATACATAATAGTAAGTGTTTAGTATCTATGAAGCAATTAGCTCTGTGAGTAAGATGACCACAATCATTCCACTTAGCTAAAAAGAAAGGAAAATTTTGAATAAAAACTTTTGAATTAAATTAAATTAAGGTTGTAAGAAAACAAACCTACCCAACCGAAGACTTCCACCTAAAAATCCTGTTTACACAACTAACTTACACTAATTCTCGCCAGTATACACTTTCAAAAAATTATAATTAACAAATATACAAGACAAATACACATTCATACATAAACTTAAAGTTTTTAAACATGACTAAGCAATAAAATTAAATGTAGTCATCCAATGAAAAAGAGGGAAAATACATATATCACATCAAGGAATATAATATTAAACAAGTAAAAATATTGCAGTAAAGTTCTACTGATTGCTTAATACTCATTTACGGTCTAAGCGCTCTTAGCTCTACAACTCGAAAATAAGTTTGCTCCAATTAACAAACCTTAAATATTTATAGACATTAATGTTGATAGATGAATATAGGATATAGCAGTAATTTTTGTTGTTAATTATTCACTTTTCAACTGTAAAACTGTAGAATATACGGTTTTCCCCATTTGCTACATCCCCATTAGTAATGACATACAGTATTTTTTGACTATATAAAAAATGTGAAAAACCTAGGGTATTGTCGACATGCCATGCCATTCTCAATAATTTTGGTAAATGTATGCATTTTGTTTGCCTTAAAATATATTCTTTGATCTTTTTTGATGAATTTTAACATATATCAGAAAAAGTCAGGTCTGATTTTTAACAGAAGAAAATAATTTTTTTTGAGAATATTCCGCATTCCGATTTGATCAGTTAAAATATAAGATCTATCTTCGAATTCAGGAGTCAAAAAAACGAGTAAAAGTGCTCTTGTCGAGAATGCTTGACTAGGAAATGCCCTGACCATACGAAGTGGTAATATTAAACGCTTATTGCAAAAATCCATATATTACAAATTACACACTGCACAGTTTATACAGCGGCTACGCTTGGGCTATACTAAGGAAAGTAAATTGTTGAATAATGATCGAAGTCTTCTGGTAACAATTATGACATCTAGACGCTTGTCATTGCCGAGGCACAAGTTTCTAGTATTTGCAATTCGCACAAATAACTATTTATTACTTCTTTTTTTCTTACTTCGCCACAATGCAAATGTAGCAGCTTAACAGCACATTTAGGATATATAAAATAGATAACCAAACCTACTAATATGTACAGTAGGACATATAAATATTTATCTGATGTTTTTGGCAAAACCCATTCGTTTTAGTCGCCTTAGTGGCCTCGCAGGGAGCAATCGTCTCGCTAGTCTGCTGCGGTGGCTGATCAGTCTGTGTTTATATATGCCAGTGTGTCTGTTAATTTGCTCTTCCACTGTATTCAGTTTCAGATCCCGATGTATGGTAGAGCCGCTACTGGAAGAAACCGGAATGGAATTCCACACATACCAAATGTAGTCGGAAAAGCCACACAGAGTAGTTGTAAGGGATCTACATCTAGAATCAGGGGATCTACATCACTGCCGATTTTAAAGGGTTGGGTTTCGAGGTTCACCTACTTACTACAAGAACCAACACAGTAAATCTGAAGTCTACAACTGTTGCAGCATTTTGATCATAATTATGTTCTATGGAAGCGAAAAACTCTTTATTATGGGCAGTGACAACCTGGAGAAATTATGTTGCTTTCATCTTTTAAGGTAGAATAAGATCTAACATTCGTTACAAAAATTCTTAATGCATACGGGACAATGGTATCATTTAGATAGATATATTCAGAAAAAACTGTTAGTATTGCATCAAATGCATGGCAGTTTAGCTTTGCCATTTTGAATTGGACACTTCGACCATTGGCTATTCCACTGGCCAGCTGAATGTTTGAGCGGGCCTATGCAGTTATGCTCTATGCCCCTCACGCTCTTTGTTTATTGGTTTCCAGCAACCTAAGAATAACAATAACAATAAACAAGGGTTGCTAGCCACTAAAAAGAAAAAAAAAACTATACGTTCTCGCTTGACCATTCGACCTTTTCGGGTTTGGGAGTGGTAGCTGTAGCTCGTACCCCTTGCTGTCAGCGTTAAGGGTTGTTAGGTAGCTCCTATATGGTTAGTTAGCTGTCTCTGTTACGATCAAATTTCAAGCAACGAATTCTATGACTCTAAAAATGGAGACCGAATACATTTCATAAATTTCACAAATCATTTCGCTATTTGTAAAGAGAGGGATTGTAATATTGTATTAGTTCCCTTAATTCTTAAAGAATTTTGGCAGGTTTGAAGGTTTTGAAACAAGAAAAATTTGCCCCCTCTAAGATCGACGATATATCCGAATTGTTTTAGCTAGAATACTCCGGGTGGACTTTTTTTTCCTTAATCACGAAGAGGAAGAATATATTTATTTAATGTCCGCCTCGCTGTTCATTTGCCTGTCCGTATGTCCGTATTTACGCAGCTGTTAAAACCAGAGACCTGAAATTGAATATATATTCATTGGTATTCTTCTAAAGTATTACGACTTTTCTGATACGCCCACTACGGTCGTAGCAGATCGGGGGCGTGTCAAACGATATCTTTCACGGCTTTAAAGCTGAAAATTTACATTTTACTCTTAAGTTACTGTTAATATCCTTTTGCAGATCGACGAACTTATGTATTGCATGTTATTAAATTATACTGTGTTAAGCGCGGGTATATATTTTTCGAATTTTCTCTAGCCCTTTAAATAAATTGTAATTATAAAGTACGACGGTTCCCGAAAGTATATTTTTAATTTCAAATCTCTAGCTTTAATAGCAACGAAATGATGTGCGCCAAACGAAGTAAGTTTTTCCTTTTTTTTTGAAACAGTATAAATGTAGAGTGGATCTTGTATCACAGCATTAAATCTGGATATGATCAAATTTAAGCAGCTTTTAACTATGAAGATATATGGATATTGTAAAAAAAAAGAGGAATACAATTTGAAAAAGAACACTAAATTAAGTTTCCAAACTCCTCGTGGTTTCATTATCAGAAATATAATTTGTATTTTATAGATATATTATATCCCACTAAATTCATAGTCCCTAATTCTCTATTAGCTGTATTCTAGATATAATAATTCTAATAGTTTGCAATTCAAATTCTTATTTACATAATAGAGTTGTAAAATGAAGATTTAGTGCTAAGAGTAAAGTGAGATGATTCTCAAATGCTAGGAATTTTCTCACATGTCTTAAGAGAACAGTCACGTGGCTTTATAAGATATAAGTACATGTATATCGGAAGCTTAAGAGGTTTAGCAACACAGGTATATGAGACCTCGCACTCAGTTTTCACATACGAGATGTACAGCAAAAATGTTAAATTTGTTAAACAAAAAGAAGTTGAAGCTGATATTTGCAAAAATGTTGTTTGCTTAAGTAACCCTTGACTATCTATGAATATATATACAATAGATATCAAAATATATGGGAAAAATTAATTGTTTACAATTATACACAAAATTTCCCCATGAATCACTTTTTTATTTTTCAATTTAATTTAACAATTTAAGCAACAGCTAAAATGTGCTGCTGATTATGTTGCTATCCTGCTCCCTCACATGCAGCAGCCATTTTTAAGAAGTCTCAAGCAAACGCACATGTACACACACTAACACACAGGCACACATACACACACGCACGCTGGCATAAATATGTTGCGCATTTTTGTAAAAATGTGAAAGTTGTTAAGTTACTTATTATTGGATTTATTGTGTTCGGCCAATCTGTGGAAATTTTGTAAATTCCATTTGCTGAAAAGCTTACCAAAAGCCACATTTTTGAATATTTTTTGTGCCAATTTGTTGTGGAAATTCGAATTTTGCTGTGAGCTTTTTTATGGATTTGTTGGTAAAACTTTTGTGCAGTTAATTTAAATTTGTTTCATTTGATTTTTTTCAAGAACATTTAACATTTTTAACACCTAAACTCAGAAATGTGCCAAAAATGTTTTATCTGTTTGATTTCCTCGTGTGTGTTTTTTTCATCGGCTGTTTTTTGCTTTTGTCGGCATTTTTACTCTCCTGCCTGACGTTCGCTCTCTTTGCCAGTTTACACTTTAAAGTTTCAAATGCGCAAAATCCAATACAGTATTAAAATATGCGCACACCACACCACGTCCTTTCGCAATCTGGAGTCAGTATATATTTATTTTTATTTTTAATCTACATTTAATTTTTATTATTTTATTATTTATTTATTTTATGCGGAGTAGAAATTTCACTGATATTTAACATTTAACATTTTTGTTCAATTTTGGCACAGCTGCTCAATTTTGTCGCAGCCCGTTGCAGTTCCATTCACGCACTTTCCACGACTAAAATCGCCGAGTGCGTTGAAAATTTTAAAAAATGAAACGATGCTGCGACGCGCGCGCAAAAAATTGAACTTTGAAGCGATCCTGCCTCCTGTCTGCTGCCTCCTGCCCCTATTTCATTTACGCAAAGGGGTGAAACGCTGTTTGCTTTATAGAACAGGCAAAAGGAACACCATCCCCTATGGCAACCCTAAAAAACGGGTTGCCAGCAAAACGCGACGCTTGCTCTTTCGCTCTATGGTCCGCTCTCACTATTGTGTTGAGCTGCGCACACACACAACCATACTAGCACGTCATCATCATTATGATCAGCTCAGCGTGATCATGAGGTTGTCCGTGTGCAAAAATCTTATAGAGTCTGATGTCTGAGATTCTTTTGCGCGCCACCGCTTTGTTGACACACCTTTCGACTTATTTCCTTACACACTGAAATTCGTAGTTCTCGTTTATTGGGATTGTAAGAGTAGGTCGAAGATTGTTCCTCTTCTCTTCTCGGTAGTAAGTCCTCTTTACTGTCTGCGCCTTTTACCTTTTGTTTGCCTGCACAGCTTTAACTTGGCTCGGATTTTGCCCACATTTCTCTCATTTTTTAGCTTCATTCAAAATAATTAAATATTTCTTTGATTCGCTATTTATTTGCCTCCAATCAAATTTTTATACGTGTTTCTTAAAATTGTTCTGACTGTATTACACATTTTTTATTAGTCATATACAAATATACTTAGAGATTTTTATATATTTTAAATGCACTTTTAAATATATAAATGGAATCTGTGTTATAAATCACTATGCACGGCCGAGTCTATGTAAATGTTTCTATACATAAATTGACTATTCGATGATATATGATTCATCTCTCAGCTTTGAAATTTGTTTCTTGTAATTTTTTGGCATTTAACGATGTTAATAATCAATTAGCTGCTGGATTTCACGGATAAACATTAGCCTTCTACATTCAAATATGTTTAGATTTTGTTCCATATAAGAACTTTGTGATAAAAAATAACATTTTACGCAGTAAATAAATTGTAAAATTTGTCAAAATCTAAATTTTAGCATTTTCTGAACGTCAAATATCATTAAATTATGAACACTATTAAACATAACTATTGCCTTACATGTTTACATGTCCCTGAGTTCAACAAGGTGAATGAACTATATAGGTAAGAGTGATCAGGTAAGAGATCAAGCAACATCGTTTCTCATGCGAAGCGAAGAAAATACAAAAAGGAGAACTGGCACAAATGGTTCATTCTTATTGTCACTTATTACTTAACAACCCTAAAGAACACGGGATTTCATAGTCTACAAATACCTGAAAAAGTGTCCGCACTATCAAATGTATGGCCAAAAGATAAAATATAATATATTTCAAGAAAAAATCGAATGCCGCGTAGCAATTAATTTCTAGTTCACTTCATAGCATCGTGTGATGAACCACGCTCTTTACCTCCAAGGCCTTTACTCGCTTAACCCAACCTTTATTTGTAATTACAAAAAATGAGGGGTAAGTGCGATGGGCAGCAGCAACAACAGAATCACAGGAGAGGTAACATTTTTTGGGCGAAAACATAAAATATTTGCACGCATATCCCAGCAATTACTTACGGGGTGTTGCACATTTTTAGAAAATCGGAAAGAGCTCGGATAATAAATAAGAATTCTGGAATTCTGAAACCGAATATAATGTTTGTGTGTATGTATTTATAAGTTTGACTTGCCAGCATAAAAGCTAGTGAAGTACCAATAAACACTTATGCCTAGCCATATAGTCGATTTTGAGCATCTTCCAAGGATCTACAATATTATCCTGATCAACTTACACAAAAAAGAAAAAATTGGAATGAGCTGAACCCAAGCAGCTGCACGACAAACAAAAAACTAGAAACCATTTTTTATTCACACTGTAGCAGACGTTGCGATACCCTGGAATAAATGAAAATATATTTACTATACTATATCATCACTTATTAATTTAATTAGTAAATACAAAACTTTTAACAATTTCTTTTTTTTTAATATGAATAAATTTAATTTTTTGTTTGATTTATTTTGCTTACAAACTCTTAATATATATCCAAAGGTTGTCTTGTATTTTTGTGTTTATTACAATTTATTAGAAGTAACAAGTAATATAAATTTGTGCAAATATAATATAGTTATTCAATTCTAGTGCATTTCAGATATCATTTATTGTTAGGCATACCCGAGAGAGCGAACGTACAGAGTATTACACAACGGCAGGAGGCTGCGAAATCCCTGCATCGAACGAGGCACCCGAAACAAAAACAAAGCGCAATGCTAAAAAGGGGGAAACTCACGGCCGTGAAAAGGGTAGAAAGGGCGGTAAAGGGACCGAGATAAGCCAACAACAACTGCTACAGCAGCGGCAGCTACGGCTGCAACTGATTGCAAGGCCCGAATAAATGTGAGCGTGAATAAAATTGGGCTGACTGACGCTTCCGATGGAAAGTTCATTATCCTCCTTGCCCAATCGACGGCGCGTCAGTTTTTTATTTTATTTTTTATTTTTTCCTTTGAACAATGAGTCAGCCGCCCAGCTCTCTTCGCTCGTGCATCATCATCATCATCATTGTAATAATCATCATGATCATGATTATAATCGTCGGCTTCTAATAGCAGCGCACAACTGCAACGCTCTTTTAATATTTTTTTTTTTTTACCCTATTTTTTTTAAGAGAATGGACAGAAAACGAAGTACAAGTCTTACGAAAAAGTTGCACAGCTATGAATCAATCTTGTTAGCTATTTCCAGATGTAAATTCTGCTTCATAATATATTTGATTGTATTTTATCAGCGATTTTCCATCGATGTTATAATAGATGTGTAGAGCTCAACTTAATATAGATAAATCATATAAGGAAAACATATTGAAATTTAAAAATTTTGACTTATTTTGAATAAATTTCTTTACGGTTCCATTTAATTTGAAGAGTTGTTATAACTATGAAAGTGTGAGTGCTCGACTAGCAAATACCCTGAGCCCTGTGGCTATTACACCTTAATCATTACACGTTAATCATTAGACGTACTCGTGCAAAAGTAGGCGCTCTGCTTACTGTCCAGTTTATGCAGTGGCTGCAATATGGGCATTACTATGGGAAATTATTGACTAACTTTTCGTCTCTAGTACTTGAAATAGTATTTGAAATGCTTTGCAAATTTTATAGTGGAGACATTCTCTAGGTTTAATGCTTATTGTATCCTGAAATAACTTAAAATAGGAATTACTACAGTGAGACATATTCAACAGAATATGCAAGTTTTATGCTCAGCCTTTCATTGAAATTGAATAAAAAGACTTGTGTTAATAATTTGATCAGAAATATATTTTACACCGGATGAATGGCCTGATAAAAATGCTTAAGCAATAGTAGATTCCTTTATACTGTATTGCTCAAAAAATTAAAGTATTTTAAGCGGTAAGAAGGAATTAAGGAAATTCCGATTGTACGATTCGCACATTACAAATTTAGCATCAGTTCTTAATTCATCATTACTTTTCCAGTTAGTTGTAAATTTCAAACTTTAATTTAAACTTGAATGAACCTGAATATAATTAACTAACGTCCAGCCTGTAAAAGAATTAATGATGAATTAAAATCTGTTAAATATATCATTTTCGTCAATTTAATTCAGATATTTATGCATTTTAATGAACATTTCCTTCCTTCTAAACTCTGACTACGGGACGAATGGACTGCGGTATCTACACCATCTGCTCCAGATAGCAACAGATGACAGATTAACGCCATGATTGGGAGTCAAACGTTTCAAATAGGTGAGCCGTCTGAAGGCGCCAGCCTTGCGATTTAGTTACTTTCGAGTAGACACTGCAGTTTCCTTTCCGCAGACTCCAAGGACCTGTGCAGTAATCACGTCTCTAAGACATCGCCGTGATTACTGATCGTACGAGGTCCTCTGTCGCAGCTATTGCCATTTCCAGCTCACTCAGAAGAGACAAACCTTTAGCAACCCACAGCTGTAGGTGATTTCGGCAAAAATGCGACACTTATTTTCAATACGTCTGCGTGTGTCAGCTTTCAGATGATCGATTTGGGCCGAGTACATGTTTGCTGTATCCAGGCTCCTTTGTGTCCGTTCGGTGAAATCTAGACGTCATCCTCCCGTATGATTCGCCAAGCCGAGTTAAGTTGTAGAAAACAAAGTTTTCTAACCACGGTAATCCTAATATTGTTAATTAAATATAGTTAATATACATAGGGATGGACGCATATTAGCCAGAATAACACGTCAGTCGACGATTCAAAACAGAAGGTAAGTGCGCGCAATAAGTCAGCTTTACTCAATTCGGCGATATCTCCCCTGGCCAGCCTGCGTAATCGCTCAAACCTACCCTGCGCTATCGATAGATCCGATTACCTTGTGCGTGTCAAGGTAACGAACGCTAGATGGCGACGCCTACAGTTTGAGCTTCTCAAACTGTCACAATAACGACTTATGGAGGACGCCACACACGAGCAACGAGCATATTTATTGGTTTGTGTACACACTAAACTAGTCAACTGAACGAACTTCACATTAGGAAATTATAATGTCGGTTTGAAACTAAACTAAAGCAATTACCTTAACGAAGTATACATTGCTCAAGTATTTAACGAATCTTCCCTAAAAAGTATTTTATGTTTGTTTTGAAATATATAATGTACTTATGTAGGCATCTTCGCCTATTGATAGCCGTGATCAAAATAATATAGGATAATCAAATAATAGTAGATAATATGGGATAATCAAATGGGCCTATCGAATAATACGACTGCATACAAATTATAGAATATTTGGAATATTTGGAATATACAGCGTCACGCTGTATAAGATTAGCATATTCCGGAGCTAAACTTATTGCATTATTCTCATCTCATTATTATTTCGGTGCCATTATTTCACACTAAGTAAACTGATATGCGTCAGTATCATAGATTACTTGAATTTGACTATTTCACAAGGTGTCTTTACGGCTGAAATCTAATCTGAATATTCATATTCAAGAGAGTACTTATTTTATCCATTACAAAGTGTATATTTTCCTCTAACGAATGACGTAATCACGTATTGATATTCCACATTATTAAACCATTTAAAATAGGAATTTAACATATATTGATTTTCTCAAGATATATGCATGTATGTACTGGGCAGAAGGAGGCGCCGCAGACATCAAGAGTACTTAAAGTCTCGACGAGGACAACGAGCTGAGCTGATCTGGTTTCGGGCGCTCCAGTTTACTGTTTACTTTTGCATACAACAATAAACATTTGCCGATAATATTAATACATATTTTGTATTTATATTATTTATTACACCCCTGTACGATGGAAATTTCTCAATCGACACGCTGTCAACTCAAAAACTTTACACCTTGTCAACCTACGGCTCGACTTTGTTACGTCACTACCGCTCGGAGTATATGTGAATGAGTGAATATCGCGCTACAAAATACGCTAGAGTAGAGTAGAGTAGAGTAGCGTAGTGCGTGTGGTAACCGTCTGCTGAACAATATGTTGGCACGAAAGGCAAGGGAGTAGCCCGAAGAAGGTCACGGCGAGTGACGAAAGAGAAGGTCAGTGGCAGCAACTTAAAAGATTTCACATATGTATTTATACACTTAAGTAAATTTATACACACCCACACATGGAAGCGCGCACACACACTCACACACACTCACATGGACGCACGCTCACTCTCACTCACACTTCAGTAACAAGCTCTCTCCTCTCTCACTCGCTCTCTCTTTATCAGTTTTTTATAATCACGCGGCTGCCAGCGCTCCAAAGCGTTTTGGCTACTCTCAACGGCAAACGCGCTTATCGTAGATTTGCTTTCGCCCTCGACAACTCGACACTCTATAAGACGCAGAACATAAAAGAAACTTGGCTGTGCGATTCATTCGCACTTTTGTCATCGAGCGTCGCAGAATAAACGACAAAAAGTTGGACCTAGACCAAGAAGTCGTCGGTGGACGTCTCCGCGAGCTACAAATAGAAAGTGAAAATTATGAAATAATTTGTGTGTGAATATATTCTAAATACTTTTTGCGACCAGAACGAAGCATACATATAGCCATGGCTAAGGAGACGAGTAAAATGGTAAGCTGGAAATTAGTAAGGAAGGAAAAAGAGGACAAATATAGGGGTAAAACCACTCAATAACTGCCAGTATAATGCTGGAACATATGAATAAATAATAATCATCCAGCCAACTCGCCCAGACTATGTTGACTCTCTCAAGAGCTTTTTGTATTTGCATTTTTTATTTTCCACTCTAACGACTTTTTTTGTTTAACAAAGCGACCTATGAGCTTTATAAGTTATCGATATCTCAATCTGCTCGTAAATTAGACTGACTTTTCGCCATGTCTTAACATTCTCTTTGTCGTAGTTGTTTAACTAAGGGAAATACTCGTTTAGCTTGTAATATAATATATATATTCTCCAGAAATGTATTTTTATTTTCATTCTTTTGACTGATAGTGACGATGATTTCATCATCATCAGTCAGCTTATTAGTTTGAGATAACCCTCTTGAATGAAGAGAATCCCATGACTAAATGATGCATTATCTAACTGTAACACTGTTACGAAACTGCGTTTGATGACGTCGTTGTTCTTAGCTCTATCTCAAAGACCAGTGTGTGCGCCGTTCATTATCTGTGCACGAATGATTGTTCATGTATATTATGTCTACGAACCACCTGACCATAAAAGCCCTAATGCCGTATGATAAGCCATGAGAATATAAAACATTCCTTGTAGCGCAAATACTTTTATATCAGTTACCGCTAATTGATAAAATAATTTCAGTTTGTTTAAGTTTTCCAACGAAAATGGGAACACAATTTGTTTGTCAAATAAATGTCAAAATGCTAAGATTATTACTGAGGTCCCTGTTAGCACTGCAGTTGAGCTACGCTAGAAGCTAAGGCTAGGTAATAACACTATGTGTATATAGAGTAATATTTCTCTAGAATTGAATTTCACGAGTTCCTATACTCGATGGCTCTGAACAGTCCACTTGAAGACGTTAGCATGTTCATGCCTGAACAAACTATAAAAATATAATGTTCGGCTCTCCCGATTATTCACAATTACAGACGCCATGCCAGCAAACGGAAGTACGGACGTATATACATCTATGCATACACATTCATATATGCAAAGATATAAAAATATATAATGTTGTGTGTGCTCACGAGCATATAAAGTCTAGAGTCTCTGGCCCCAACAACACCAAAATATAGTAGAATTTGTACAGCTATATTTTTTGAGCTTGCGTTGCTAAGGCAGGTAGGTACATTCCAAATTTCAAGTCTCTGGTACCAAAAGTACTCAAAATATAATAAAATGTGTGGAGAACATTATCTTCTCAGATCTAATTTGCCAATTTAAACGGAGTATAGACTAATGTAACTGTAAAATTTGGGAGAGTATTTTGTTAAGTGCCACGCTTTTGTGGCTTGCCATGCCCCCTATGGTCGTAGATATATCCTTTTGGCCTTGGATCGTCAGCCCGAGTTTACATATCAAAGTTCAAGTCTCTAGCTTTAATAGCAATAAACCTATATACGGATTTCACCTACGTGAATGAGTATAATAATAATTGAAATGGAAGAGTATGGCATAAGTATTTTGACAAGGTCTGCTATACTAAAAAAACAATTTTAAACTTGACAATAGTAAGACAATAATAGTAATATAATATTAGTAATAGAATATTATAATTAATAAAACGTATAGCTCCTTGGTTTTGGTGAGAATCCATTTAATTTCGAAGAATCCCTTTTGTTACCATTGCCGATGTGCTTTCCAACTATAATTCTGGCGATTTACCCTGATTCTCAATAACTTTTAAAAAATGTTGATTCCTTTACGAGTTTTAATATCAATTAAAGTTAACTATTAAAATTATTTCCTTTGCGCGTGCATGCATTCTTATCAGTAGAAAGAGAATGCAAATTGAAAAACTCTTATATTATTTAATTTAGTTATACTTTTCGCATCGGTACTTAACGGTACTCAGTGATGCCAGCATCAAAAATATTAAACAAAATGTTTGTCAAAATTTGTGTGCCGTTCAGTGTATATCTTAACTTAAACTCAAGGTAGCGTCGCTATTTAAAAACCATCTCAGGCAACGTTTGTTTTCATATATATATATATGTATTTATAGTATAATTTCTTCATCTGATCTGTTTTACAATTCAACCCCTCTCATTCACGTGCTGTGCAATGACGCACTAATTGCTGAGTCCATAACAATTGACGAACACAGAGAAAGCCAAAGTAAATTTTCTATAAATATATCTGCATAGTATATACCTCTTTTTTTAAAGGAAACGCAATTTGCAATTTGTGCTCTTGAAAATTATTATTATCTAATGTTCCAAATTCAAAGTCGATGAAAAATATTTCTCGATATTTGTTTCTTTATTGTTTTACATATTACCAATTACAACATTAGCTCAATATAAATATGATTATGGATTTCGAGACTGAATCAACGATTCCATCTTAATTGAACAACATAAATAATAATCATTCGCGAAAGGAATTTTGCAATGTCCGTCTGGTTGTCCTGCTGCTGCTTTCCGCGCTTAATTTCCCCAAAAAAACGTATATCAAATACCAGAGATTTGTGCATATGGACTACCTAATTATACTATGAAAGTATCATTAAGAAAGTGCATCTAGAATAAAAGTTATTCACCAATTGCAATGCTCATATTGCAGCCCAAGCGCAGCCGCTGCATAAACTGCGCAGTAAGCAGAGCGCGTGCCTGCGTATGTATGCGTGCATGCATTATATGCAATGTAAATATAAAAGAAATGTGAAATGATTTTACTATCAGCTCCTGCTGGGCTGGAGCACTTTTACTTGTTTTAGTACTGGGTTGTTAACGCATTTGAATAACGTATTCAAGTCTTACCGAAAACTTTAATTTTTGTATCGATGACAATAACAGAAATTACTAAGTGGGACACTTTATCCGACTATATTATCAGCTGCTCTGTCAATAGCCCATCGCACTTTCATTGCAATTGGGCAGACCAAATCCCCTGGGGTGTGTAGTAGTACCTCTACTAATGTGTATGAGGTGACTGACAACACTCGAAGTACTGATGCCAATCGCTATGTACAAATCATATTTAGGTCTAACTATATGATTTTTTGTTTTGTTAGTAGATATCTGTTGACATGCAGTATGCAAGGTGTCCACCATTTGCGCCTGGTATTTTGTAAATGCAGTTTGTCCACATTTCTGGGGCAACCTGTATGTTGTTTTCCATTTCTGATGTTGCCTGTCGCTTGTATTGGTTTTCCTATAACGTGTTTTCTGTTGCTGGCCGACACGACAAGTTGGGCGATTGGCGGAACTCTTAACAACATTTCTCCTTCTACTTCTTTTTAGCTTTTCTATCTGCCTGACTTGTTTCACGAGCTCGCTCTCACGTTGTTTCTCCTCGTTAAATCTGTATCCGAGCTCCCCTTCCATTTCATCCTTTGAGGTTGACTCTTACTCGTGTCTTTTGTATTTTTGCTATGTGCTTTTATTAGTATATTTTATAATTTATTATTATTATTATTATAAGTATATTTGAATTTTTTAATTAATTATTATTAGTAATGGCAACAGTCTATGCTAGAATATAAATGTTTTACTTACACTCACGCTGTCATCTCCAATTATTATTCACATCTCTCACTGAGACTCTCATATACATATATGCCATCTTGTGCAGTACACTTCCCACTCTATTAACTTGTTGCGTTGCACAGTGAAAAATTTTCAAACAACTTTACACACATTTACTTATGACTCAAATATAGGGACTGCTAAAAAAAAATTGCGAACATCGATGTCAATAATAAAAGAGTATTATATCGTATGTGAAAATAAATTAACATAATCTGTGCTCATTCGAAAATCAACATAATATAAAAAATTCGAATTCATATAAAAGTGAATTAAATTAAAATTGTTACTTGTAATCCTTAAGGCTTACTACATTTCAAATCAATAAATCAACAATTTCACGTTTCATTCAACGTCGTCCACTGTGCACAAGCGCTCAGCCATGTGCACGCACACACACACAGTTACATTACGGTTGTGTTGTGCCGGCCTCAGTCGGAGTCTCGCAAGTCCCTAGAGTCGATTCCATCGAGCGGTTTCTCGAGTGAGTTTAGTCGCGCACTGCAACGTAAGCGGAACGGGCGTGTTCTGGTCATCGTCTGGTCTTCTAGCTGCCGTTCTTGATCGTTCTGTGGTCTCGTCGCTTGTTAACAACAAAAATTGTCTACGGTGGGACACGCCGATCATTCCAAAAAGTAAAACAAATGTGCATATAAATATATATAAATACAGCAATTTATAGAAATAAGCAATGTGGCACAAGCATATGTGAAGAAAAGCATTAAATATCTGTGCAGCAACTATAAGTAATTCTATACCTGCGAATGAACGTACTATTTATTTGTGTACATATAATATTCTGGTGCGTATTATATCGACGATAAAAATGCCGCGCTGTGTTTATTTTCAATGTGATGCACACGTTGCCTGCGTACATACTGATGTTAGCATTTTGCCTCGAATAAACTGACTGAATAAACACGCGTGGTCTTTCCTCGAGTGAGAAAAGGAACTGACCCTAAATATGTACAAATGTATGTACACATATACATACATATGCATGTATATACATATGTGGGGAGAGCTCATGCTTTCGTTGTTTTCGGTGAACCGTCGCAACGGTTTATTTTTGTGTTTCTCTCCTAACTTTATCATGCATTGTATTTTCCCTCTTTATTCAGCTGATTTTGTGTGTCTGCATACAGAAGTGCATATGTTTTCCTTTTCTCCTTCAGTTTCATTTTCCTTATACATATGTATGTACATATATTCAGCCTTCAACAACAAGTGAAAACACGCGGAGCGAAAACTATATCTCAACAGGCTGACACTTTTGTTGACTTGACCATTGCCCTCTCAATATATATATATATATATATATATATATATATATATATATATATATATATATATATATATATATATATATATATATATATAATCGTATAAATATATATATATTTTATTTATATATAGGTAAATCGTACATTGTGTACCAGTAAGCAATCGCTACCTATGCGAGTGTGCAAATACATACATACATACATATAGCATAGTGGACGTACGTGATATGTTGATTTTTAATTTGCGTTACACTGTGGGATGTTCTACGAAGTGTAAAGTAAATCAAATAGCAGTAAATATTTTCGAAATATTTACAAGTTTTTACAAAACTCGGAAAATAAATTATTTCAAAATATTACAATCAAATGTGCTACTAAAAATTAGGTTGAGTTGAGAACAAAATATTCAGCGAGAATAAAAACCTCGTGTGCCCAAGGCATTGACTTTGAATTGTAGCTTTATACCAAGATCAAGTAGACATGATCTTTGATCACTCCATATCACTTTTCAAATCTCAAAAATTATACATGATTTACTTTTAAATATTTCGCTTTTTGTTTTATTTTTAAACTATTTAGATTCGACATTTTATTTAATTCATATGTTGCATAATATGAATTTAATTCTACATTACAAAATAACATAATCTCGTCGTCTGGTTAAGCTTATCAATGAATATATTTCGTCTATAATTTTTGTGGGCATATTTGTGTAAGAAGTAAGAAAGATCTACTTAGGGTGACCGCCTAGGCGATGCCTTGAGCCCCGTCCAATCTGTGTTTGCTACGTGGATTTGCCTATTCACCAAACTTTTTATAGAAAAACGTCAGTGTTACTTAACGGACTTTAACATAATTTGCAGGATATGATTCACATATTCTATTGAATAATTGGCAATTAATATATTGTTACTAAACATGCCTACCAATCTTATAAAATGTATGTTTCAACATACATATATATGCACATACTTGCGTTGACAACTCCAGATATCATTAGGAATAACTGTATATTCTACGCTTTTTCAATTAGAAACTCAAGATTTGACAACAACATTACTGTCGACCTACCCTAAAGATCTACTAAATTTGTATAGATAGATAGATATACCTCTAGAGAAGGTAGAAAATCTGGAATCGTTTAGTCCGAGAATGAGTATCAACGAGTATTAAATGAGTCGTCAACGTCCGACGCAACACAGGTTTTCGATTCGACTTTTTCTTTTCCTTCCTGCATCTAAACATTATTGGAATCAGATAGGGGTTTTAGTTGTAATCCTCAAACCTATTCACTGTCTTTGTACTGTTAAAATTCTTAATATTTTCTCGCCCGGATTGTTTTTGAATTGTCAGCCATTCTTTAGCTCATATTTACTACATGGCTTTCAAGCTATGAAATGATGAATGAAAAGATTTGTAAGTTATGGAATGGTGATTTTCAAAGGCACAGATTAGATAGGGCTCAGGGTATCTGAGTAGTCAGGCATCCCCGACAAGATCTTTGTTACTTGTTTTTGTTTAAACAATTGTTTTTTTTTTACCTCATGTGCATTGCATCCCAAACAGCAATTAGCAATTAAATTTGCAATGCCTGTCGAGTTTTGTCCGTGTCATTGAACTTTCTGACTTGATTTCGTGTAAAGGATTTCATACCAGCTGTTGGCTACAGTGTACTGTGTCTTGACCTGTTCAAGAAATGCGCTTCGAATATAATTCTTATATATGTATGTATATAGTAGCTTCAGTTTCCAGCTGTGCTTGACTGGTTATAAGTGGCTGTTACACAATATTTGAACAGCAACTGATATTCACTTATTCAATATTCTTGTATAAACACAAAAGTATTTTGAATCGAAAATGAGGTAACTGCTGATGTGAAATAATTTTCAATAAAGCCGATAAGCTAAAAGATAGTACGTTAAGTAGAAGATAACAATCTTATATATATAAATATTTACATATGTCATATAAATATATGCCAATCTTAACTATTTTCAATATTTCTAAAAGCTTTCAATTACCGAACTGATAGAAAAACATAATTTTGGTTTCAATGACATGCTTCTGAAAAAAAGTAAAAGAAACAAATTTAATTAGCTACTCTTTTATTGGAAGCAGCTAACGTAGTTTCGCTAACCAACTGATTCACACTAAATGAGCCTGCTAATTAACGCATCATAAAATATGCTGACGTCATTATCACATATGATCATCACATATTACTGATATGACCGATTGATCAGATATTGAACCGCCATTATTCAGAGAGTTCAATTCAGTAAATTAAATTGATATATATAAAGTTAGGGCTATTTAATTACTTAATCAGCTGTGCTCATAATGGTTTTCTGAGAATATATTATATGTACATCATCTTTCATAGACGCTCACAGTTTGTGAAGATAGACAAATACATAGTTTGTATGTATGCATACAATTATGGAACAATTTTAATAGTTTACACCTCAGGCACAGAATAAATTGAAGTTGGCTCACATTATATGATAATTAGCGTTATTATTTTTTTTTATTCTGTAACAAACTTCCATCTATAGAAACTCTAATAGCTGGGGATAATGCATGTCGCACAATGTTTTTTATTTAGTATGCTGAACATTAACTAAGGAAATGCTCAGTAAAGGTTAAGTATAATTGATTTGAACAATGAACAATTGATAAAACAATGCGAGAATAAAGGTCAGTCCCCCAAGCACTGGCTATTGAAAATATTGAAATTAATTTTAGAATTTAAAATATTTCAAGTTGCAAATGACATAGATATAGTGTGTGATATAGCACTCACACTTAACATAACAAATAGTTGAAAATAAACAAAGGCAAATACTTGTTTTATAACTATAACATTCCATTATGAGTTATGCAATTTTATATATTTTTATATAAACCATGTAGAAACATTTTATGTTATGTAATCAAAACATATTTTTCCTCTGTTATAAAGTGTTTTATGATTTCAAACTGTTTGAGTTCCAGTCTGTTGTCAAGAGCTGCATGAGTGAACGACCACAATTTCAATTACCATATCAAATTTATTCGCCATGTCGATTCCCAATCGATCTAGGGTCACTGCTCAGTTCAAGCTTGCCGAAATGAAAATGAGGACATGGTCTTATTTAAGGCATACGAGTATAGTTCAAAATTTAAATCATTTTTGCTACCTAACTGCCCAAACCAAAAATAATTTAACTTTAGTTTGTCTGTACTTTGAGTTTAATAATCGCCTAGTCGCTGATTAAAATTGTGTTAAGGGTCTAAAGTGCACAACACCAGCAGCAAGTGTTTTTATATAGTCAATTATACGAGATGTACTCGAATTCGTCTAAATACATATTTCTTATCAATCGTTAAGAAATTACGGAGGTCTCATGTTCTATTCTTTGTATACACTACAAAATATTTCAAGATGCATTCTGACTTAGATTAAAAGAAACTAGCTTATTGCAAAATTCAAACAAACTTTAAAAAAAAGTTTTATATTGGTAAAACCCATTAAAAGATCTAACTTGTAAAGGAAGTCAACAATGATTTATAGTTTCCTTTCAACTAGCTCTTCACTCTGAATTTTTATATAACGTCGCTAGACTTCAAACTGCAAATAAGAAATAAAAATATTTTTTTGCTATTAATTTTCTAGATTTCCCATCACTCGGAATACAATCTGAACGTATTTAGAGTACTGTAAACTGAAAACTTCGCGCCTAACGTCTATGCATTTACTATTGACAACTGAAGCTGCGCTAAATATGGTTGCAAGCACAGTAGATACAGATACAACTTTTGAGCAGGTTCCCAGCTAGAACCAGTTTAAACCTAACAATATTGGTTATTTTTGGCTTACAGCTGAAGGCCTTGCAGCCAGTAAAATCTGCCCAGTTCTTTTTTTTTTGTCAACTGTGTACATTATAATATTAAAAGATATAAAAACCGCATTCTTATATTAATATATTCCCTTTCACGAAGAGAAAGAGTATATTCGGTGTGTGCATTGTCTTGCTGTCTGTACGTCACTCCGTATGAACGCAAATATATTCTTCGCTATTAAAGCTAGAGACTTTAGATATTGGATATATGTTCGCGTTGAAAGGCCACGATCACAAATGTATAGTGGATATATACTTAGAACCAATGGGCAGTAGAAAATTGGATATTATTGCTTTAAATTCTGTTATATTGTGGTGCTAAAGATTTGAAATTTAGGGATAACTGTATTTTCAATAGCATTTACTCGAAACAGAATCAATATAATTCAATTCAGTTATTTATTATATTATAAAATAACAAATATTTCAATAACACCTACAAATGACAAATGAGAAGTGTCAAAGTTTCTGCTGTTATTGGAGCTAACGAGAGGTTCTATTGGGTCTGTCAACCTAGTTCTCTAACACTGTTACACTGAAATGACGACCCATTATATAAATTAACTTGTAAACAGTTCACTTATCGAACTCAGACAATGAATGCACAGGCATATTTTCCTTTACTATACTATATCTCGCTACATCTTATTTTCAATTTCGTGAGTAGTTCGCCATATCTTTATAGACTGTAAATGCTTTCAGTAACTGGCGGCACATTAATTTTTATACCCTGAACCCATTGAAAATGAGTCCGTCTGTCCGTCCGTATGAATGCAACGATCTCGAAAGCCACAAAAGCTAGACATACACACAGTGCAATTGTCATTTGATAGTTGATAAGTATCGTTAGATCTGGAATACAATACATTCTCTCCATTGCAAATTAATTTTTTGCCTCAGTCATTAATATATAGGCATATATTTATTATATTTATATATATATTATTATAAAATACATGATTTATTCAATTCATCAATATATATATATAATACATAATCCGACGTGCGGTTCGTTGAAAGTGTATTTCAGTAATAGTATTATATTTCATAGTTTTTACAACCCTCCCATTAGATGAGGGAAGATCTCTCTATAATTATAACTGACAATTGAAATTTGTGTGATTATAATCAATAATGTAAGGAGTGTTAGTTAGCTGTGGAGCATACTATTACAATGTAATTGACGATACTAAAAACGCATTGATTGTTAGAGGAAAGCACAACGTTGAGCCTGAGACATCTTGTTATTACTTTTAATGACGTAGAACTGAAGCAACATTTGTTTACATGTTCTTAAATCATATTGAATATATAAATATGTTTACCAATCGAACTCTGAAAATAAGTAAATACAATCGTATTGTCCGCATCCACTTACAATCTATCAATTACAGAGATGAATGATATCATCGTGAATTTATATAGATTGCAATTATGTACGTAGTAACAGTAAACACTGGAAAAAATTCATGCTGAATTTAAATTGATACACAGGGTACAATTAAATGGAGGCTCGTATCGCCGACAATTGATAGCTTTTTTATTGGCCTGTTGACGCATGTGAGTCAACTCTATAGTATTGATTCTTCATATGGTTCACTTTATCAGCTGTGCCCACTGTTATTCTCACTTGCAAGGTCTCTTTCCTATTGCTTTATTACTTAACAAACAACAAACTAAAATTATTCAAATATTGTATAGTATTTGTTTAAATTAGTTTTAAATAGATCATGCTGGAAATTATTTATTAATGTTTGATTTATTAATAACTTTAATCTCAGAATAAAATAATTAGTAATGTTTGATTTATTAATAACTTTAATCTATTCTATTAAAGCTATCTGTAGACGAATATTAATTCTAATTAGACATTTACAAAAATATGTAGTTTTAAGAACGGATACTTTTTAGCTATATGCTGACTAGAGTAATAATGTGAATATGTCATAGTTGAAAACGGATATTTAGCCTGTAAATCTGTAGATTTAGAAATATGAGGATCCACAGTTTTTAGAGTATATAGTATGTGCTTTCTTATTGATTTTATACAGTTATTTGATGAAATGCATTATCGTTTATTAATCTTCTAAGTCATTAGTAATTTTCATTATTTCTATTTAATTCAACATTTCTAAGTTTTTATAGCCTGTACCCATTGAAAATGGAAATTCGGGGTATGATGGTTTTGTGAAAACGTATGTAACAGGCAGAAGACGGCGTGGCAGACCTCATAAAGTATATATATATTCTTGATCAGGACAAGCGAAGTCAATTTAGCACTATCCGTCTGTCTGTCTGTCTCTCCGTATGTTTGAACGCGCCGATCTCAGAACATATGAGAGCTAGAGACTTGAATTTTTTTTGTAATTACGTGTATAGCACGCGCAGGTTAAGTTTGTTTCAAATAATCGATAACTATTCCCAATTAATGGTTATCGATTAAAACCCAGATCGAAATTCAGTTTTTATATCTTGCACTTTTGCAATTTTGACAAATATGCCCATGGAATATGTTGATCGTCTGCTGAAAATTTAATTGAAATCCTTTAGGTAGCAAAAAAGTTATTAAACAAAACGTTTCGCTACTTTGCTAAGGAATGTGTCGGTTCTGAGACATCTTTTTTTTTTGCCAAACATGTTGTGAGAGTGCGAGCCCAAAAATGTTTATAAACTTACACAGCATCAACGGAGCTCAGGGTACCCTCTAGTTGGTCACGCCCGACTAGCGTTTTCTTAATTGTTTTTTTATTTTTATTTATTTTTTTTTTTATTAGTATTACAACTTCACTAAAATATTTAATATTCACTATGAAAAATATATAAAATTAGGGACTAGTATTTCTTGTTTTAAATATGTCTAGCGCTGTATATTGGAAATCTAGAGAATCGACTTAACTTAGCGGCCAATGATGTACGTACAATAGAGGCTAATAATCACCCTGAAAAGGCGAATATATTTATATTTACATTTATGTATGTCCCATTAAAGCTCGAAATGTACTGTTCAGTCGGGCAGGGCCGACTGCAGTATTCGAACCTGTTTTAATTGTATATGCGAATTGGTTTGTTTTCAATTGGTTCGCAACAGTTTGCTCTATATGATTGGATAACAATTTAACAAAGTATAATAGATGATAATTGAAAAACAAATGAATTAGAATACAAAATTGAAAACAGCTGAAAAGTGATATATTTTTATGATATATCTCAAATGATGTTCACTCTGTAATAATTTGTTTTCTTTTTCTACTTGTAGTTAAATCCAGAATTTAAAATGGAACTGTAAGTACAAATATCGGTTACTAAATGTTAAGTGCAGCATGGGAAGTATTTCAAATTTTTACAGAGAAGCTGCCGAACCTGTAGAGCCCCATTCGCGATGGGGAACTTTCTTTGCCAACCACTGGAAGGGATGTGTCGTATTCCTCATGCCTCTGTTATGCCTGCCGATAATACTAATGAACAATATTCCGGTAGGTTCATTGCAGCCCTATTGTTGTGACTTATTTATTAATTTGATTACGGACTTATCGTTTCAGGAATACCGATGTATGTATATATTATTGATAATGGCTGTGTTCTGGGTCACGGAAGCATTGCCTTTATATGTAACATCAATGATACCAATTGTTGCATTTCCCACTCTCGGCATTATGGTAAAATGATCGCCTGTATTACGTACATTTTCAATATTATAGTATTGCTAAGAGATTTGTTATATTTTCCAGGGGTCCGAAGAGACATGTATGACCTACTTTAAGGATACGCTAGTCATGTTCATGGGAGGAATTATGGTTGCTCTGGCAGTGGAATACAGTGGTCTGCATAAGCGCCTAGCGCTGAGAGTTATTCAAATGGTGGGCTGCAGTCCCAGAAGGTTCGCATTAGCTGTCATCTCGCCTAAGGCTATAAATATCAGACTAATTGCATTAAACCTATTTTATAGACTCCATTTTGGTCTAATTATGGTGACGATGTTCATATCCATGTGGATTTCCAATGCGGCATGTACAGCTATGATGAGTCCGATTGTGCAGGCGGTACTTGAGGAACTCCAAGCGGTGAGTCTGAAAGAGTCAACAATGAAAATTTATTAATTTATTAATTGGGTAATACATATAACAGCAAGGGGTTTGCAAAATCTATCATGAACCAGAGTACCAAATGGTTGGTGGAAAAAACAAAAAGAAGAACGAGGATGAGTATGTTTAACCTTGTAAAACTGTAAATATTTGCAATGATTATACGTAGTCTAATTTTACAGGCTACCGTATCCGACAAAGGTGACACAGTGCTACTATCTGGGCATTGCGTATGCATCATCACTGGGCGGATGTGGCACAATAATTGGAACTGCAACAAATTTGACTTTCAAGGGCATTTATGATACTGCATTCCCCAATGCTACCGAAAAGCTGGACTTCCCCACATTTATGTTCTATTCGGTGCCATCAATGCTGGTCTACACAGTTCTTACATATGTTTTTCTACAATGGCATTTTATGGGTCTCTGGCGGCCAAAGAGCAAGGAGGCACAAGAGGTGCAGGTGGGCAAGGATAATGCACATGTGGCCAAGAAAGTCATTGATCAGCGCTACAAAGAGCTAGGCCCCATGACTATGCATGAAATCCAAGTGATGATACTTTTCATCTTAATGGTGTTCATGTACTTCACACGAAAACCAGGCATCTTTACCGGATGGGCTGACTTATTGCCCGCCAAGTAAGTAGAGCAGAGCAAATCATTGTCGCTAGAGCTATAACTAATCAGCACCGAGACTATAGGTATTTTAAAATATCACTCAAGGCTATGAGCTTTGGTTAATACTAAATTGAATTAGGTTTTTTATATGAAAATGGGAATTCAGGGTATAATGTGAAAATGTATGTAACAGGCAGAAGGAGGCGTATCACACCCCATAAAGTACATATATTCTTGGTCAGCAAGACACACTGAGTTCATATTGCCCTGTCCGTCCGTCCGTGTGAACGCGCCGATCTCATAAACCACAAAAGCTAGAAAATTGAAAAAACTACTCGTGTATACCATACGCTGAATGAGTTTATCTCTTTTTTTCAATAACTCATCCCATTTCCTTATTATCGACTACGGTGCGGTGTATATTCCTGTAATGCATACGCAGATGTGTTTTTTGGATTTTGGATACCAGCCCCCTTTTTCCCGAAATGTGCACATTTCCCCAAGAAACGTATATCAAATACAAACATATGAACAATCCTATCACACTCTGAAAGTTTCATTAAGAAAGTGTATCTAGAAGAAAATAGTTCTACAATATATTTCCCATAGTAATGCTCATATTGCAGTGCAGTATCGCAAAAGTGTGGTAATACTAGTTCAAATTAACTGCAAAAGACTACATCCATTGATAAACGAAACATTTCAAAAATTACCGGGATATTTAATCAAATCTCATCAATGTAAGCTCTCTTTATCAGAGTTTTACAACAAAATATGTGATGGAAGATTGACTAAAAAAAACACATCTATACATTTCTATTAGTTAAAGGTAGAAGGGTAGCTAACGTAACAGAAGATTGCTCACAACAAACGTTTTATACTAATTATTAATTGTCTTTATTACTAATTACTTATAGGCAAGTAAATTAAGTAATTTGGATGATACAAATATTTTATTCCTTATTATATTAAATCATCATTTATCGGTTTTGAATACTTTTAGGGTGATCAAAAACTCGATGCCAACCATCTTTGTGGTAATCATGTGCTTCATGCTACCAGCCAACTATGCATTCCTCCGATTTTGCACTCGTCGTGGACCTGTGCCAACGTCGCCGACACCGTCTCTGATCACCTGGAAGTTTATTCAGTCTAGGGTGCCATGGGGTCTAATCTTCCTGCTTGGCGGTGGCTTCGCGCTGGCAGCGGGCAGCAAGCAGAGCGGCATGGCGACATTGATTGGTAGCTCGATGAGTGGTCTGAAGGTGCTTCCTAACTCAGCACTGCTCTTAGTCGTTATTCTGGTGGCTGTATTTATGACCGCCTTCAGCTCAAATGTGGCTGTTGCCAATATTCTCATACCTGTGCTCAACGAGATGGTGCGTCAATGTGGCTATCACATCTGTAGAGCTGACTTTTAATTGTCTTTTCTATATTACAGTCGCTGGCACTGAAGATACATCCGCTATACCTAGTCTTTCCAGCGGGACTCGCTTGTAGCATGGCCTTCCATTTGCCGGTGAGCACGCCGCCAAATGCTTTGGTTGCTGGCTATGCGCATATACGCAGCAAGGATATGGCAATAGCGGGTATTGGACCTACTATTATCACCATCATTGTGCTATTCATTTTCTGCCAAACTTGGGCTATGGTAATCTATCCAAACCTGGACACATTTCCGGAATGGGCGCAAATCGCCGCCGAGGAAGCAGCTAACAAGAGTCGCATGCTGGCCGAGATAGCTGCCAATAAGACGCATATGTTGGAGTTGGCAGCAAATGCAACTCGGCTATTGGCCAACAATACAGAGCTGTTAACCGACTTAACCACTGGCAGCTCGAATTTGCTGGGCGACCTTATTACCAACAGCTCGCAGCCGTTGGGTCAATTGGCTGTCAATGGCACACGCTTGTTGAGTGAACTTGCCTTCAATAAAACACTCTAATTTGAGGTAACTGACTATTTAGTCTTGTCTAACAGTGGTCACGAGTAACTGCGTTGAGGGACCTGTACAAAGAAACACACACGTGCCTTTGACAAAATATTTTTATGATCTATTCACAATTAAGTAAAAAGTTAAAAACAAAAACAATAAAAGTAACCAATGAAAACAACTACACTTTGGAACGAATTTACAAAGCCCAAACATGAAACACATTGCTGATAACTGTTTTTGTGTGACACTATTAGACTAAAATTTGTAGACAGCTGAAATCTATTATTATGTGAAAGTTAACACTAATTAGGATATAATGCGTCCTTCAGCAGCCAATCGCATTTACTAAGAGCCTTTAAAGGTGAAAAATTTCTGAAAAATTAAATGTTCTAGGTAATAATTGCATTTAGCGAAAATAAAATGTTATTTATAAATATATATTTTTGTTCATGTGAAACAATAAGCATTGAAATATATTTTTATACTCTTTTTAGTAACTAGACTGACGTATCGTGTTTTTGCAACTATAATTTTTATGAAATTCGGTCGGTAACTTGTGAAAACAAAATAATTTTACTCAATATTTGAATATGTACATTAATAATTATAATAAATATTCAAATCATACTTGTTTTATATAGTTTAAAAATTAAATAAAAGCTCAAAAGAAAAGTACTCATTGTTCAAGTTTCCATTTTAATTATTACGGGTATTGTTAACACTTTGGCTTGAAGAGAATGTGTAAACAACTTAAAATCTTTTTCAATTTTGTAAAACATTGATGCCGATATTCATCTTACTCCCCATCTTATTAGATCACCACGAAGAAACTGTATAATCTCGTATATCTGATAATTAGACTGACAGTACTGTGACTGTTTAACACTAAGTTAACATTACAAATAAGTAAAGTGGTTTACTCGAGACTGAACCCTGAACCCGGTTGAGTTGATATTTCAGTCATTATTATCTTATGTACACATTACACCCGTGTCTAAGTATTTGATCTTCTTACTGTACAGTTTACCCAGCGGCTGTGCTAGGACTAAGCGATGGTAAATCAATTAGTAAATAACTTTCTAGATGCACTTCCTCATCCAGGTGCTTATGTCTGACAATTCACAAGAGTCTAGCACTTGAAATAAGTTTTTTGGAAAGTTTAAGGGAAGGGACTTATACAAAATCCAAAACATACAAAATGGGCGCAAGCATCACAGGAAGTTACAGCGCACATCTGAAGTCTCTATGATGTGTTTCTGATGGTTCTCAGATCTACTTATAGACTAGATGAAATAAAAGACACTTGCTTTATATGAATTTTACAAATATATAATATGTATTCTTTATTGCTAATTTTTAACATTTTAAAACAAGGCACACGAATGGGTAGGGATAATATTATTGAGAACCACAAAAATTTTCCCGCAACCAAAGAACTGATAGTAGGTTCAGTTGGACTGAACGTTCAATAACTGACCACTCCGCAAACCAAGTCGAGCATCTAGAACTTGGAGGACTTGATTAGGTTGAGTGCTTCGGTAAGCATGCGTCCGAAGTCGGCATGCACCAGCGTAAAGTTCTTAACTGCGCGTTCTTGCAAGAATTGACTGGCATTGCTCAGATTGTCGGCTATGTTCTGCACAAGACGTTTCTTAGCGCAATTGTCCAGGACATGCACCCAGAAATCGGTGACCTGGCCATAATTATCCTCCGTATCACCGCTGCTGTAGCGATAAACATCGCCGGTCACAGGGCAACAAGTGGATAGGGCGCGAGCGCGTGGGCACTCCTGCGGACCATTGAACGAATTGGGGAAATAGTTGGGTGCTCCCTCCTGATTGTCAGTGGCATTCATAAAGCCATCGCGTTGATAGTTGGTGACCTTAACACGATACGGACAATTGACTGGTATCTGCAAATAGTTAGGTCCCAAGCGGTGACGATGTGTATCGGAGTAAGAGAAGAGACGGCCCTGCAACATCTTGTCTGGCGATGGCTCAATACCAGGCACCAGGTGCGCCGGACTAAACGCAATTTGCTCCACCTCGGCAAAGTAGTTCTTTGGATTGCGATCGAGCACCATTTTTCCCACGGGTATCAATGGATATTCCTTTTGGGACCAAACCTTGGTCACATCAAACGGATTGTACTTGAACTTCTTGGCCTCCTCGAAGGTCATCACCTGTATATAAAATGTCCAGCTGGGAAACTTGCAGGTTTTGATGCGGTTGTACAAGTCGCGTATGCTATAGTCGGGGTCACTCGACGCCAGATCGGAAGCGGTCTTCACATCCAAGTTCTTGATGCCCTGATCGGTCTTGAAGTGGAATTTGGCGTAAATGGGTTCACCCTTGGCGTTGACCAGCTTGAAGGTGTGCGAGCCATAGCCATTCATGTGGCAAAAGCCATCAGGTGTGCCACGGTCACTGAACAGGAACGAAACCTGATGAGTGGATTCGGGGCGCAGCGTCAGGAAGTCCCAGAACATATCCGCATCTTTCAAGTGCGTCTGCGGATTGCGTTTTTGGGTATGTATGAAACTGGGAAACAGTATAGGATCGCGTATAAAGAAAATGGGCGTGTTGTTGCCCACTAGATCCCATATGCCATCATCGGTATAAAATTTCACAGCAAAGCCGCGAGGATCACGTGCCGTATCTGCAGAGCCGCTCTCGCCGCCCACCGTAGAGAATCGAACGGCCACCGGAGTGCGCTTCTTGACCTTCTCGAACAGCTTGGCGGCGCAATACTTAGTGATGTCGTGGGTAACCTCAAAGTAACCAAACGCACCGCCGCCCTTGGCGTGAACCACGCGCTCCGGAATGCGTTCGCGATCAAAGTGGGCCATTTCGTCTAAGAAGTTGACATCCTGCAGCAGAACCGGACCGCGAGGACCCACCGTCTGCGTAGCATCCTTAATTCCAATGGGTGCACCACTGCCAGTAGTAACTACGCCTGCCGATTCCTACAAGCAAAAATACAAAATGTTTTGAGTTCGTATAGATAAAAATGTACCGATGCCAATTTTATATAACAAATATTTTATATCGCTTTATAAACTACTTATTAGTACTAGCTACCTCAACATTTTCTCTAATCTGTATATTAAGTCTGAGACAATAGAAAATGCACATAACTCTCGTAGTACGTACGCGTCACACCTCATGGGAGGTCGGGCTAGCGAAGCAATTGTGCAACGCATATAGAGAAACATACTATAGAAATGTATCAGGAAAAGACCGTAATAGACCTTAACACTCTCCCAACGTAAACTTGGGACTCTTAGTTGTGAACCTGGGTGCAGCTGTCGCCGCGCCCCTAGATAGCTTATCTGTAATTCCACACGCAGTAGAGATGCATACACCGACTGTTTACTAATTTTATCTTAAAGATACAGTTCTGATTAATAATGAAAATGACTTGAGTAATACATTTAAGATGCAATAGGTAACCGACTAACAATCACTCTATATTGGGAACAATATTTCGAAATATTTGTTGCTTAATTGTATATGAAGAATTGAGATACATTATGGGAAACGTAGATACCCACCTAAGGAATACAAATGAAATGCATATTATCTGCAAATCTGCAAATACGTTATCGACAATTATATAAGCCCTAATTGATTTTATGTGACGTCAAATAAAGTCAAACAAAAATGGCTAACGACAATTCGAAATATTCAAATTACAAGAGAACGGGATCAGAGGAATGAACGGGATACTTTGATACGATATATACAATAGTTTTGGGGTCTAAGAAAACTTCTTCTTCTTCTAGTTACACAGTTGCAGTTAATAGGCTTATTTGCTCCAGCGGCTCATTAGCTTCGATATGGCGTGTTCCATATATAGGTTTGTTTCTAGTTTTTTTTTCTGATTTGCAATCGCAAACGTTTGCACTTTGAGACAAAAATAAATTAATGTGGGGCCACTTGGGAGGCCCATTGTTTGCAAGATAATAAGAAGCGAGCAATAGGAGGTTCGAAGTGTGCGTGTGTCTAAAGAGCAAGTTGGTGATAAGACCAGCGATAGTACAAGAATGCAAAGCATTGCAAGCTTTTAATTGCAAGTTGTAAAGAAGAGAAATGAAAAACAAGTTAATATATCATTCAGAGGTATCTCGATCGATAGATATAGTTCCACAGGAGAAGTATTCAAATGAATGTGTTCACTCGTTTCGTTCTAGACTCACACATTTTCGCTCTATATACTATACACATTCTATATAAATATATTTATACAGACATTTTGGGGTATTCCTGTGAACAAAGAAGCCAAAAGTGTTTGTTTCAGTATTGCAATAATGCCTGACAAAATGCAGTTTCTCGTTAGTTTCCATAAAAGGTCAGTCAGAAGTGGCAACAACAACACGAACACTTTTCTGGGTCAAAAGCTTTCAATGCGAAATTCCGAAACATATTCTCACATATGTGGTGGAAGCCGAGCCGAGTGCCAAACGGATTGCATAACCAAATGCAGCCGTTAATTGTTTCTTTTTCTCTCGATTAGTCGCACTCGCAATCGCACTTGCAATCGCACTTGCAATCGCAGTCGCCATAAGGCAGACCTATAGCTTGTCTAGGCGAATCGAACTAGTTTGCTGGGGTTCAACGACTCGAGCAGCGCTACTGCTCTTTCTCCCTCGAGCTCCAATTGGGGCAACCAGTTTGTGCAACATCGAAATGCATTAGCTTGGGGCGAGAAAACAGTCTTACTGGTTGCAGCTCCTCGAAGGCCCCGGTTCGAAAGTCGGTTTCAAAATTAGATTTGATATGGCTTTAAATAAGACTTTGTGTACCAATGTGAAGCCAACCGCAGCTAAGGTTAAACTATAGAAAATACCACTGGCTCGATGCAATTAAATAATTGCATTTCCGCTTTGCGGCTCTATGAATACATATACAATCGATTCGAAGCTGAATTGCTGATTGACCACCATGACGGGGCCCTTAAGAGCCGAAGCAAATTAGTTTGGAATATCTCTCTGACAGTCAATCGATTGCAGAATTCATTTTACTAATACCTAGCTCCAATCAAAGGGCCTCCACCTGAATAGATATTTGTGCATATATATGAGAATACATAGGATGACTTATATAGGTATAATATCGTTAGTATCGCTTAGATTTTAATAACTTCGACTTATCGACATAAGCACCCGGCCTTTGGATTAGGTACAACTGTGGAACTATATACACACACATACATATATATATGTATATAGCTGCAGATAGGCGTTATCAAGGAATGGACGATAAGATTAATTATGGATTTATAAATTATGAAGAATTGTTATTTATAAAAAATGCTTATTCTGAAGCTGTATAAGACTCTACACTGACCATCAAAAAAAATAATATCTTAATTAATATAGAAGATAACTCGATAATCATTGTTTAACGATCATTTGTTTAACGGGAAACAGTTAGAGAGACAACATATGGAAGAAAGGGAGATCCGATTCGCACTGGGCACAAACGCGAAAACAACAATAGTACATATATTTGAACTTTGGCTCTGCCCGTATTATCTGCAGCAACAACTTGCAGTACGGCGCAAGCCGCAGTACACAATCCAATGTTCATTGTTATTCATTTTGATGCAGTGTTTGTTTTCGCAGGGGTTTAAGTTGCTAAGTTACCTTTTGGCAGTTCTTGTAGTCGATCAATTGGTTGGAAGCAGCGTCGCGTGTAGCCATTTTGATTGCCCTATTTATTTACTTTCAATAACCAAGAATTTAGAGTATACTTTAAGCACTTAAAAGTTGTTCGCGTTGATTCTGACGTGCGCCAAATTTTGTTAACTAAAACACGTAGAACTCAGTGTTCATTGCTTTTATAGGCGGTTTGTTTCCTGTGTGACCGTATGCCTTTACAATTAAGGTCTTAAATATGCATTATTTTTCTGCTCAGGAGAGTACAAATCAGAGGGCTCTTTTCTGATTTCTGCTAAGGCTTTATTGTAATTTACAAATATACACAATAAAAACAATGTTGTAACTTAAATAACTTGTGATCTGCCTTTAAATACAATACGCACTCTAACAGAAATGTTATTTGAACTCATGTTAATTTTTATGGCGGCAAACCGATTAATTATCGATGTGAAGTGATTCTTTGCCGATGATTTTCTGTCCTACACTGTATTCGCGCAAGTTGGCAGCTCACATTCAATGCGAAGGTTGGCAGTCCTCCGTAATTTTTAGTCACTTTCTCAGTCATTCATTCTTCGTATGTTCGGTTGCCTTCGTCTCTCTCGATTTTTGAAGTAGTAGTGATTTCTTTTTATAAAAATCTCAAATATATACATAGTATATACAGCAAAGGCGATTATATATATTTTTATGTACATACACATAATATAGTGCAGCACATAAGCATTAAATATAAGCATCAAATTTGAGTGCAAGTGGGATCCCAACTCAATGGCACTTTCGTAAAGTTTCATTTTACGTAAAAATACTCATAAAAAACGGCGCGTGTGAAAATTTTCAACAACGACGTAGCAGCAAAATCAGTCTGTCTGTCTCTCCTCTACGTTTCTTTGCTGCAAAAGGAGAAGCTGAGTAACAACAACGCTACAACAAAATTCCCCACACACAAAGTAGGCCAACAACAACAAAAACAGCAAAGCAAGCAACAGCAGCAGCAGCAGCAACAACAAACAAAGTGTGTCTGTGTGTGTGTGTGTGTATTATAATAATACTGCGCGCGTGTATGCGTGTAAAATACAAAAAAGAAGTATCAAAAAAGTAGAAAACTCAGCGACCGACAATTTTGTAATTGTGTCAGCCTATTTGTGCTTGTGTGCATGTGAGTGTGTGCTGTGTGTTTGTGTGTGCCGGTTTGCGTGTAAATGATTTAAATGAAATGTCTTGAAAAATTTGGATTTTGACATTCAAACGCACATCGTAAAAAATATATATATATATATATGTGTGTGTGCAAAAATATATGTGTATGTGTGTATATATGCACTCATTTCGACAAGACAAGTGAAATTGTCTTTGTTTCGTTCGAAAGACGCGTCGGCGGGCGGGCTTCAAGTATAGAAAAAGGGTTCTCCACCAACGAAATATCGTTGCCCCCCACAAAGTGGCGCCGACGTCGACGTCGACTTCATTTTATAACGGGATGAAGAAAACACATTGCCAATGTTGCCTCGTTTTGTATGTGTGTGTATGTATGTAGGTGTTTGGATGGCAATGAATGCTGGCTAAAACAACAACGAAACAAACTTCGGAATATTTGCGTCGTCTATTAAAATATACAAATGCTTTCAGGTGTTGTGTTTTTGTTGCTAGCTTGCTGGGTGCTGATTGCTTGATAAATACATGCAAAATGCAAATATCAATATAATGTTAAAAAGAATTGTTAATCTCTTGCTCTGTGCGTTTGTATTACTCCCGATGGTTATGCATAAGTGAAATAAGTCAAATATATTGTGTATGAAGAGACGAACGCAGAGGACGTCCGGCGACGACGCTGGCGCTGGCGCTGGCGCTGCAGGACAGGTTTATCAGGGCAAAGATTTCACATAAACATACTAAGTTACTAATACATATGCGTTTACCTTGTCTTTTGCTCAGAGAGTGCGTGTGTGCAACAACTATGTGTGGAGCAATAACAACAAAGACTAACATAGCATCGCGAGAAAGCAAAGTGAAATTTAATAAAGCAACAACAACAAAAACACGCAATACCCATTCGAAACCGTTATTCAACAATTTCGAGGAATAAGTGAAAGAAGCAAATAATACTGGTTTTCAAATACATACAAATACGAAGCACATGCATGTATATATATGCATAATTTAATGTTGGAAACAACAGAGGAGCTACAACTAAAAAGTTGCTGTGCGAGAAATTGGTACGTGTATTATCAGCATGTGTGTGTGTGTGTGTGTCTGTGTGTGTGAACAAACACTCGTGCATATGTGTGCGAAGTGTCTGTAAACTGTGCGAGAAAATAGCAAATCAGCAGAGTTAAAGTAATGCTAAAATAATAATATCAACAACAGCAAACCGTGAACGCAACGTGAAAAAAATCATTAGACTCCCCGAATGTCAACGTCACGCCCACACACACTATAGCAGCGTCTACTTCAAGTAGGCTAAGCTGCTGCAGGACACTAAAAGGCCGCTCTGCATTGTGGCCCAATTTTGAAGGACTACCCCCAGCTGTAGGCTGCATTCATTTATTTACATAAAGTGAGTTGCTTAGTTTTTTGTGTGGAAGTTTCGTTTCTTCTTAACTGATATTAAATTGCCGAATGGGTGCTGCTCTTCATTATAATCTTAATCTTTCTTTCAATCCTTGAAAGGCTGATATTATATATTAAATGGTGTTGCATGGCTTAAAGCTTAGTTTGTGATTAAAGATAAGATAGTAAATCCTATCTTGCCCCCTGACTTGCAAAGCTGACTTCAATTTCAATGGAAATATTTATAGAAATTTGTGTCTAAATAAATAAATAAATAAAATAGATCTGCTTACAATGTTTGTCCAGCGATCTATTATTTCTGTTTATGTGGATGTATCTGTTTATTTTGTTGTTTGTTTGATGCCCATAAGTGAGAGCTAAACACTGAGAACTGATAATTTCTTCGAAATCTACTGTACAGCTGTGTGCGCTTCGTTGTCACTGATAAATACTTAAACCAAAAGTTATGTTTGTCTTTTTATACCCTGAGCCCATTGAAAATGGGAAATCAGCGTACCATGGTTTTGTTGGAATGTATGTAACAGGCAGAGGGAGGCGTGGCAGACCCCGTCTATATATTGTTGATCAGGACGACAAGAGAAATCGATTTGGCCCTGTCCGTCTGTCTGCCTGTCCGTCTCTCCGTATGTATGAACGCGTCGATCTCAATTAGTAGATCTAAGTTTGTTTTAAATAATCGATAACTATTCACGTTTAATTGCTATCGTATAAAAACATGATCGAAATTCAGTTATAAAATTATATCTCGTACGTCTTTAAAGCTAGAGCCCAAATTTTATCTTTAGCTTTATATATATTTTATGAAATTTTGAATTCTGGTATATTTTGGATACCGGCCCCAATTATCCCCGAATTCTTAAAATTGAAGTTCAGTTTCATATATAGATACTAGGTAAATGAGTTTTTTTTTTCGAAAAGACAAATATTCCCGTAGAATATGTAGATCATATGCCGAAAATTTCATTGAAATCTGTTATGCAGCAAAGAAAGTTATTAAACAAAACATTTGCAAAAGCACGCGGCAACAGCGCTCAGCGCACGCATTTTTCCTATGCATGTGCACACGCACATACAAACGAGCGAATTGTGTTTGAATTGTCTGCTGCTACTTTAGTTTAGTGGAGTGTCATCGTTGGTAAAGGCGGCGTACGCGAAATGTGAAGGCCTGAGATCAACTCCGTCCGACGTTCAAAAATACAGATTCAACAGGGCTCAGGGTATCGGTCACGCCCGACTAGAGTTTTCTTACTTGTTTGTTTTCTTTTTTCCCATTACAAATAGGCTTGTGTTTCATTAGAACTCATGAAAGTAATTGGAAAAATGAAAAAAAGGCTGATACATAAATTCTATATTAGAATTTTTAAAAATTTCGTTAGAGTTAAATTAAGTTTTGTATATCTTGAAGTCAATATGAAATCGAACCTGTGCATTAGTTGGAGCTTTATCTTATACACTATATATATATAACAAAGTGAATATTAGTGTAATAAACAATTATATTATCTAAATTTCTAAAGAGATCATCTTTGGAGAACACATGGATGATATATGTGTCTCTTTGTTCCAGGTTATATTTGTGCGTGTCACGATAGCATACACGATTCATGCTTTTAGCTCTAAGTACCATTTAAAAGCTTTCTTTGTACGCGCTAAACCGCTTTTTGTAGGTCTGTTATTTCTTAGTTAAGGCTTCCAACGGTTTGTTTTGAATCATAAAGAACTATATAACTGTTTAGATTGATCGTGAGTTGGCAACAAACTTAGCCGCTTATGCAATAAAATATATATATACATGAAATATATGTTTTGAAAATTATGGGCAACGTCATTGACCTGCTAGCATTTCAGCACATAAGCTTAATTTTACTTCAATTCAGTCATGACATGTCTGAAAGTAAATGCCTTTTAGAAGAAATTAAAATTTTCTTTATTTTGTAACTGTAGTACTGAACTGTAAAACTGAACTTTTAAGTACAAAAATATAATATTAAAATACATTCTCCCCATACGCATATAAACGCATCCTTATATACACTTTCTCACATTTTTAATATAAAACAAGTAAGAGTGCTCTAATCGAGACGGCTCGATTAAGAGATACCCTGAACCCTGTAAGAGCTGTTACTAAAATCATTTTAAGCTTCTTTTATGTATACATTGCATATAACGCATGCACACATTAATGTTACATATTTTTGGTACCTGCTGACCCTTTTAGAACATACGGACAGACGGACAGCGCCAAATCGATTTCTCTTGTCGTCCTGATCAAGAATATATATACTTTATGGGGTCTGCCACGCCTCCTTCTGCCTGTTACATACATTTTCACAAAACCATTATACCCTGAATTCCCATTTTCAATGGGTTCAGGGTATAAAAATATGCAGCTTTAGAACTCAACATTATTTAAAAATAGGTAAAAATAAATTATTCTATATCAATATATCAGCAACCACTGGAAACTTGTATATATACATTTTTATACCCTGAGCCCATTGAAAATGGGAAATCAGGGTATAATGTTTTTGTTGGATGTATGTAACAGGCAGAAGGAGGCGTGGCAGACCCCATAAAGTATATATATTCTTGATCAGGACGACAAGAGAAATCGATTTGGCGCTGTCCGTCTGTCCGTATGTTTGAACGCGCCGATTTCTGCTCCCATAAGAGCTAGAGACTTGAAATTTTTTTGTAGGTCCGTGTATAGCACGCGCAGATCGCACAGATAACTATCCCCAATTAATTGTTATCGATTAAAAAAAACGAAATTTAATAAAAAAAATTATATCTCGCCCATCGGCCCCAATTTCCCCCAAATTCTATGAAAAGCACAGATTCGACGGGGCTCAGGGTATCCCCTAGTCGGTCACGCCCGACTAGAGATTTCTTACTTGTTTTATTATACATTTTGAGGCCTTGAATAACTTCTATGCGATAACATTAGATAAAAACCAAGTAAGAGTGCTCTAGCCGAGACGGCTCGACTAAGAGATACCCTATATATATTTTTTTTTTGGGTGTGACACGCCCCTTTCTACCTGTTACATTTTAACAAAACCATTACACCCTAATGTCCCAATTTCAATGGGCTCAGGATATAATTATTTTAAGCTTAATATAGATGAACGGAAAAGAAAGTTGCTTATACCATTTTAGATTGCTCCCCTACATCCACGTCGATTCTTTGAATGACCCTTATCTTTTTTGGAATCCTGCATTATCTAAGTTGAATCTGTCTTTATGCTTCATCCACTGTAATTAGTTACACAAATCAGATAAATATAAATATTGAACGAATAAGTCCCTTTGCATTATTTTCTTGAAAAGATCGTCTTTCAAACTAATCTGTTTGATCCACAAGTTATTATAATAGATCTTGGGTAAGATCTCATATAATATTATTTTAATAACTTACTTTTTAATCTTTAATTGACTATATTTTTATGTTTATGCCTTACCTATCAAAATGTTGACAACTGCTGTTTGTAAGTTTGTAAGATATGAAAAATGTTCTTGTGTACGAGTTAGGTTGATGTACAGATAGAAATAGATAAATAGAGAATGAGGTATGGTAAAGAGCAATAACTGTTTCGTTACTTAGCGTATTACGACTTTTTTAGAAATCAGCGACAATGACAATGATCATATGATCATATAAACCTATTTTAGAGGGCAATCAATCCCCAATGGCCAATTATAACCGAAACTAAAAATTAAAATATCAGTTCTGTTAATGTCATCAGTCGGTATGCGATATGTGAAAAACATATCAGCACTAGCCATACGCTAAGCCAAAATGGTCGATCTCTATTTTAGGTCCCACTGCCATACATTTTTGTGCTTGTTCTCTGATGTTTGTTCAGTTATAGCATTGTGGTCATTTGGGTAATAACCAAGCAAGCTCTCTAGGCTATGCAAGTGCCAAGAAACGCAAATGAGTTAAATGTGTTCTATTATTAATTTGAAATTTGCAACTTTACTGGCGAATCGGCAATGTTAATAGTCAGGATTGCTGATGATTTTTAATTTCAATTCTATTTTTTTAAGTTGCAACTAATTTATTATTTGTGTGTGTGCGTGGCTGTTTCTACTGCTGGCAACTATCTTATGTAGCTATCCTATATACACCTAGATCGATCAAGCTTCAGCGTATTTGCCATCCGTGCACCCCCGACTAGTGCTTTTTTAATTAAATATGTCATTAGATTATCTATCCACTCATTGTCATAAAAGAAAACTAAATGGCTTTACCAAACAGTACGTGGGGAGACACGATTAAATTCTATATGTTTAACACTTAGCTAACGGAATAAGATACTTTTATTTCTGTGAAAGATATGCTGAAACAACATAAATTTGAATTTGGCTGGCCATTTGATTAATTTAAATGACAAAAACCAGTTAAAGATGACTTGCGTCTTGATTCAAATACGCATATCACTTGGGTAAATTTATTTTATTTTATTATAATTGTATAGTGGATTTATGGCTATAATTTATTTAATCAATTATGACAGTAGATATTTTATAATTTATTATGAGTTTATGTAGTTTCATGAATTTTTTATACAATTTTAACTTTCTTTTAGCCATCTCAGTAAATTGACAAGTATTTCGATAGCATTTAGATCATATATTGAATTGAAAAACTCAAAGTAAAACAAAAAGTTTGGCTAATTTGCGCCAAGGAAACGCACACATCTATGCAATTGTGTCTAAGAATGGCATTTGTTTTTGAATTGTTAGCTGCGACTTGGTTCGACGTGGCTCAGGGTATCCTCTAGTCGGTCACGCCCGACTAGAGTTTTCTTACTTGTTTTTATTCTAATTAACTATATAAATATGTATCTAATTGCAGATGCTGAATGTCGTCAATATATTTAGAAAGTGTTCCAACATCTTTGAAGTGTAAATCACGAAGGTAAATATCACAATATTTAATATAAGCTACACGATGAAGAAGTCTTTTTTACTTGTTAGGGTCATAGAAATAGAATTGGTGATTAATTTATTTTGATTAAAAAATTGGTTTTTGTCGATCGTATTTTTGTATATCAGCCACTTGATTGAGGTTCCTTGAATAATAACATCAACCGAATTTAAACTAATTAATTAGGCAGAGTTGAGAGAATAGAGGAATGAAATGAGTTTGCAGTGCATATAAATGTGGATAAACACGACTATATCAACTGAATTTAAACAAAAATATTTTTTCGTTCTTTAGTTTCATATTTCTTATATAATTAATCGAGTTTTTTAAATAAACTTTTTTGTTCACATTTCACGAAAGTTCGTTGCGCTCTTATTAGTATTGTGTTTCGTTTTAGGTAATTCCGTTTCGGTCGCACATCGCTTATTCCATCTGTGCACATACATACACAAATATTCATGCACATGCTTATTTATATTACTTGCAATTCCAACAACAATAAAAATGCGTCACAATTTATTTACATTTTTGCTAACGGCAAAATAAGCTCATAGCACCCTGTCGCACGTACACATACACCGATAGGTGCACGCACACATATTCTCTATGTATGCACATATTTCAGGCCTTGACCTCTACAATCGACAGACAGTCCGCAACTGCCGCAGTTTCTTCGTCAACTAAGTCGGCTGTATTTCGATGAAGTTTGCTTTCCTTCGCATTTCGTTTTGTTTTTATTTGAATATAATTGTTTGTTTATTTGCAGTAACCCAACACAAAGAGGTAAATAGAAGAGGGCGCTACGGACTGTAAAATACTCGTTCAGTGTCTAAAGACAGTTAATTTTTTTTTAAAAAGCATTCAGGAATTAGTCTGTGGTAATTAAACTGACAGGTCCAAAACTGTGAAAGATATAGATTTTCCATTTTGCAACTTCCCCAAGCTGTATATATGTATGAGTGTGTAGTAAACCAGTAAAGTAAATTAATTAACACATTAAGACTCTATTTGAAAATTTCAATGGTGATTCGCGTTGTCTTTGTATGTTTAATGGACGCTGAGCTTATTTTTATACCCTGAGCCCATTGAAAATGGGAAATCAGGGTATAATGTTTTTGTTGGATGTATGTAACAGGCAGAAGGAGGCGTGGCAGACCCCATAAAGTATATATATTCTTGATCAGGACGACAAGAGAAATCGATTGGGCCATGTCCGTCTGTCCGTCCGTCCGTCTGTCCGTATGTTTGAACGCGTCGATTTCAGCCCGTATAAGAGCTAGAGACTTGAAATTTTTTTTGTAGGTCCGTGTATAGCACGCGCAGATCGAGTTTGTTTTAAAAAATCGATAACTATCCCCAATTAATTGTTATCGATTAAAAACAAAATCGAAATTCAGTTAAAAAATTCTATCTCGCCCATCTTTTAAGCTAGAGACGCCAAATTTTATATTTAGCTTTATATGTATTTTATGCAATTTCGAATTTTGTTACATTTTGGATACCGGCCCCAAATTTTCCCCAATTGAAGTTCAGTCTCAAATATAGCCAAAATGCGAATGAGTTGGCACTTTTACTAAACTGACAAATATGCCCATAGAATATGTTGATCAAATGCCGAAAATTTCATTGAAATCCGTTAAATAGCAAAAAAGTTATTAAACAAAATGTTTGGCTACTTTGCAAACTTACGTGGCAGCAGCGCCAAGCGAACGCACTTGCACACACACATACAAACGCTCACATTCTAGTCGATTCGAAGAATCGCAAATTATCAGCTGCTGCTTTAGTTTACATTTGCCACCCCGCTTTCTAAGACAGTAAAGTGGCATCGTTGGTAGAATTTTTTAATTTTATAAAAATTAGGTGGCGTTGTTGGTAGAGATGATGCACGTTGCGTAATTAACGTAGGTTCGAACCTCGCCAATGTCAGTTTTTTGAAAAATGTGCTGTAAACTTGAAATTTTTGTATAATTTTACGCTAAGTATAAATATATTGGAAAACACAGGTTCGACGAGGCTCAGGGTATACCCTAGTCGGTTACGCCCGACTAGAGTTTTCTTACTTGTTTACTCTGAACCCATTGAAAATACGCTGAGCGAGTTTACTTGAAATACGCTGAGCGAGTTTACCTTTTTTTCGATAATCCCATATCCTTATTATCGATAACTATCGATAATTTTACTTAGTTTTTCAAGCGTAACCTAATAACTCGTATGTAAAGCTATTTATTATACTCAATTCGAAATAGCCACTTTATATAACATTAATTACTTTGTTTTCTCTTTCAGTTACAATGGACCCAATCAGACATAAGGAATATCAAACGCATCAGCATCAGCCCCACCACCCACAGCAACATCAACATGTAACTGCGTACTCACAACATGTAGTAAATAACCATATGCCCTCCAACCACCATCAGCACCACCAACACCAACAACAGCAACAATCACCTGCAGCAACACCACAGCAACAAGAGCCGCCACAGCAACACCTGCCGCCACATCCACAATATCAATTGGGCATTAGCAGCTCCATCTACCCGAGCTCAATCAATTACCATAACACGCAGCCAGCAGATGCGGAACGTTCCCGTTCAACCGTCTATGTAATGAGTGCACGTAGTGGTGCCGGTGGTGGCGGAGCTGGTAGTAATTCAGGTGGTGAAGCAGCAGCAGCATCAACGGTAATGCCGCCAACAGGTGCTGCTGCTACTGCATCTGGCGACGATCCTCATTTACAGTACTATACCTCCAACCGGGAGTTGGCAGTCGGCAAGAGGTCAACCGAAGCGAGTCCTTATCCCGGCTGGCAGTATAAACCGACCGGAGCAACCGGAGTGGCACCTGCACCGCGGCACCACAGTAGCGCCATCTGTAATAACTACTGGCCGCAGGGTGAGCAGCAGCAGCAATCGCATTCAGTACACCAGCAACCGCGTTTCAGCTATTGCAAATCACAGACGGCAACACGACCAGGTGCAATCGCTTGCAACAGCAGCATAGGAAACGGAAATGGGGGCGAAGGCAATTTTCGCTACTACGAAGACAGCAGTAAATACTCCACTGTGGGATCGGGCGATAAGACCGTTAGCTACGCACCTGCACCTACCGCGCGTTACGAGTTATTGGAACACGTGGTAAACCCCAGTAATGTATTGCTCGGCACAGGTGATCAGCAGCCCAGTCCAAATTATGCGCGCAAGTGTCCACAGCATTATGAGCCGCCAACAGAGCAACGCAGCGCGAATCACAAAGTAACTCCTCCACAGCCTCCACAGCAACACCAGAGTCTGTATATGCCCTCAAACTTTCAAAATACCGTACATAATGCTATCGAAAAATATGTGCGAGAGACTGCGCCGGCGCCTAGTTTGGACTACAGACGCAGAAACGCTACATTTACACGTCCATCAACCAGTTACTATGGTTTATCAGCTGGAGGAAACAGCAGTAGCGGGAGCAACGGTGCATGTGCCAAATTGGAGCCGGAGTCACCAGCGCTGGCCCGGGCTTCATTGTATCATAATCCTTACAATCCGGCAACAGCCCCACCACCAAGCCCCTTCAAAGCCAAGGAGCAGCCAGCTCCCGTCATTGTCGCGGGCAGTACGCGTGATACATCGCCTGCGTTGACACATGCCCATCCCACAAAGTATGGCAACGTTTTGCCTCAGCACGGAACACCAACGACAGCGACGGCAATCGCTGGGGAGCAGAGGCGCAGCTCCTTCACCTCTATAAACAACTATCCCGGATATTATAGTCATGGAACATCGTCCCCAGCAGGCGCTCAAGTGGCTTCGCCTTTGCCAGCCCAGCAGTTGTATAATCATACACCGCCTTCGACAGGCAGCATAAATGCACCCGCTTCGAATTACTCCACGTTGCAAGTGTATCCACATGGGCCTGACATATGCTATCAGCCGTCGATGGCTTCAAAATCAGCGCTTTCAGTGCCCTCTGCTCCAAAGAAAGCTCCACCCACTGCTAAGCCGAACTATCGGGCGCTAATCAATGACATGTTGAAACGCAACACGACCAGTGAGGAGGAGCTCAATCTTCAAATCATTAAAAAGACGCTCAATATGGAAACGCCGGGAAGTCGGATACCTACGGTACCCGCCAATGCCCGGCAGTCGCCAGTCACAGTTACAGTTCCTCCAATATCGATTCCGGTTATCCAACAACCACAAGCAGCGCTAAATCCACAACCATCGCCACAGCCAGTGTTACCCACATTGCCTGCTGCCTACTCACCTTTGGATTTGTCTATGCGCACGGTCAAGCAAACGGCCGACTCCACAGAATATAAATATCAGCGCATACCTACAGATTCTTCTAACCGGGGCACAGGCACTGGCCCAGGCGGTTTGGATCTGCCTCGTTTTGATATAACACCAAATTTTGCGCGCACCAACAGGATAGCATCGAGCTCGTCAGTTGCATCGCCGACGCCAGTGATACAACAGGCGTCAGCTAGTATAGCGCCACCAGTTGAGCCTACACCCATGGTCATTAAAGCAGCACAGCAGCTACGACCCAGCGTGGTGGAAACAAATCCATATGCCAAGAGACCCCAAATACCGCCTGAGACGAGTGTCAAAGCATTACCAAAACCAATGCCTATTCCCAGTACAACTAGCACAAACACATCCTTAATCACGATTGCAACTGGTGCCCACAACAGCAGTAACCCGAACTATTTGGGCCGCAAGCGGCATCTACAGGAGTACAATCAAGCCACAGCAGCGGCGGCGGCAGCAGCAGTAGAAGCAGCAGCAAAACAGACGCGTTTGGAAATAACGCAGACAAAAGGCAATGTCGCCACCTCAGTGCCGGTTATAGCTACCAATAAGCAAGCACTGGTGGCAAAGCGGCAGGAGCAACCTGTTGTTTGTTCACAACCTAAACATGAACAGGTGGTGGTGCCAAAAACAGAACCACGTATACGAACTAAGGCGGAGCTTAAAGGATTCACCTTTACGCCACCAGTTCTAACAGTTGCTAACTCAACAACAACAGCATCAACAAAAGATGCCCCGACGGTGACTGGCTTTGACTCCATCAACAGTCCAGCAGTAGGAGCGATTACACCTATAGTGCAGCCCAGTAATGTGACAAACCACATACAAATCAAGTTGGAGCCAGTGCCTACACCGGATGTTGATGTGGAAGATGTGGAGGAGCCAAGCTTCAACAGCAGCAGTCTGTTTGACTGGGGCAGTACATGCAACAATCTCGTAAAGCAGCTGCTCAGCAAAGCGATGCCCGCCAAAACCACATCAGACAACGAAAGCAGTGCTCCAGCCAGCCGGATCAAGCTAGAGCTTAGCGAGGACGATCTGCCAGTGGCGCGGATACTTAAGAGACAGCCGCTAGCAGCGGATGTCGAGTCGGCGGCAACAACAACCACACAAGTGACCAATACAACCACCACAAATGGCATCGCGTTCGGCTCCGCTCAAAAGAAGCTTAGCAAGACGGAGCGCGAAAAGAAGCGACTGATGCAGGAGCAGCGTATAGCTGCACGCTTGGCACCCAAGGCTGGTCAGAGTAGCAGTTCTGAGAGCGACACCACCGAATTACATAAGCGTAAGACAGCCAGGCAAAAGAAGCCACTTATGCGCAAGAGCAAGGCGCGCCGATCAGATGAAAAGGAGATGCAACTGAAACACCGCGAGCAGCCAAGCAGCGATGAAGAAGAACAAGAGCAAAAGAAGGGAATCAATAGCTCCAGCGAGGCAAAAAACTCGTCGAATGTGATGAAAATCAAGGGACCCACCTCCAAAGAAAATATGGCGCAATACTCGAAGGACAAATACAAAAAGAAAAATGTTGAAAAGCATCCAGAGAGTGGAACAGAACACAAACAGGTCGTAGATGAAGACGGCGGCGATAAAAGTAGTAACAGTGACAATGACGAACCGCGGGAGCAGCAGGATGAGGATGATGAAGAAGAGAATACGAATGTGGAGGATGATAGCGTTGGCAATCAAACTAAGCGTAGAGCAAAAACTACATTAAAGAATCGCATAGCCCTTAATACCATGACAAGATCCAAGAGAAAAAAGGAACTTGAGCTCCAACTGGCCAACAGCAAAGTTCTGCGCAACGACAAAATTATACGGAACTCGACGACAAAGATCAAGCGAAAATATGTTCGAAAATTGGTTCCAGATGCTAAGAAAGAAATTATGATAACGCGATTGCGAAACAAACGCGACGTAGTTGTCGATCGGAGTCAATTGTCGGGACGTGCGCTCAAGAGTAATCCCAATCACAAGTCCGACCGTCCAACCAGCAACATCAGCCAAACAAATACACCACAGCAACAGCTCTTTCTGGAAGAATATCGTTATAAGTTGGCTCTTAAGATACCACAACAGTTGATCTCCATTAACAAATTGAACAAGTTGCCCCAAGTGGCGGCATCTTTACCGGATCTAGAGCGTAGTCGCTACCTCACCCAGGATATGGCTTCCTTTAAGTCCAATAGAGGCCGAAAGCCCCGATCTAAACTACAACAGCAGCAATCACAGCAGCAGCAGAAGACGACACCTAAATCCATTATTGATGTACTACATCTTCGCGTTACCAGCAACGGCAGTCAACAAAAGCAGACCAGCAGTAAGAGCAACCAACAAAATCTTACAACCTGCACTAGAAGCCTGCATAATTATAGCGAAACCTCACAGACCTCCGCCTCGAATTCTCTGTATGAGCAGTTGCAAGAGACGACGGAGCACATTGTGGAGGACACCCTGGGCAAGCGTCACTTTAGCATCTTTGATACGAAGGTGCTGCAGAGTAAAACACGGACTGAGTCCAAATTGCAGCAGAAACGTGAGATAATACGCGAAATCTTTGTGGGCACGGAACGGCCGGCCTCAGCACCGCCAGAGTGCGCACAAACGGATCAGCCCGGCGAGGAAAGCTCGTTGAGTTATCAACAGTATGAGGACTTTCTAGAGCAAATGAACCGCATTGTTAGCGCCAATAATAACAAACTTTCCCGGCATCGAATGTGCAGCGAAGTCAAGCAAAAAGCAGAAGCTGACTTGCCCAGTCGACCTATAACCTACAAGCGGAAGTATTTGCGTCGCAAGGGCAGCTCTGGCTTTGACTATATCCGAAAGAAAAAGCGACCCACACACAACCATCAGAGCAACAGCACCAACAACAGCACGAGTACCATCAATACCGTATCCGGCGAGCACACGGCAACCAACATGGTTGCCATCAACGTTGCAGCACCAACAGCAGCAAAAGCGACGGCAGCAGATGTTACTCTTGCTGCAAGCACCGTTGATGAACGTCTTGATGATACCGATAGTACCATTGCGGGCAGCACATCCCATTTGCCTATGACGATGAAGACCGAAATGGATGTATGCCGTGAGATTCAGAAGTGGGTCCTCAACAAAGGCGTTGGTCAGAGCACAATGCACAAAGCGGCTCGTCAGGGATTAATTGATGTGGTTGTCTACTGCCTGGATCGCATGGGCATGAATCCGGATCAGAAAGACAATGCTGGCTATACGCCGCTACATGAGGCCTGCACGCAAGGCTGGTTAGAAATAGCCAGGATTCTGTTGCAGTTCGGTGCCAATCATTCGGAGGCCGCCCAGTCAGGCATTCGACCTCTGCATGGAGCTATAGAGAATGACCATGAGGAGGTGGTCCGATTATTATTATCCTATGGCGCTGATCCGTTGCTGGCAACGTACTCAGGTAACTGAAAAGAAGAAGCAAAAGAAATTAATACGTATTTATTTTTGGCTATAGTTTTTTGATTCAATTTTCGGGTAAAATTCATATATATTTGTATACCCTGAACTGAACCCATTGATAAGGCAGAAGGGAGCTTGCGATACCCTCTAAAGCATATATATTCTTTATCAGGACGATGAGCTAAGTCGATTCAGCATTGTGAGCCGTCCGTCCGTATGAACGCAGCGATTTCGAATACCGTAAAAGACTTTTACTAAAGGAGATTTCAAATTAAGCGTATAAATTCCTGTAATGGATGCAGTCCAGGCGCAGCTGTTGCATAGGTAGAGCGTACGTGTTATTTGTAATGTTTATATAAAAGAAGAGTATAGTGATTGGAATATCAGCTGTTCACAGGGTTCAGGGTATCCCTAGTCGAGCCGTGTCGACTACAGCACTACTATTAAAATTTTCTCTTTCATTAGTTTTTAATTAAACCAAAATATTATGCTTATAACATTATTATCTTACTTTTTCCCGATATGTATTTTTATATATATATATTTACTTTTATCCTACACAATGATTAAATCCAAACATGATTTTTTTTATTTCATTTAAAAGGTCAAACCCCACTCATGCTAGCTTCAAGCAAATTGATGTGTGGCATTTTGAGCAATCATCTCAACGATGCACAAGGTGCGGCCGTTAACATAAAACCGATGCGATTTCAGGGACCCTGGGAGATATTTGGTAAAAGTTACACAAGCACGGAGATATTGAAACAGTACGACAAAATGATAACTTATTACATACTTGCAGATGAAAAGAAAAATGGTTTTAATATATTCGAAAACGTACCGAATACAGCATGTGATACGAGCAGAGCTCACGCTAGGGGAGGAACGAAGCAGGAACGCAGCCATGGTGACAACGGCAATCCAGTAAGCCCCGACAACCAAACCAACACTCAAAGTAGCAATATAAATGACTTTTTGCGCGAGAATACAGAAAACAAAGAAACAATTAAACATAACGGGGAGATAAATGCGAAGACTGCAATAAAAACAATAATAGCATTAGCAACAACAACAACAACGGTAACGAAATTAGAAGCACCAACAGCAATAGTGAAAATAGAGCCTGGAGCTGGTGCGGGGCTAGAGGATACAAACAATAATAATAATAGCAAAAAGAATGATATTAATGTTGAGCAAAATGAAACAAGCGTTGTGAATGGCAAGAATGAGGTTAAACAGGAACCACAGGATGACGAGAATTTGAATATAAATATTAGTGTGAAAGATAATGAAATAGCTAATGATCGCAACGATCAAATTGGTAATGATCACCAAACCGATGATGACGACGACACAGAGACGTTGGCGGACGAATTAAACAGTGATATTTTTAAATTCGAAGAAGCTGATGTGCCCTTGCCGCCACTGTACTTACTCAAGGACGAGGGCAGTGATAAATGGGTACTCCTTAACGATTTGTGCAATTTACTTAAGGTTAAGTCGAAGGATACGCTGCTTAATAAGGTAAGTTGTCACAATAATCTGTTTTATGACTGAAATTGATCGTCTTTCTGTTTCAAATAGATCTGTCCAAATGGCACCAGCCTAGCCAGCAACCAGAAGCAACTGTTGAGAGAGTTCAAAATTGACGACTTTCTGAAGCAGGCGACATGCCTGCAGCTCCTATGCGCCGGTGAGAAGTTGAATATGTTTAGCTCCTCCAAGGTTGTGCTAATCAGATACAATGAGAGCGTGAAAAATTTGTTGGGAGTTAAAACAATTTTAATGAAATTTTAGAAGGACTATGTCGTGAATCGTAAGCCACTTACGCTTACACTATGTATAGATAAGACAATTTTAGGGGTCGGTTTTACTTCGTCTTTGGAAGACAGTCTTCTACGAAAGAATTAAAGCTAAGTGCAAAGTGATACAAAGGTGCTATACCCACATTCAACAAACATTAAATATAAATGAAACACACAGACAAAGAATGAGCAACGCGAGTAGGCGATTGATATCAGTTTTTGGCAGGCGCAGGGAGCACCCGATAAATCAATAAACCAGCTAATCGAAATGTAATAGGCCTAATTGTGTAATTTATATATATGGTTTTTAATCGAAACAAAGAATAAAGTGTAGATCATATTTAATGAGAATAGAAAGTAAATATAAATAATGCAATAAAAGTGTATTTATGTATTATGTATTTTGAAATGAAATTATTACTTATAACAGGAACATTATATATGATTAAGCACTCCAGTGTGTTTAAGTTAATCAATATATGTTATTTAAACTATCAATTTTGCATATAGATCTTTAACTTTTTGATGTAATATTAAAGTAATAGTAAGATAATGTTAAACTCAAAGAACACTTTTTAGCAATTTATATATAGAACTTAACATCCATATATATATTATATAAATATATATATATATAAATAATATATGTATGTGTTATAATAGGTGTGTAATATTGTAAATAAGAAACAACCATGTTTAATGTTTATATTTATGTAAAAAATGTAATTTTTAATAAGAAATAAAAACGGAAGTGCAACCTATTTTCCTATCAATAAAATCTAAAATCCATCGTGTTCTGAAGTATCGAATGTTGTTAAGTTATTGCTATGTAAGTTTTCCTATTTTTATATATAGATACAATTTCTGTAGAATCTGAATTTGTGAAAATGTGGATTTATCCTAGTATTTAGTACGCGAAATTCAAAATATGATCAATTATGATTTGTCTAAAAAATAAAAAAAGATTCTCTTCAATTTGTAATCAATAATTATTCTAAATCGAAATTTAAACTGATGTATTTTTGACTATTTTACTTTTTGGCGTCTATGTTTTTTTAAACAGTATACAAATCTGCTAAAACTGTACAATCACTTTCATTATAATTTTGATTCTGATTTGTTACTTAAATTTAATATATAGTCCACTATTTTATTTTAAATATTTATTGAATAAATATGAAATTCGTCTTGAAAGTGGGATTAAAAGTCACGATAGGTGGCGCTTTTTAGCTACATTTTATTCCGAAAGCTGGCGTATTTACAAAGCTATCAAGTGCGCACACACAGTTGCTTTGATATACGCAAGCTTTAAGCTCAAAGCTTTTGGCGCTGCTTGCCATATGATTGCCGTCCTTGTTCTTCAAATGCGCGTTTAAAGGCCAAGAATAATTTTTGCGTTGTCGCTGGTCTTGCTGCCTTTACACGTCCTTGGCCCCGCTCCGCACTCGATCCGTCTATCTCTGACTACGCTTGTGTTTGTGTGTGTCTGCTGTGAGTATTCGTGTGTGCTTTCCTCTTCTTCTACCTACACCAACAACTTCGCACTCTTACTGTGTTCCCGTTTGTGCTGGCCTACAGACCTAATTCTTGCGTGTGTTGTGTGCTGTGAATAGTTTTCCCGAAAAAATCGAAATAAACAAATAGATAGAAAGTAAAAGCAGCGAAATTCAAGCATCGTGGCGCGTGTCGGCGGCAGGGAAAGTCAAGATAAAAATGGTGCGGGCATAACGAATTTCTGGAACAGCAATAGCAACAAAAACCACAAAAACTGAGACTCAAGATGAAAATGTGTATTAATGTGCATGGTTAGCATCAGAAGCTAGTTTTAATAACGGTAGTGCAAGCTTTGTAAAATTAAATCACATGTACATACATAAGTATGTACACACTTATTTACTGTATGTACGAACGTACATAAATATTTTGTTTAGTCATAGAATTGGAGCAGAGCAGCTACAACAACAAAATTGGAGCGCCCCCTGCCAGCCAACCGCAAGAACAACAGCACGTAAATGCTTGTAATTATGTGTGTATAAGTGAATACATAAGTGCGCGTTGTTCGCGTGTGTTCGTTCGTTTGTCCGCAATAGGGAATTGCAATTTGTTGTTTTTGTAGGAAGAGCTTTTCGCTTGTTGCGCGTGCTCGTCTCTCTCTTTGCTCGCTTCGTTCTCGTCGATGCCGTTGTGCAAGAAGTTTCGTCGTCTGGCTCGGCATAATTGCAATAAATTTGCTTTTTTTATATGTGTATACATACATACATAGAAGGAAGCAGCAAACGCCGATGCCACCGTCGCCCCATGCAAAAACAAATTCCATACGCGAAAGACAACACTAAGAGCGAATAACGAATAGGCAAAGCGAAAACGAAAAAGCAACAGAATTGGCGCAGCGCAAATAATAAGAACATACACTAGCGACGGCAACAACAATAACAACGACAACGACAACAACAGAAAAGAAATAATAAGTGTGAGCGCAACTGTGTTCGTGAGTGCCGCAAAAATAAAAAGTAAAAATATGCTGAAAAAGCTCTCGGCGACGACTACGCAGCTGCTGCTGGCGCAGGCGGAAACTGCATCAGTGCCGATCGTAGCGGGAACAGAGCTACAGGGGCAGCATGAATCACGATAGTTCTTCTTTGTGCGAATAACCGTGGGCAGTGTACAAACAAATAGAGAAGGTGAACGGGACGATAACAACAACAGCAATACTAGCACTTTTGCTTTCGGTCCCAACTGGTTTTCAAAACGACAAAAAGAATAACACAGTAAACCGTGCGCCCCAAGAGACGCTGCAGCAACTCAGCGTTTTTGTTGTGGTCGCTCTTGATGTAGCGGCGCATGCGCTGCGGCACTACGCTACTGTCGACGTCAGAGAATTAGCATATTTTTGGAGCATTCAAAAAAGGTTTGTTTATACTCTGGTACGACCCTTTACATCGCCTACCAAGGCGTTAGGACAAGTCTCAGATATTCACGAAGTGAAATAGTATATTAGTATATTGTTGTGTACAATACCATTTGTCCGTGTGAACGCAATATTGAAGCAATTTCGGAATTAAATTGAATTTAAATTTGGAATATATATTCGCGAGGCTGGTGTTTTGAAGAATCTATTTACGATTTTCCTAATGTCATTGGGGGCCCTTCGAATCAGTAAATACTATAAATATATTCAAAAGGCTTGAGGCTTCGAATTTATATTAATATTTGCGCGCGTTGACAAGATCGAAAATATATAGTGGATATATGTTTGCCTATTGTGGGCGTGGCGAATCCAGTAAAACTGTAGCTCTCTCAGTTGTAGATATAGAATCATTATTACTTATATCGAATCGAATCGAATCGGAGCTGGCAAAATTATGATCGTAAATAAGTATTATGCAGTCGGTAGTACCCGACGGCTACAGTCTTAATAGCTTTTAGTTGGGGTGAGCTTTTTCAAAATCGACTTCCAATCCAATAAAGGGAATATCAAGGGTGAGATTGAGCGAAGGTAATTAAGATCTGTGCAAGCTATGGAAGTTAGTAAGAGCTTCTAAACCATTGCCGAGAGTCGAGAGCTGCCGAGCTGGAAAGAAGTGCACAACGTTGGTTGGCTGTGAAAAATGATTATAATGAGGAATATGAAACTGGAAGTTAAGGTTAAGGTTATACAAAGGCTATTAAGTTGTAAAATTAATATGGATAGCTTACAACCCCTAATAAAGTGATAAAAATGTACCAAACAAGGTAGAAGAAAAGGAGTTTTTATTACTATTTGAAAAATAAATTTGATTTTTATATATAAAACCAGAGTTTTTAGCTGAATAGTCGTCAAAAGTCTTCAAAGTTGACCTTGTACTAAATTACAATTTAGCCCACTCTGAACTTCATGTTAAGGATTTGGCACGAGATTATATTTAGCAGTCTAATGGTATTGAGTACTGTCCTACCTTTATTTTCCTCTTCTTTATAAACTATTCTAAAATTCTGCTCACGCTGTACTACTTTGACTTTTTCAGATTGAATGCAGCTCCTACTATAGTTACCTGCCAAACCGCAACAAAACATCACTAAACAACTAAGATAAGGAAGAAACATATAGAAGTAAAAGCACATCACAATAAGCAACGTATTACTATGGAAAATTTTAATGTACCTTTGCTGGCCGCGAGCAGCACCAACAGTATCGTTAGCTATGCAGCCAGCGGCAGCAACGATGCCAACAACCAACATCACCAGCACCTGCAACAACAACACCATCAGCTCCAATTGCTCCCTCATCATCATAAGGATCAAATGCTGGCCGCCGGCAGCACTCCGATTCTGCCCTTTATGAATTATGCGCAGCTGCAAAAGGACACGCAGTCCAATACTGATTCCAATCCGCCGGTGGACGGCTTTAGCTCATTGCAGGCCATCGACGGCAACCAGTTGGATGGTGCTGTCTCCTTGAGTGGATTATGCGATCGCATATTTCCCAGTCCCAATCCTCATAGCAACAACAACCATGTCGATGCTAAGTTATCAGCGCCATCTAGCGGTAGCAGTGGGCCAGTCATATTAGAATCAGTCACAATGTCGTCATTTGCCAATATACTGTTCAACAACCGCAATAATAACAATAACAATAACAATAGTAGCAACAACAATAATAATAACAATAATAATAATAGCGATAACAACAACCAGCTCACGGCTAGCATCGAGACGCTTAACAGCATTGACCCACTGATGCTCCAAAAATCGAACTCAGTGGAGTATCACCAGCTAAAGCCATTGAAGAATGAAGCAGTCTCAACTCCGGTTGTGAGTACATCTGGATTTTTAAGCTCCACAACAGCACAGCTGATAGACTTCGAGGTGGGACCGAGTAGTAATAACAGGGATGCAGTTGCGGCAGCCAGCAATGGAATGGCCGACACAACGACGACAACAACAACAACAGCTGCTGCAACAACATCAGCTAGTACTGCCAGTCGAAGATCGCTGCATAGCATCGAGGAGCTGGCGGCCAGTTCCTGTGCCACAACCATTATAACGCAGGTGCAACAAAAAAAGGAGCAGCACCAACAACATCAACAGCAACAACAACATCAGCAGCATCATCAACAACAACAGCAGCAGCAGCAACATCAAGCAGGAAACCTCAGTGAATCTAACATAAGCTCAGACGAGGAGTCCATCTCAGAGGATGAATTTGGTCTTGAGATCGATGATCAAGGGGGTAAGTAGGCACATTGGATGATGAGATCCGCGAAACTGGTTTAAAATGTTGGCAATATTCTGAAAACACGGTTTCACAAAATGCATAAAAAATAAATTTAAATACACCCCAACTTAAATAATAATAACAAATCCGATATATTCAAAAGCGGCTAATCCAAAAGTATTAATAAGTGTAATAAGTATACTCTGCGAGAAAGTTAAGAAACGTGTAATCTATAAATTATTCAAAAGCAATTTTGTAAGAACAAAAAATCAATATTTCAAAATCAAGCAATGCAGAAAATTAATCTACAAAAATAAAAATACAACTTAATTGAAATATATTTGTCTCATAATAATATTAAAATATATAACTACTACCAAGAGCCAGTACCGCTTGGTAGTACACGGGAATAAATAATTTAACCGTTCATTTTATCTATGTCGCGTTTCATACAGGAAGCTAAAACGCAAAAGAAAACATGGCGGGTGTGACCGACTAGGGGATATCCTGATTGCCATCGAAGCTGTGTTTTTAAATACGCTCCATAGCTTGAAATTAAAATAAGCTTATAAACATTTTCCGGCTCGCATTTTCACCACCAAATAGAATTGTTGGCAAAAAAAATTCTAAAAATCGACATTAACACATCAAGACTTGAACGTACGCCAATTATGCAACGTGCATCAACTATACGGACACCGCCACGAAATATTCATAATACATCTACAATATAAATATAAATAAAAATAACTTCTCCTTGTTCCGCGACGCCACTCCACTGGTTGGCAAAGCAGTTGTAAATCTAAACTAAAGAAGGATCTGACAGTTCAAACGCAATTTGCGATTCTTTGAATCGACAAAAATGCACGCGTTTCAATGTATGTGTGCACATGCATAGGAAAAATGCGTGCGCTTAGCGCTGTTGCCACGTGCGTTTGAGAATTGCCCAATCGTTTTGTTTAATAATTTTTTTGCTACATAACGGACTTTAATGAAATTTTCAACATATGATCAACATATTTTATGGGCATATTTGTCATATTTGTAAAAGTGACAACTCATTCAAATTTTGGCTATATTTGCGACTGAACTGAAATTTACATAATTTGGGGTAGTTTGGAGCCCGCGTTCAAAATTTAATAAAATTCAAAGTTGCCTTAAATAAATATAAAGCTAAATAGTAATGTTGGTGTCTCTAGTGTTTCTTAATAACGGAATTTCGATCATGTTTTAAATCGATAACAATTCATTTGGGATAGTTATATATAGTATAGTTATATATAGTATTATATATATTATAGTTATATATAGTATATATATAATATATTTGAAACAAACTTTATCTGCGCGTGCTATACGTGGACCTACAAAAAAAAGTCTTTTGCATTTATATGTTCTGAGATCGACGCGTGCAAATATACGGACAGACGGACAGGGCTAACTCACCTCCTCTTGTCGTCTTGATCAATAGTGTATATACATTATGGGGCCTGTCACGCCTCCTTTTGCCTGTTACATACATTTTAACAAAGCCATTATTTTATCCTGAAATCCCATTTTCAATGGGCTCAGAGTACACAAATAGAATAAATACCACTTGAAAAGCACAGATGATTAATGGATGGAAAGGATTTATTGATGGGAGGTACTATTGTCATCGTATTCGTGTTTGAGTAGCGTATTCTAGCAAGTAACCGTTAATAAAACTGTGTTTATGCGGTCATGAATAAGAAAATCGGCTTTCGAATTTCACGAAGAGAAAGAGCATAGTTGGTTATTGTATTTAAAACAAGAAATTTGGAATATGTACTGTGAATACCCTGGCCTTGTTTACGTCCTCTAAAAGAGTGGAAAATCGGGAAAAAGCCTAGACATACAAAAATGCTATCATCGAAAGTATATAATGTATAATATAACATATATCTACTACTTGTGCCACTAAATCAAAATTTCAGTGTGTTTTGATGACATTCATATATGTGTATAATATTTATCTGGGTATATTATTTTGGTAAAATGCTTGCAACAGCCAGAGGGCGGCATGCCAGACCACATATAGTTCAAATAGTCTTGATCAGGACGAAGACCTGACTCGATTTAGCCTGCCCGTTTGTCCGTATGTATAAATGCCATGATCTCCGAACCTATTACCCTAAGGATTTTCGTTGGTCCGTTAAAAAGTTAAAAACATAATCGGAAATGTGTTAGTAAACGCCCGACTTTACCATATTTGGTGTTTCTGTTGTATGTATATTTAATATAATTTGCTGTAGTTTGGATACCAAATGCAACCACTTGCAAATATAGCCAATATGTGAAAGAGTGTATATTTTAGGTAAACTGCCAAATATTCCTATAAAATCTTTAATCATACGCTGAAAAGTTCACTGAAATCCGTTAAGTAACAAAAAGTTATTAAACTATTAGCAAACGCACATGACAAGCAGCGCCAGCGACCGCATCCTTTTCGATTCGAAGAATATTCGATCGACGCTAGGCATCGCATGGATGGTATTTATTTTGTATTTCTATTTACAAATATTAAGTGGCGGTGTTGGTAGAAGCAAAGTGCGTTGCGTAATTGGCGTAAGTTCGAGTCTGTGTCTACCAGACTTTCTTCCTCTTTTTCCTTTGACAAAAATAGTTTTTGGTTGTGGAAGTCTACTGATCGATTCTTATCGATAGCAAGAGTATGAGTTATCGGAAAATATTCTAACCCGTACTGCGGTGTTTAGCTTTATCTCGCTTAGATGAGGCTGCTACGTCGTAGAACGCACGCAATTGCAATGCACAACAACATTAGTTATTGTTGATACTCTGCTTGCGGCTGACATTCAACAATGTCAGGCGTCTCAAAGCCCAATTTGGCGACCTTCAATACTATAAGCATATAAGCATACACACACAGTTGGAATACTTACGAGTGCAGGGGCGTCGTTGCAGTCCCCAGCATAATGCTCAAATTGGAACGAGGTCGCTTTGCGTTAGAATTTGGGTCAAGCGCAAGCTCGTTCAAATACCCTACACTTGTTGTGCTGTGCAAGAGGTGCATACAGGATTATAGTAGTAAAAATAAGTAAGCTCAAAGTTTCAATAGGCAAATAGGAAATAGTAAGAACAAATACGTGTTGTATGTTGTCAATTATAGTTTGTTGTAGTTCAAATAGAATTTACTAAAGCTACGGTACAGGGTATCTTCAGCTCACTCTCACGCAGTAGTGCACCATTGTTTTTTTTGCGGCGTTTTATAAAATATATTAGAGATTGGGCACAAGGATGTGAAAACACACACATATGCAGTGAAATTGCATTCCAATTGGCAGACACACTTAAATGTGTGTGTGTGTTCGTGTATGTGTGTGTTCGTGTATGTGTGTGTGCATGCATCAGCTATTGCATACGAAACGCGTCAGCCGCAGCAAAAGTTTGACGCTTATATACAACACGCCTTCTCTCTCGCTCTGTCTCTCTCTCTCTTTCTGTCTTTATTAGTCTATCTACATGGTGTGCTCTCTCGTTTTGTTCTGCCTCAGTTGGTTCAACGCCGCGTCGCCGCCCACTGCAACGCCGGCTGACATTGACATAGATTATTGCAATGTTTGCGAAGTCGCAGCCGCTGTTGGTGACGCTGACTGAGCTGTTCGATAATCGCTCTGCTGCGTCTATTGCTTACCTCAAAGAATTTAAATGGGTCAAAGTCAGCCGCTTGTTGCTGTTTCTGCTGCACTTTGGAAATAGCTAACGAGGTCGCCGACGACGCAAATTGGGGCATGGCATTGGGGTGGTTAGTGCATAGCTTTTGTTGCTGTTGCTGTTTCCGTTGCTGTTGCTTTTGTTGGCGATGCGTCTGAAGTGGCGCGACAGAGACGTTGCCAAGGACAACGTTGTATGTCCTTGCTGGAGCTTTACTCGCTGTTGTTGCATGCGCTTTTTGGGGCAAGGTCACACTATGCAAATGCCGTCTGCAGCACTTGTGTTCTTTAAGCTTGCAACACGGCAAATGTACCCTTAAAATATTTTAAACTGAGGCTAACATGAAATGCCAGTGATTGCTATGACTGCTATATAGATGCATATCATAGGATAGGACCATATTTAAGGAGCAGCTATGAGAAGTCAATCATTTGGACTAATGAGTAAGTCTTCAGTGAGACTTACTTCAGGTATGGATAAGTTGAAATAAGAACCCCTTTCAGCAAAGTCCTTCACTATATAGATATATTCCTCAGAACGGCCGTTCACATCGGCTGTAGTCGGTATTAAATATCAAACCTCAAAAGTAAACCGCAATTGTAATTGAAATACAAATGGCTCTAGTCAAGCAGCAAGTCAAAAGTATTATATGTATATATACTCTCAGGGATGCGACATTGAAACTTTGGAATATATATTTAAAATTCAAAATATTTAACATAAATTTGTAATTAGTTGCATTGTGCAATATTTACTTATATAATATTTGGAATATAATTAAAATCGGCGAATCGGAACCAATAGAATATATATAATATAAATGCATCCAACCTGCATTTTTATACCCTGAACCCATTGAAAATGAGAATTCAGGGTATAATGGTTTTGTTGGATGTATGTAACAGGCAGGAGGAGGCGTGCCATACCCTATTAACTATATATTAGCGCTTGATTTTGAAAGTGGTATATCTCAAAAATTTAAAAAACCTCTTTTATCAGCTATTTGGTATCAACTCCTAATAAAACAAGTAAGAAAACTCTAGTCGGGCGTGACCACTAGGGGATACCCTGCGCCCGTCGCATCTGTGTTTTAATAGAATTTGGGGGAAATTGGGGCCGGTATCCAAAAATTCAAAATTGCATAAAATACATATAAAGCTAAATATATAATTTGGTGTCTCCAGCTTAAAAGATGGATTGGGGATAGTTAACGATTTTTTAAAACAAACTCGATCTGCGCGTGCTATACACGGACCTACAAAAAAATTTCAAGTCTCTAGCTCTTATACGGGCTGAAATCGGCGTGTTCAAACATACGGACAGACGGACGGACAGACAGACGGACAGGGCCAAATCAATTTCTCTTGTCGTCCTGACAATATATATACTTTATGGAGTCTGCCACGCCTCCTTCTGCCTGTTACACACATCCAACAAAAACATTATACCCTGATTTCCCATTTTCAATGGGCTCAGGGTATAAAAACTTAATTTGAAGAAATTAGCAGTATTCCATGAAAATTACCTCGATAAAATGCGTTTCAGTTTTGGTTGTTAAGCAAACATAAATAAAACAATAGCAATTTTGTCATGTCTTCGGATAGCGGTTCAGGTATGATTAGGTAATCCTTTTAACGTACTATTTATAGTTAATTACAGACATGATTCGGTGAAGAAATGTAAGTAATGCTCCCAAGGAATGGAAACGAATAAGACTAATATCGTCTTCAGATGAATCAGTTCATAGTTTAAAAGTGACTTCGGAGCCCTTACAAATGGAAGAAAGCAATATGAAATCAAGAAAAAGGACACGAAATCAACGTAATTATGCACTAAATATAAGAAAAATTAAGAGAAATTGTGGAGAGTGTGAAACAAGAGAGTCTAATAATGTGCAAAGTAAACTTTTTGAAAATAAAGATTGCCTTTATTCCAAAAAATTCATAAATGGAATCGGATTTGATTCTTGTTGGCTAAAAATACAATGAATCAGATCTCTGAAAAACTCTCCTTATAAGGTGTTTCTTAAAACTTCCTTGGATGACAACGCCGAATTCAAGGTATTAGACCTCCTACCTAGAAGAGAAAGACCTAGATTATACGATAATATTGGTTTCTTGATGACGTAAGTCATTTATAAAGTCATGGAGTTATTATACCCTGAGCCCATTGAAAATGGGAAATCAGGGTATAATGTTTTTGTTGGATGTATGTAACAGGCAGAAGGAGGCGTGGCAGACCCCATAAAGTATATATATTCTTGATCAGGACGACAAGAGAAATCGATTTGGCCCTGTCCGTCTGTCCGTCTGTCCGTCCGTCCGTCCGTCCGTCTGTCCGTCCGTCTGTCCGTATGTTTGAACGCGTCGATTTCAGCCCGTATAAGAGCTAGAGACTTGAAATTTTTTTTGTAGGTCCGTGTATAGCACGCGCAGATCGAGTTTGTTTTAAAAAATCGATAACTATCCCCAATTAATTGTTATCGATTAAAAACAAAATCGAAATTCAATTAAAAAATTCTATCTCGCCCATCTTTTAAGCTAGAGACGCCAAATTTTATATTTAGCTTTATATGTATTTTATGCAATTTCGAATTTTGTTACATTTTGGATACCGGCCCCAAAATTTCCCCAATTGAAGTTCAGTCTCAAATATAGCCAAAATGCGAATGAGTTGGAACTTTTACTAAACTGACAAATATGCCCATAGAATATGTTGATCATATGCCGAAAATTTCATTGAAATCCGTTAAATAGCAAAAAAGTTATTAAACAAAACCTTTGGCTACTTTGCAAACTCACGTGGCAGCAGCGCCAAGCGAACGCACTTGCACACACACATACAAACGCTCGCATTCTAGTCGATTCGAAGAATCGCAAATTACGTTTGAATTTTGTTGAATTATCAGCTGCTGCTTTAGTTTACATTTGCCACAAATGCTTTAAACTTGAAATTTTTGTATAATTTTACGCTAAATTGAAAAACACAGGTTCGACGAGGCTCAGGGTATACCCTAGTCGGTTACGCCCGACTAGAGTTTTCTTACTTGTTTTGAAGTGGTATAAGTCATTTTTCCCTTTCAAAATTACAATTATTTTCAAAAATTGTTATAAATTTCACAGCTATAATAAATACTTTAATGTTGGCACTACTTTACTGTCAAAAAATCATATTCCATAATGCAAAAATATTTTTTATTCCTTAAAACGCAAAACTCTAAATATCTCGAATCAAGGAAATTATGACTTATCTCACTTTCAAAATCAGGGCTCATATATTCTCGATCAGGAAGGCAAACTGAGTTGATATAGCCCAGTCCATCTACACGTAAGAACGAAGCGATCTCGGGAGCCGCAAAATTTGAAATTTGAAATGAATACTCATGTATACCATGCAAGGAACGAGTTTGTTTTTTTTTTCGATAACTCATCCCATTTCTTATTATCGATAACAATCGAGAACTTTGTTTTGTAACTTATTAACCGTAAAAGCTAGAGACTTCAGGTTTGCTGTGTATGTTCCTTTAATGAATACGCACATTTTGTATTTTTAGATTTTGGATACCGGTCCCCTTTCCCCAAAATGTGCAAAATACTTAATTACTAGAAACTTGTGCTTTGAAGAAAAGTTATTCAACAATCAAATTCATATAGTAATAATACCCATATTGCAACCGAACCCAAGCGCAGCCGCTGCGTAAACTGCGCAGTAAGCAGAGCACGTGCCTATGTATGAGTGTGTCTGTATGTGTGCATGCGTTATATGCAATTAATATATAAAAGAAGTGTATGATTGCTCTCTCGGTTTGTATGGAAAAGTGTGCTAATAGGACGCTTATTGACCTTGTCCCACATTTCAACGATGTCGAAGAAGACATTGCAATTGGAAATCAAATTCAGAGAGAAGCGAAAAGTGCTTGTGAATCGGGAGTAAGGGATGGGGCTTGGTGCAACCAGTAAGCGAGAGAGAAACAGATTAAGAGAGAACGAAAGTGAGAAAATGGATGGCAAGATATATGAATAAAGCGAAGTGTGAACTTTCATTATCTTCTTGTTGTTGTAGAACAAAATCATGTTTGTTTGTGTCTATCTGTATTTATAAGGCGGCACCTACATTTGCATGCGTTATTATACTCATTAAATATAAAGTGATGTAGTTGATCTATATGTGCATTCTTCGACTTTTCATACCCTGAACCCATTACAAATGGGAAAGGAGGGTATAATGGTTTGGTTAAAATGTACAGGCAGACCCCATAAAGTATATATATTCTTGATCAGGACGACAAGCAAAGTTGATTTAGCCCAGTCCGTCTCTCCGTCCGTCCATCTGTCCCCCCTGTTTGAGCGCGCCCTCCAGAACATATAAGAGCTAGAGAAATTCTTTTGTAAAGCACGCGCAGTGCTCAAGTTTGTTTCAAATATTCTATAACTATCCCCAATTAATTGTCATCGATTAAAAACATGAATTCAATTTAGTTATTAAGAGACACCAAATTTGGTATTTAGTTTTATATTTATTTTGTGCAACTTGGAATTTCGTTAAATTTTGGATAAGGGCTTCAAACTACAGAATTTGGTAAATTTAAGTTCAGTTGCAAATATAGCAAAAATGTGAATGAGTTGACTTTTTTACTTTAAAAAGTGGTGACTCTAGCTTTAAAGACGGACCAGATATAACCTGAATAATGTTTTTAATCGATAACAATTAAACGCGAATAGTTATCGGACAGGGCTAAATCTATTTCGCTTGTCGTCCTGATCAAGAATAAATGAATATACTTTATGGGGTCTGCCACGCCTCCTTCTGCCTGTTGCATACATTCCAACAAAACCATTATACTCTCAATTGCCATTTTCAATGGGTTCAGGGTATAGAAATATATAAATATACCGTCTTAGAGTTGGAATCTAGAAAACATAATGGGATAACTGGTAAACTGGTGTCCCAAAAACGCTATTTGGGGCGTGACATAACTAAAATACGTAAACTCCCAAACGTTACAGTTTTATTATTCTAGTCGCTTTTAAATGAATATATAGTGTTTTCCACAAATTCAATTATCTTTTGAGCGCTGTTAATGCTCGACTCGAAATTTCGAATATATATTTGCCTTGACAATCCAAGTTCAAAAAGATATGGTGGATAAGAGCTCTACAAACTATATCTTCTACAGCCAAACAACTAGAATAAGTTGCTGTTAAAAAATATATAGTTATATTTTTTGGGGGCTTGGCGTGAATGAGTACTTTGCAGTCGGTATCGTCCGACTTGCTTTAAACTGGAAAAAAATAAAAATGCTTTTTAGTTGCGAGTCTTATACACACAAGCAAAACAACAGAAGCATGCCGACACACAAACATGTATAGTGGTATATGGTCAGAGCTTTCGGTTGAGCTTTTGAGGGGACATGTCTGTGTGTGCGGTTTCGCTGTACGTGTGCCTCTGTTAGTATTTAGGCGTTTAGTCTGTGCGTAATAGTTGGATGCCGCAGCAAATCAAAGTAGAAACTGCAACGATCCTCAGACAAAGCATACAACGAAGCCAATAAAGATAGCAAAATTGATAAAGATACAAGAACTTAAAAGCTAAATGTCCTCAGGCTTACTCAAGTACATATATTCATATGCATAATATATTAACACACATATGTATACACCATAGCTAGCACATGCATTCTAGTGCAAACACGTGAGTGAGCTTTTCCTACAAAAAGCTCAGTATAGGTAAAATGGACCGAGGCATTAAATGCGTACTAAGTTGTCAATCTAAATGTGCACTGGGCAGCAACGCAATGGGGGGAACACTGTAAATGTCACGGAAGGGCACTGGTCTAATAAATTCGAGAAATGCTTTGAAATGCAAAATCTTCTTACTTATTACTATAAGTGTACCCTAAACCCATTGAAATTGGGAATTCCAATATGTGCGAATGTATGAAGTAAGCAAAAAGTAACCAATTCTACTTTTTAAAATATATGTATACCTACGTATGTGCTTGCCCGTTTATCCACTGATAGTTAGAGTTAATCTATCGATCAAATACATTAAAGACATTCTATATTATTGTGTCGAATATTTATGAAGATATATTTTTTTTTTTTCGAAAATGTTACATACATGTAGGCAAAAAAAAGTAATTTTAAAATACATAAGCAACCATACTCTAATTTCATGAAGAATTCTTATAAAGATTAATTAATTAATTAGATGCCTTATAAAATAAGATACTTATATTTTCCATAATTGTGATTTTCCTTCATTTTTATTGTATAAACTAATGAGCTGCGAATTGACAATTTAATTCGCAATTGCGATTCAATCGAATAGAAAAAGATGTAATTCAAAGAATTTGGGGACACTTGATGCCACTATCCAAACTATAACAGAAGTCAAAATTATATAAAGTTTAATATCTACAAAGCTAAATACAAAATTTAGTAACCTAGTTCTAATTGCGTGGCAGCTATATTTTGATAACTGAATTGTGATCATGTTTTTAATCGATAGCTATTAAACGGGGATAGTTATCGAGTATTCGAAACGAACTTGATCTATGAGTGCTATGGACGGATCTACAAAAAATGCAAGTCTAGCTCTTTTAGGTTGTGAGATCGACTCATTCGCAAATACGGACAGACGGACGGTCAGACAGGGTCAAATCGACTCAGCTCGTCATCCGGATCAAGAATATATATATATCTTTTTAAGGTCGCTATGGCTCCAGCCTGTTGCATTAATTTCACATTTTACCACAGCCGGTACACCCTGATTTCCTATTGTTAATGGGTTCGGGGTATAAAACTCATCCTATATTTATTTCGATAGCGTAGAGAGGGTGCACCATAATACTATAGAAGGTGCAACATAATATTTTGAAGTCTGGCACTCACGACGTCATCGCACTTAGCATAGCTGTTGTCGTTGCGCTGAAAGTGGCCGCAGAATATTGAAATGCGCGTGGGCTTTTGATAGATGCTGACCTACTTCGCCATTTGCATGGCCTACTGAACTTGGCCAAGTTTTTGTCCCGCTTTCGCACCTGGCCGACTCGAAGAGTAGAGCGAGCGCAGAAACAAAACAAATAAAAGCCGAAAACAATGTATAAAAGTTTTAAGACGTTTCATTTTGTTTGCTTACTTGATAAGCGATGTCAAACACAGCGTCTATCTCTATCATACCCTGAAATGAATTATTTGCACAATATGTAATTAGTTTGGAAATTTAGATCATGGCAGCCATTAAACTATTGTAATAAACCTACACACACGCACACATAAGTGTGCTAACAGATACAGACAAAAACATAAAACATATATTACAGGCCTGTACAGGCAGTACAGTATTTACCTTTGACATAAAGCCAACTTCAAATAAATTGTGTATGTTCCTGAGCAAAGCAATGTATCCGATAAACGGATTTATTACGCAAATTGTAATTTAATTTATTGAAAATAAATCTATGAACGTAATAAGACTAAATTCGATATTGCTGACAGATGTAGATCTGTTGAAGGTATAAATAGGAATGTTTTGGTCGAGACTGCTCGACTAGAGACACCCGACTCAAGCATGCCCTTAGGCTAAAGCATGACTTTACTTAATTGTTAAATCACTTTTCCTTAAGAGAGACTTTATTAATGCAATGCAGATACTTGTATTTTTTAATGTACAAGTCTCTTGCAAGATAGATATGTTTTTTGAAAATAGGTATGCAAAATTGCAAAATATATAAAATGCAATTTTCAACAAGTTCAAGTGATACAGACTAATATCAATGAAATTGACCTCGATGAAGAGTATCTTCTAGTCTGGCTCTATAAAAGCGCGATAACATAACACAAAACGAGGCGTGTGCGTGAACACGTTTTCTGTGTATTTTGTTGGGTTAGGTTCATTAAAAGCTTGTGTATATTTATTTATATACTAGGATCCGTTAAAAATGGGAAAATAAGGGCACAATGGTTTTCTCAACGTGTATGTAACAGCAGAAAAATCAGTCGGCAAATTTGCTATACAGTATATTTGATACATTGTGAATTTTCTATTTTGTAATATTTTTGATTCCGCCTGTGAATTTCTCCCAAGGTCTTTAAATTGAACTTGAGTTAAATGAATTTAATATATGAACGAGTTTGGGTTTCTTACTAAACCCACAAATATTTCGAATGTACATACATCATATGATGAACATTAATTTGATATTAATTTACTAACCATGGACTAGTATCACAAAGCGCATTTAAATGCGTGCATTCTCCTCTATTCAAAGTATTGAGTTTGAATTATCAAGTGCTACTTTAGTTTAGCCTTACAACTTTCCTTTCAAGTAGTGTTAGAAGAGGCTGTGCGCGTGCCGGGGAGATGTAGGTTTAAGTTCTTCCTTTTTTTGGACAGACATGCAGACATTTTTTACAAGGTTAAATACATACTAGGTTATATTACATACTAGGTCTGAAATATATTTAAAAATGCAGATGGGACAGGATTCAAGTTGTCTCGTAGTCGGGCACTCCCGTCCAAAGCTTTCGTGTTCTCTTTTGCTTTTATGTATATATATATTATATATATTTATATATATGTATATATATATATATATATATATATATATATATATAGTTCGCTGAAGCGTCGCCGTGTTTGGAATTGGTCGTTGTGGTTTGCGTGTTGCTCAAGGCAAAACAACTAAAAACTAGAAAAAAACGGACTTGGGAGAGTCGTTACTTAAATACCCTACAAACCGACTAATATGTATCAATCTCAAATTTGTGCAAATTTTTAGTGGGATAGTGATGATGAAGACAATAGAAGAAACGGCCTTTAAGAATCTAGTCTATTGCCCTTAAATCAGTCTCAAAGTCTGTTTAAAGTTGCGATACACTGTTTTTGAAGAGTAAAAGCTTTATTTGCCGGTGCGGCATTGCTGCTCTCGACGTAGGGTGCTACGCAACTAATAAACACATTTACATACATATGTACGAATGCAAGCGTATGAAGAGGTCAGGAGTGAAAGAGGTAGAGAGACATTTGTAAGTTTGTAGCTTTTTCGTTTTCATTTTCGTTTTTGTTTTCATTATTTCGTGTTGGTATTGTTTTTGTTTCTGTGTCGATTGCGTTGTTGAATATTTCCACTTTGTTTATATAATTTTAATCAAGAAAAAAAAAGAAACAGTGACCAAATATACATACAGGCACACATACACATTCATACATTTATTTCAGTGTGTGTACGTCAAAAGCTTCAACGTTTTGAAAAAAGTGGGTTAGTGGGTCACCATATCTAACAACGGGGTACAACTATGCCAACGTCGGCAGCGTCGGCGACGTCGGCAACGTCGTCAGCGGCAGCGGCAGCGGCAGCGTCAGCGTTGTCGGCAGCCAGACGAAGCTAATTTTATTTTATTTATTGGTTTTTTGTTTATTTTTATTCGACTTATATTATTTTCGTTATTTATTTCTTACAGATTTTTACTCTTTTTTTTCTGCTAACTGGGCCCGCGTATGATACTAAGACTTTATTTCTTTTAGTTAGCTTAGTTGGTTCATGATATAAATAAAAATAATTATTTAATTATAAATATATATATATATATATATGTAGCTAAAAATGATTGTTTTTTTTTTTTTTGTAACAAGCCCAATAAACCTAAAATCGTTTGCATCTAAAGTCGCTGTGGGAACTGACCTCATGTTAGGACATACGGCGCGTTAGCTTACTCGCTATCAAAGCTCCATCTCCACCTGCCAGTTGATGGCGGCTCATTTCTTATAGATACAGGCACGGTCACACTGGTGGCCCACCCATCTACCCATCTACCCACACCCCGCACTGCAAGTTGCCCCCTGCTCTCGACCAACGAAAACGCACATTGCATTTTAAATAGTCAGCGTAGCGGCGGCCCCTCTTGACGACATCCCACCCGCTGCTGCCATGTAGCCGCAACGCCAACGCTGCTGCAATTGTTTTTGTGGCCTCGTGACCTAGTTTAAGCCTCGTCAACTGCACCGACGCCGCGTCGCAATGCTGCTGACGACGACGCCGCGTTTTCTCTCTGCGTCGCGTCGCGTCTCTGTTGACGAACGCGATAGACGCGTAAATTAATTGCAGCAGTCGTGCGATAAGTTGTGTGTGTATGCTATGCCTGTGTGCGATTCGCAGACCTAGAGCCAATTATTCATTAATATTCAATTCACACTAGGCATATGAATCCTTATACCCCCAACTCCAAATAGGATATAGCTTAGCATCCTAGATTACCTAACTACTTTACTTTACGCACTTACAATTGGAGAAACCCCTATCCTTGTCCAAATGAAATAAAGGTAAAAGAAATATAATAATATAGTATGGTATATTAAGTTGATCTGCAATTTACACAATATTGATATATTCAAAGATATAAACGATCTTTTGCCCCATTTAATACAAGAAAATAATTTTTGTTTTCAAGTCAGATTTGAAAGAAAACTTTTATCAATAGATTTGCAGCAGAACAAACAAATGAAAGAAGTAGAAATGTACGAGATATATGAGCAATATAAACCCAAAGGTAAACATAGTATTATCAAATCAAACTGTCTATAAGGTATATATGTATAGGCATATATGTATATCAATACATTTTTATATAATTGTGTGCGGCTATGTTCAGGTAGATATTTGATTTTTGAATGAGCTGTGCCCATTTACGTTTCTTTATTGTAGCTAACTCAAATTGTATGAGTATCCATAAAAAAATATATATACATAGTATATAGTATAAATATAAGCTACGCAAATATGTTATGCTATGGTATGTATTCAAGAAATTTAAATATTTCATAATTTATATGCGTTAATTAATTTAATTACCTACAAAAAATTCAAAAGTTCGCATGTGACTGACTGTACACGATCGTGGGGGGAGGGGGCAGCCAGGGGCTGACTGTGAGTCCAAATGCACTTTTTACGCATCGCTCAGATGTGCACTCTATATTTGTATGCATACACACACACACACACGCACACACACACACACACACACACACGCACACACTCGTGCACAAACGTACTCGTTAAACTGACCTCCTCGCAAAGGCAGCGACAACGAAGGCGACGGCGACGGCGACGGCGACGGCGAATTGCGGTCGAAACCGTCCCTGGGCGAGTATCTCTCGCTGTATACATCAAGCAAGTGTGTGTGTGTGTGTGTGTATGTGTGCGACGCGCGCACAAAAGTGTGTCAAGGTTTTTTGAATAATATGTTGTGCAGCGTTAACGTTTACGAACAGAAGCGACGCCATCGTCGACAGCGCAAGCAACAGCACCGTTCCCACCCCCCTCAGCCCACAGACAGTATATGAAGCTTTTGATTTGTTGCTGTTGTAATCACATAGCCCGTGCTGTTTGCTACGCTCGCTTTTGTGCGAAGCTTCAGTGCTCTTTGTGCTTGTGCCGAACAACTCATTTCAAATAAAATATGCACAGACGTACATACAAGCGTATAAAATATCCTGTAACAGAGTAAAAATTAATAATCTGAGTTTGACAAATCTACTGAAAATATTTAGAAATGAGAAAATAGAAAGCAAACTGAAATATATATTAAGTAATATACATTTATTTATAATGAATAAATGACTGAATAATAGAAATTGAGAATTAGTTATATTTCATTTAAAATATTGTCTTTTAAATGTTCAATTATTAAGTTGGTATAGGTATGAATATGCTTAATCGGATGCGTGTTTAAGTCGCGCTTAATAATCAATATTTAGCAGATTTACATAAACTTGACTGTAAAGACATATGGCATCCATTTAGATGCCAACTTCATTAAGTCTTCCCATTGATCAAGAGGCATAGAGAAAAGCCCGAGCAGCTGGCAGCCAGCGTCGCCAGTGGCCCATATAAATTGAGTGGGAATCCAACCTATCCTAAAGTTTTTCTTGTTGGGCCGCCCGCCAAGTGACGAATGGAGTGTTTGTCGTCAAGTCAGTTCAATATGGCAACACTTTTGTATTAACATGACATAAACCGCAGCGTTGCCCTGTCTTCTGTCTTGTGTCTTCTGACTTCTGGGGCTTAGCATAAAAACGTAATAAAACGAAATCGAAATTAATCTCTCTAACATAGACCTAAATAATATCTCCATATTTACGTATACAACTGAAATGTAGGTCAGTTGAGATAGCGAATGCTAGCAGAGACAACGATGCCACAAGCGCGCGCACACACACGTACACAAGCACACACACACACACACACACACACACACACACACACATTGCGCGCTACTTTTAAACAAAGGTACACATATACACATATACATATACATATATACATATATATATATATACTGACTCACACACACAGCGCTACACTTTCACTTATTACATTATTAAATGATGTCAGGCAAGCGTCGGGCCGCAAAAAGCGCACCCAGGCGGCAGAGCAGCAACAGCCAAGCAACGAGCAACTGCAGCAGCGTGAGCGAGAGCGTTTGGCATGTTGTGGTATTGTCTCTCGCGCTCGCCGCGCTCTATTTCCGACATCGGGTAAAGTCGGAGCATGTGGGCGAAAACTTGTTCGTGCGCTCTCATTTATTTCGCCACTCAGCTGCTACTGCTGTTGTGTGCACGTCGACGTCGGCGTCAACGTCAACGTCTACGTCGTCGTTGGCGTCGACATCTCTGTCGATTATTTCATATTGAAAGCAAAAGTGATCAACGTTCAACGTTGAGAGAGCAGCCGAACCAACAGCGTTTTGGCGGTCTCTGCTATTGCTTGTATTTATGTGTGTGTGTGTGTGTGTGTATGTGTGTGTGTGTTTGTATTGCTACCGCTTGCAATCGTTGCCGTTGCAGTGTCGCGTCAGTACATATACATATTTATACATATATACGTACGTACGTACGTGTGTACGAATTCCGAAAGTCCCCCACTTCGTTGCTAACCAACGTATGTAAACCGGCACGTCAATTAAGCTTGAGAAGCAGCGCAGCAGCAGCGTCGCCAAGCTAGGAAAAAATGTTACAAGGTTTCGTTTCAGGTTAAGACGAGTTTTTGGTTTTTTAATGCTTTTGGGTTTTTTGTTGCCATTTGTGTTGTTGTTGTTATTGTTTGTTTTGTGTTTGTGTTTGTGGTCGGAGTTTTGAGCACACTATGTACGTACGTACGAATGCCTGAGTTTATGTACGCCGTTTTTCTGTGTGTATATGTATGTGTGTGCGATGTATGAATTGTATTTTTTTTATATTTTCTAAATTTAGCTGCCGCTTGTAATGTTGCTATTGCTGTCATTGTTGTTGTTGTTGTGTGTGTGAGCTTTGGTTTGTATACCCTCAACCCACTGAATGAAACGGGTTGAGTAGGGTAGAATGGTTATGTTCACACGTATGCAACAGATAGGATGATTCTAACAAGTATACATCATCATCATCATAGTCGTTTTTCAAATGAGCTCTAAAAATTTACACCGAGACCTATATGATTTAGGTGAATTTTCGCATAGCATACACAGCTCATTATCCATTTGAAGGGTTGGCCCAGTTGTGCACTTATTTTTCGGAACGATCCCCCTCCAATGGGGTTAACGATGATCGTGTTGTTCGTGGTGATAATGAAGTCATACGCTGTCAAATAAGTGACCGACCTGCCTCACTAAAAATGTTTTGTGGACGACAGTGATCAGGATGAAGTGCACTGAGAGAAACAACAACAGAAATATATTTTAAGAGATAAATAAAAACGAAACTGGTAAAATACAACTCGAATTGTATGATACAAGTATACTCTGATTTTAATAGATTTTTGCCAAGATGTTACTAAGTCCACTAAGTCTTTGAAATCTTAGAGAATACGGAAAAATAATAAAGTCATGTTGATTGTCCTCTCTGATTGATAATAACGGGAATAGTTATCATAAAAAATCAGAAACTCACATTGCATTTAATGTCTGTAATTTTTGTGGCTTTGAAGATCACAGGGTTCATTAGGATAGAGAGGTGGATGGACGGATAGATGGGCGTGAAATATATTTTATATATTTTATGGATACTACCACGCCCTCTGTTTGTTACATACATTTTCATTAGACCGTTAACTGTCGATTATAATTTTGAATGGAATTGGAAATTGAGACTGTAGTGAAACCGTTAATGTCAGCTGATCTTACTTACACTATTGTGTGCACATAATTGTAATCTGTCAAAAGAGTCACAGCTAAACTACTAAGTAATAATTAGTATCCACTAATCACAAACTTATTTACATCAAAAACTTGATTAGTCTGAAGTCTTACTAGGGTCCGACAAGTCTAACCTTGTTCCTGGCCCATGTTGATTCTTATACAGACCGTTGTCTGGAGTTCGTTATACGACGCGAACTGACTGTTTGATGGTGAAAGTACGAACGTAATGTTGCAGACTCTATAAAGTATATGTATTCTTGATCAGGGCGATGAGCTACGTCAATTAGCCATGTCCATGGGGATGTCCGCGCGAACGAAGAGATTTCGGAAGCCAAATCTAGGACTATTATATCTTGTTTCTTACTTTAAAATATGCCGTTTAAATGTTGATAGATCATTTTTTAAGCGAAGCTTGAATACCATGAAATTCAGAAACATCGAATTTTCTATTAAGGCTCCTCTACTGTATAAACATTTTTGATATATTTCGGGCATTATATAACTTTCAGCCTACCTTCCAATTTGCAAGAACGTATTTCAGATACTAAAGACTTATGCTTAGTGCGGACACATGTTGTTTATAAGGTGTTTATAGCAGAGACGTATAATGATAGGAATATCAGCTCCTCCCAGGGATCACGATGTCTCCTAGTCGAGCAGTCTCAAATAAGGCACTTTTACTTGTTTCGTTTTTCGTAAGCAACTAAAAAGGCTCTGCATATTGATGAGTAATGTTCGCGCCTGAGCATGGTCTTCGTCTTCGTCATCGTCATCGTCTTCATCTTGGTCTTCGTCGCCTCTTAGCTCCGTTCGGTTGGCTAAGGAATTGAGCAAACAAGTGAAAGTTTTATTTTAATTCTCCTTTCCACATCTGGGCTCACTTATGTAATGCTAACTTTTGTAATCACATTATACCTATAAAACTCATAAGGAATGGAATAGGAATAAGATGTATGTGCCCTAGGTTATATTATACATATTGAAGATATTTAAGCTTGACTGCTTTGTGGAGTTATCTTATCTTTTTTGAACTCCTTTGTATAGGTATATTCTGATTTTGTTCTTATATTCTTAACCCATTGAAATTGGAAATGATAATTTTGTTAAAATGTATGAAACATGCAGAAGGATAACTTCATAAAAGGCGAGGAGCTGAGTCGATTTTGCCCTTTCCGTTTGTCTGTCTGTCCTATAAAAAATAATCTATTCTCAAAATAATCTATACTAAAAGGATCTAGCGTTTTGAAACATTTTACCCTACTATAAAAAGAACTGATTCCTTTCTTTTCGACAATCAATAACCAAGTATGTGTATGTCATGCTAATGCGTTAATAAGTGAGCAATTGATTGAATTCTGTGTATTACGTATACGCTGAATCAATATGTTGACTTTAAATTAAGTTTTTAAAAAATAATATGAAATAGAAAATATACTGAAACATCCAAAGTATAGGCAAATAAAAGTAAAGGATAAACCCAAATAAAAGAAACGAGTAAGGAAACTCTAGTCGGGTGTGACCGACTAAGGGATACCCTTATTCAAAGCTGTGTACATTTATAACAATTTTCGAGCTTGCAATTTCACAACCAAATAACATTATTGCAAAAAAAAAAGTCTAAAACCACGCCCCCTTCTGCCTGTTACATACATTCCAATAAAACCATTATACCTGATTTCCCATTTTCAATGGGTTCAGGGTATAAAAAGAAAGCATTAAATATACATATGCCTGTATTCAAATAAAAACATAAGATATAGGAAACGAAATCACGTCATATAAAAACTGTGTCATGAACAAATGCAACAACAAAGCCCACATATAATTGAAGCCAAGGGGGAGACTCGCAAAAAAGTGAAATACGAAAAGAAGAAAAAAGAAAAAGAAACCGATCAGCCGCCAACATGGCAATACGAAGAATGAAAAGCTAAATCAGAACTCATAATTGTATTCAGATGGAAAAATGGAAAAAGGTGGGCAACAATAACAAAAGAGAGGCGACTTTGGGCAGAGCTTTGCGCTTTTATCATATTGGTAGCTTTAACGGTGCTATATGCGAAAGAATGAGTCGACGTTGTCTACCGTGGCCCAAAAGCTATGTTAAAAAGTTTCACTTTCGCTTTCAGCGCAGTTTGAATTTTAACGCAGTAGTATTAAAAACAACAACAGCAACAGCAGCAGCAACAACAACAACTTAAAGCACAGAAAAAAAGCAGCAAAAAAGGGGGCACTAAGTCAAGCCAAGCGAAGCAAAGTAAGAGAGCTAGCACATAAAATGAGAGCGTTAGCAGCGAGCGTATTGAAAGTGAAACTGGCTCCCACTTGTGCACATACACAATTATACAGACAAAATATACAAAAGTGGCGCATACGTAATATGGCAATGTGGATGATGAGAGCGAGAGTAAAACGCTGCCTGCGCCAACTGCGCTGTCGCTGCAGACGTCGACTGTGCAGCAGCAGCAGCGCTTTAGTGTATGGCGGGTATCCTCGCCGTTTGCTTGGGTTTAGTCAATCGAGATACGTGGTTGATGTTGGTCGTGCTTTTCGCATAGCAAAGTAACCTTCATACAAACAAAATAATAATTCATATATATATTTATATATGCCTGTACATATGTATGTATGTGCGTATGTATGTATGTAAAGTATGTGTTACATATGACAAACAATAACAAGAAATGTGAAACAAATGTGTGTATTCGCGCCGTGTGTGTGTGTGTCGACAGAAATCAAGAAAATTATTGCGCTTGTATTTGACCTAAATGACAACACAACATTGAATCCAGCAATTTATCAATTCGTCAATACATCAATACATCAATACAATAATAAACAAATAAACAAATACATATTAAATAAAAACGAAACTCAAAATACTGCTTGCCCCTCGCTTACCTCTTTCTATGGCATTTTACACCGACAGCAGGAACAGCCCAAGGATTATGTTCTCTCTGCTCTGGTGTGTTGTGTCCTGCCCGTTGAGAAAGTGAATAAGCTGAGAGAGCACTGCAAACATTTTGATGTTTAACAAATGCAATGCAAAGGCGAGCAAACAAAATACATAATGAGTGCAACGATGTCATCCAAACAACGTAGTGTTCATTGAGACGCGACAAATATATAACTACCGTAATATACCAAAAATAAAGAAATCTAATAAATGGAAAAGGCCTACCTCCTAACCAGGCACATACAAATATACCAAATTTTATGAATCTATGTTCGTGTGCACACTATATCGATATCTATATCTATATCTACATATATCTACGCACTCTCCTCGTAACGCAACCTCAAAGTGTGTTAAAGCACATCAATTACAATTACAATTGCAATTGCAATTGCAATTATAAAAGCAGCTCCCACATCGAGATCTGCTCAAGATTATTATAAGGATGTATATCAGTTATCAATGCAATGACAACAACAAATAGTTAAATACGTTCAAATATAAAATAGTTAAAAATCGCTAAAACTTGGAGAATATTTTTAAAATATTACAAAATAAAATACAATTTACAATTAGTCAAAAATGCTAAATAATTAGGTGTATAAAATGTTGGTTATAAAAATGAATCAATTGTTAAACGCAAGGCCCAGACCACCGAATGGTAACAACAATAAGAACATTATAATTAATATACAAATCAAATACAAATAGTGCAAATAAATCTGAATGTGTTATCAGATAACGTGAGAAAGAGATTAGGAAATCCGCAGATCGTTAAATAGCAAAAGAGCAAAATACTTTTGCTTTCGCCGTCCAAACTAACGCAACAATCAGACAAGTTTGAGCAACTGCTCGGTTCAGAACTAAAATCGTATGAAATGTTATTAGACATGGATCCCCAACAGGCGACTGTACAGTTTATATCGTCGCTGAATCTGTCACCGTTTAGCATGCAGCTCGACCAACAGCAGCCAGCGAGTCCTGCGCAGAGCAACACCAACAACAATAACAGCAGCAGCAGCGGAAACAACAACAACAACAACAATAGCAACAACAATAATAGCAACAATGATAACGATTCAAATCCTTTGAGCAATGCCGATAACGACTACAGCGCGTACACGCTGCAGCTGGCTAATCATCAGCAACAGCAGCACCACAATACGCACCATCAGCAACAGCAACAGCAACATTACCAACAGCAACAACAACAGAATATTGCCAGCAACAATGCGAATGCTGCAGCGAACCAATTCAATGCCTCCTCTTACTCGTATATATACAATTTCGATTCACAGTATATATTTCCGACAGGCTATCAGGAAACCAACTCGTCCCATTCGCAGCAGAGCGGCAACGGCGCCGGCGTAGCATCTGGCAACTCTGGCCAGCTACTGAACGGTGGCAGCAACAGCTCTACCGGCAACGGGTATATGTTGCTGCCACCAGGCGGTGCCTCGGCTGCTCACATGTCGGGCAATGTAGGTGGCAGCGGAGCAGGTGGAGCTGGCAATGGCGCTTCCACTGGAGGCGGTGCCAGCAGCCATCACGGTGGAACGAGCGCCACTTCTGGCGGGAGCGAAGCCATCGACTTCAAGCACTTGTTCGAGGAGCTGTGCCCCGTCTGTGGGGATAAGGTGAGCGGCTATCACTACGGCCTGCTAACCTGCGAGTCCTGCAAGGGCTTCTTCAAGCGGACCGTTCAAAATAAAAAGGTCTACACATGCGTTGCGGAACGCTCCTGCCACATCGACAAAACGCAGCGCAAACGCTGTCCATACTGCCGTTTCCAGAAGTGCCTCGAAGTGGGCATGAAACTTGAGGGTAAGTCAAATGAAAATATCTTATTATTTTAGCAATCCTATAGGTATTGATAGGCTTGGTGAAATATTTATTATCCATTCAAAATATATCATCTAGAAAAAATCAGACTATATCTTGTGGAATGTGCTACCATACCATACCACCCATATATAATCTCTAGTCTATAGGCGATTTAACAACGCGTGAATGAGATAGAAAGAGTTATGAATGCATGAAGCCTTGAAGGAATCAAGGTAACTTTGTAGCTCCTCCATAGCGATAGTAAATATACTCTATTTTAACTCAACAAAGTTCGAGACACTTGACTCTTGAGTCTAATAATTTAAATTTTAATCTTCTTATCTTGCTTGTTGTGCTATATTCTGGGGCTATCTTAAGTTTTATAAAGAAATTTAATTTCATCAAATTTAAAAATGCATGAATAAATTTGGGTTTTTGAGGAACTGAGTTATCCTTTCGGTCACTGTCAATCATTGATAAGAGTTAATCATGAAGAATTTCTTTAGCTCTCTTGTTAGCTCACAAAATAGTTAATCTTAGTGTTACAAAGTTTGCTAAAATGTAAAATGCTTTTTTTTTATTCATATTTAACATTTTAGCTAAAATGTTCTCTTCCAAAGAGTGCCCGATGGACACCACGAATTAGATATCTATATATGAAAAGGGAAATGTAAATACTCCCCCAACTGCTAAATACCGTGTGAAGTTTTATAATATTCTTTTGCAATAATAAAGAGGCTTAGAGATTTTATCAAAACAACAATCATATAGCCGGAGGCTAATAGTATTTTGTTTTTGTTTTTAGAGTTTAACTTTTTTTTTTTCTCTATTAAATTATTATTAAAATTAACTTTTCTTCTTTTATCATCCAAACATCATTTTTTTTATCAATATAGTTAATTACTTGGAAGACTTTTTAGGTTTTTTCTTTTTAAGAAAGCATTTATCGTATCCCCAATGTCGCTCCGTTTTCCATTGTTTCAAACTCTTGGCTCTATTATATAAGAAAGTTATTCTTATTTTCTTGGCGCTAAAATTGTATGTTTTTTTTTTCAAAATATGTCGTTATTAAAGTGTGATCTGAGTATAGAATTACATTAAGTCAGACATTATTTAATTCGAATAATTCTCGCAAATTTGTTCTTTGAAATCTTCAATATGCCTATTTGGCCATAGGCCAATATGGAATGAGTGATACGAAAAGGGGGGTATGGAGCATGAGAAAGTATATTATTTTTTTAGCTATCAATGTTGAAATATAACAAATATTTAAAGTTGTACGTTTCAAGATTATAATTTTGGATTATTTTGTTCTATTTTCTTAAAAAATCATTGCCTTTAAATTTATAACCTATAATAATTATAATTTAAATTTAACTTACACAAAATCAATAACGATAAACAGTAGATGAACCAACTTAAAAATTCAATATTTCTGACAGCATATAAATAGTTTCAAAATAGTTTTGGAAATCAAAGATTGGGAAAGCCTCAATATTTCAGACGATAAGTGATATATATTTCATAGATTTATTATATATATATTTATAGTTATCAAACAGTTGACAGGAGAGCGTTTCCAGTTATATTGCTCAGAAGATTTCTGTTTATACTATTAAAACTAAGTACGAATTTCCCACAGAACACTATCTGACGGACATATGGACAGACAGACAAAACGGACAGCAAAAACATTGTATAAAATAATAAAAATAATACATTTTTTCCATGTAGTCAATAGGATTTTTAAAAAAATGTCAAAAGTTGGTATTGTTTGTGGATTACCCTCTCTGCTTTGAATCACAAAGAGCGTCTGAGAGGGAGAGCGAAGGCGCTCTCGCTCTCACACACATAGCTAATAGGTTTATTTGTAACGTGCATATGTATGTAGTTAGTCATATTGCCATCTCAGTCGCGCGCTGGTGCGATTGGGTTATAGTGCCATCTCTTGCGCTCATGACCTAGATTCCGCAGCGAGTATGTGTTCGTGCACGTGATATATAAATATAAACTCGCATCTGTGTTTGTGCAATCAATGCAACATGTAGAGAGCGCTGCGCCGCATTGTACTTGGCGCTAACGTCGCTGCCAATGCTGCGCACGCTTTCGGTTTTTTTTTGTTTTTTTATTTTTTTAAATTCATTGCAGAAAAGGAAGAGTATTTGTCTTTGTATTTTTCAGAGATGCATAGCTTAGGCTTCGTTTCATTTTTGTGCCCGCACTCTTACTTATGTATGCCTGCTATAAAATAATGAAAAAGGCCATTCCGGTATTTTATTCATACTCCTTGCATTTTTTCGAATGTTGTCTCGTTCCGTCCTTCCGTTTATTCATACTCCTTGCATTTTTTCGAATGTTGTCTCGTTCCGTCCTTCCGTTTAAAATGCTGGTGTTACTCCCGTCGCGTCGCGAGGTGGGCTCCGACACTGTCGTCGCAATGACAAAACTGTCGTAATCTCATGACGCGTTGGTCAACAGCAGTAACATTGAGCGACTTCGCTTTACTCTTCGTCAAGCCCAACGATTTTTTGATTGCGGCACTCGGCGTTTTCAGCCGTATTTGCTGGCAGCTTGCTTTGGTTTCTCGCTTGGACTTCAGCCCGGTTTAGCTCAGTGAGCGTACCTTTTGCCAAAAAGCGTCATGATAGCTGTTGCTGTAATCGTAGGAGTATGACTCACATGGCCACATTGTATTTAGCTTTGTTGTTGTTATTGTTAACTTCATATTTAGAATATACTCTGTGCTTCGTCCTCAATGCAGGCTCAGATACTCAACAACTTGTATCTTGAAGGATGCAAGTGAATTGAGTCTAAATCAGCTCATCTTGAACTTGGACTTATGTCATCCAGATCAGCTGTACTGAGTTCAAAATTAAACCCAAATGAAATTTCTAGGGTGTAAAATTTTTGTATCTTATGTTGTGTACGATATAGCAATTCATATATATATATATATATATATATATATATATATATATATATATATATATATATATATATATATATCATGTCATTTAACTAAATTAAAGTAGTTCCAATTGATATTACTAAATCGTACTCACTATAATGTTTTTTACTTTACTTGATTTGTATACCTTTATCTAAAGATTGGACATCTCCTTTAGTATCTATCAATTATTGCATTTGACTTGGGACATCCGGTAGATGCTCCAAATATATCTATCTGCATATATTTATGCATAATAATCAGTTATAAGAAGCAATTGCGTTCGATTTGTTATTGATTTGTAACCAATCTTGCTCTGTGAGTCAAGTCAGCTATACTGTATTGAATTCGAGAGTTTAATTGCTTCTTATTGGGGCTTTACAATTCAGTTCAGACATTATTTCAAAGCAGCATAAGTTATCCTATATAGATAAAACATAATAGTATATATTTGTTGTAACTTTTTGTCTTCTATTAATTTTATATAAATTGTTTATAAGGCTATGATTATTTATTGGAAATAAGCATGAATGCATTACTAAATCTCTGGAATATATAGAAGCACAGATGATTGTAGACTGTCCTATCGATACTAATGTAAATATATAAATATAGATATAGATTGATACAAATGCATATGAAACGAACCGTCCATTGCTGGTGAAATCTCAACATGAATTACCTTAGCCTAAGTTGTCTCGGTCTTTGTAAGCAAGCACACGCACATCTATATATATAAAGATATATTTATATATATATATACAGTCAATAAATCCAACGAGCAATAAGTAACAGTGAGAGCTAAACATAGGAATAGGGAGAAGAGAGTGAGAGTTTCAATGGGCGACGGCAGCAACAACGCGCATGTTGCCCCAGTTTTATAAAACTGTCCTTGACCTACTCCACTCAACAAAATTGTCTAATGCGGCAGAGGCACGAGTGCCAGTGGCCATGTCTGTGTGTTTGTGTGTATGTGCGTGTGAAAGAGTTGGAGAGTAAATGTCGTAATAGAAAGCTTTTCGAGTTGCCATGGCGAGTCTCGGCAGCTTATGGAAACCGCAGCACGCAAGCATAATAAGCGAGAGAGCGCCAGAGAGTACTCTCGCGCGTCCAATGTTTCGGCCATGTGATGTTGTGCGCTCGGCTCTCTCGACAGTGACGTTAGCGTTGGCAGCGACGTCGACGTCAAAGAGCGCCAGGCGCCAATTTTAGTGCATTCGTTGTGTGTATATTTATGTGTGTGTTTAGGTACAAAAAGAAGAAAAAAAAAAAATATATATATATATATATATATATATATATGTGTGTGTGTGTGCTTATACACGTTTGTATGTATTTCTTACGTATACCCACGCGCGTTGATTATTTGTAAACAATACGCTTGACCTAAATTACAGTTACTTGTTTTGAGGAGAAACAAAAACCACTGCAATTTTGTTTTGCAGCACTGCATCTGAAATATATATATTTGATACGGTGATAAGTGGGAGTCCGAGCTTATTTATTCATGAATCGGATCGGATCGGATCGGATACTCGCAAAGCAACTGAAAAGTTTTCTAAAAGCATTTTCAAAAGTGATCTCAATCAATTGGCAATGTAAGAGGAAATATATGTATATAAAGCAATAAATTCCGGCAAAAAAGAGCTCTGAAAGAACTTTACATATTAAATATATTTTTTAGGCGAGCAAACTTAAAAGGTGTAAGATATGCAATTTCTGTCGTACATATCGTCTATCTGTAGTGAAGGCGCAAAATAATGGACGAACTAGTAAATGGCTTAGATATTCTTCCAATATCAAGGGTATGGAAAGCCAGATTTGTTTCAATAAGTATCATTTTTTATTGCACCATGAATCGTGAATCGTGAATATATTTAATTTTTATAATTTATATGGTCACTTTGTTACATAAGTTATAGCTGGAGAGTTATCGATACCCGCTGTTTCTCGCTTCTCTTTTATCAAATGGTCAAATTGAACTGAAATTAAAAAATCCATAGACAATAGATCTTATATGCTAGATTTAGAGTGCTGATAATAAAAGACAGAGTTACTTGATTTGACTGTAAGACTGTCATGCTTAACTTCAGGCGTTATTGTTGCTAATAGATATGCGTATCTCAATCATTATGAAACATTTCACATCCTTATTTATTGCATCTTGATCTTTGTAGCGGTTCGAGCAGATCGCATGCGTGGCGGCAGGAACAAATTTGGACCCATGTACAAAAGGGATCGGGCGCGCAAGCTGCAGGTGATGCGACAACGGCAACTTGCTCTGCAGGCGCTGCGAAGCTCTATAGGCTCAGATATAAAGCCAACGCCGCTCTCGCCTGGCTATCAGCAAGCATATCCAAATATGAATATTAAGCAAGAAATTCAAATACCTCAGGTGAGTGATTGTGGTGATGATTGACAGAGTGTAATGCGTCCATTGATACATACCCTAGGTATCCTCACTCACGCAATCACCGGACTCATCACCCAGCCCCATTGCCATTGCTTTGGGCCAGGTGAATGCTGGTGCGGGCGGTGTAATAGCCGCGCCCTTGAACGTCGGCAATTTGAGTGGCGGCAGCTCGCTAGGCAATGGCAACAACAACACCACCAACAACAACAGCACAGGCAGCAGTGGCGGAGGCGGGGGCAGTGCGGGTGGCAATAACGCTGGCGGGGGCAGCGGCGCCAACAACAGCAACAACATCTCCGATGGCCTGCAACGTAACGGAAACAGTGGCAACAGCAACAGCAACAGCAGCTGCCACGAAACCGGGAATGGATCTCTGCAGAACACAGCTGAATCGAAATTGTGGTATTATATTATTTAGGCAAATCAGCCCAGCCCTAATACCGACCCGAACTAATCAATAGACAGAACTGAACTTTTTAAATCTTATTGGTTATTACTCACAAGAAGTACGGACGAAATATCATATGACTCGTACATTCTTTCAAATAATTATTACTTTAATTAAAGTATACAAAATATTTAGAACAAGTGCTGAACGCAAAGAAATAAAATAGGAACTCATGAGCGTCACTCCCCTTTTTCCATTTCCATTTTAATTTCTAACTGTAAAGCTATAGAAGTTATAGTTTTTTCCGATCCGCTGCGCCCCAGTGGGCGTCATATATCCCTTATGTGTTTTTGATCTTGGGTTGTCAACCCAAGCACATAAGCCAAGTTCAAGTCTCTACTCTCAATAATGCTCAGAATATAACTGAATTAAATAGGCACTAAATATTCAGATCGAATTCGCCTCCAACGGGCGTAAATATATAATTTTTTCGTTGATGTTTACAGGAATGTAACAGTAACTTGCGTCCTCATTTGGATGATCTAGCTATATGCTGTAGAAGATACAGTGTTTAATCGATTTAGTCACGCCCCAACTTGATAATAGATAGATAAGTCCGCCATATATTGTTGGTATTGGGTTGTCAGCGCGAGTATACATTCCAAGTTACAACTCTCTAGTACTTCAACTGTTTCGGAGACTGAATTTTCTTATTTGCGTATCGGGAAAATCCAAATTTCAAATCTCTTGTTTCGATAGCGTACAGAAAGACGGATATCGCACAAACCAATATACACATTTCACCTTCGTGAATGAGTATAATTATTTATAAATACAATTTTTATGTCCACAAAAAAATACGATCTAAAAGAAATTCTAGTAGATTTCTCATTTTTCTCTTCAAAATTTGTTTTAGAGCTCAAGCATTAATGTTTTGAGTGCAATTATTTGAATTATATTTACTGAATTTCTTCTTGATTGTTTAACAATACGAAAGGAAACTCCCGTTTTCTGCGAATACTTTTCAAAATATTTTAGAAACAATGCAGTTTTTATTTCTATAATTCTGTTTATTTTTAAATTAAAGCTTTGATTCTGGCACTCATCCGTCGAGCACAGGGGACTCAGTCATTGAGCCACTGAGGTGAGTGAAACGTACAGCGATCGCTAATTTGATCTAACTCCTTTCATTTGACTTTAATCTTTTTAGGGTCTCGCCGATGATACGCGAGTTTGTGCAATCGATCGATGATCGGGAATGGCAGACCCAGCTTTTCGCGTTGCTGCAGAAACAGACGTATAACCAAGTGGAGGTTGATCTCTTTGAGTTAATGTGCAAAGTGTTGGATCAAAATCTGTTCTCACAAGTGGATTGGGCAAGAAACACTGTCTTTTTTAAGGACCTAAAGGTACTTCTCGCACAATAAACTCGGTTGTATGTATATTTACTTACAACCGTAAAACTAGCCAGTCTCTGCCGCCACTAATGGTCACAACCAGTTTTTAAGCTAGGGGCCAAGTCTGCGAAGTGTTATGTAAATCCTAAAAAAAACCGAAAAAAAACATATACAGAGGCAACTCGGCAGCAACAGCGATGGAGTCAGAGGTAGAGGAGCAGCAGCGGTCCCACCGCGACCGCGACTGCGACTGCGACTGCGATGTCGTGTACCTAAATCTGCATTGAATTTCGATTTCATTCGGCGTCTGACCTACTTAGTAACCAAAGCTGAACCAGTCAAAGACTCAACGTCAACGTCGACGTTGCTTGTCGGTGACGCAACTTAGCGTCGTCGCTCTCAACAACAGTAAAGAGCAAAGAGTCAGTGAGTGAGAGAGAAAGAGAGAGAGAGGGAAAGACAGAGAGAAAAAAAGAGAGAGAAAGCGAAAGCGAGAGCCGAAGAATTGTGCGAGTGTTGAAATCAAGTTTGGATTTTCAACACTTGCTGCACTCAGAAAAATATGTTAGTAATACACCATATCAGCGGCCCAATTAGGTATATATTCCTGATCAAATGAATATGAAGATGTTATGACCATCTGTGGATTAATCAGAGTACCGCGATGCTAAGAACAATCAATAGATCAGGATCTCAAGTTTCCGTTCAGCAGGCAATATTAAAAATAAATATATAATATATATAAATATTACAATCAATGAAATCCATTAAAATTCTGGTTTTCTGTTTGCAGGTGGACGATCAGATGAAGCTTCTTCAACATTCCTGGTCGGACATGCTTGTGCTGGATCATCTGCATCATCGTATACACAACGGCTTGCCGGATGAGACGCAGCTGAATAACGGACAGGTTTTCAACTTAATGAGCCTTGGCCTATTGGGTGTGCCACAGTTGGGTGACTACTTTAATGAGTTGCAAAATAAGCTGCAGGACCTGAAGTTCGATATGGGAGACTATGTGTGCATGAAATTCCTAATACTTTTAAATCCAGGTGATTATTCGATAGGAACTTCTGCCACACACGAGGGAATAAAATACAGATATATTATTTACAGATGTACGTGGAATAGTGAACAAAAAGACCGTTGTGGAGGGACACGAGAATGTCCAGGCAGCTCTGCTGGATTACACACTTACGTGTTACCCCTCAGTAAATGTAAGTAAAGTCAAAGCTGAAGGATAAAACAGAAAATATTTATAGATATAAATGATAGGTTAATTATAATACTAAGATCATTTAAGTCCGATTTTTGTATTTCAACCAATTGTTTTTATTCTATTTATTACCTTATTAGGACAAATTTAGGAGGCTCTTGAATATACTACCGGAAATTCACGCCATGGCCGCTCGCGGCGAAGAACATCTATACTCAAAACATTGTGCAGGCAGTGCACCCACGCAGACGCTGCTCATGGAGATGCTGCATGCTAAAAGAAAGGTGTGAACTTGAAACAAGCAGCGGATGCGGATACACGAATAACATCAACAAATGTAAAAAATATACTTAAACATTTTCTGAAAACAGACGTGTAAATAGCAAGTTAAAAAGTGCAAGGAAATGTAGGGAGATATTGATTGCTATGCGAAAATATGATCATCACTACCACCAACAACCAACTACCACATACACATATTTCTTGATTCAATGTTAATTATTATTATTATGTTAATGACTAGTTTTAACCTACGTTTAAATAATTAATTAATGTCTTCATTTAAGTTGTGCTTACTTTTAGTCGTCGTGTATTCTGAAAGCAGAAAAAAAAACCACAACCAAAACTATCTGCAGCAAAATTGTGGAAGCGCAAAAATACCTTTCTCTAAAAGGTAAACGGCGCAACACAAATGTTATTTTATATAAATCTATACACACTCATATGCATATAAACATGTATATATATATATACATATATATATATATATATATATATATATATATATATATATATTTATATATGTCTATATATACCCTCCATCCGTCTAAATGTTTTTCCTGTAATTGTTCGCGCCAATTGTCTTACAAAGTATTTGCGTATATGTAAAAAAGTAATAATTAGAACAAAGAATGTAATACAAAAAACAAGTATATTTTTTCATAAGTTAAATGTTTAAGAAACTATGCAAACAACTACCTGCAACACAGGAAAAAATCAATCTGGCAAAAAAGCCAAGCATGAACTCTCTTTAAAAAACATTGATTAGATATTATATATAGTTATACCATATTTAAAATAAGTTTATACACAAATTTTTGAAATGATTATAATATTATGGTTTTAATGTTATTCGTTTAAATCTGCTTATATCTAAATTAATTCAGAAGCCGTTCGTATTTTATTTCTGAGCAACAAAAATTCATAGTTTCAAACACAAAAGCCACACCAGCACTTAATTGCCTTTGCAGCTTACCAATAGACGATACATTTTTAAAACCGCTTTCTTTCAAATAATCCTGAATGCACACCCAATTGAATTGGAGAATATAACTTTGTTTCTATTTGTGCATTGGAAATCAATTGGTAGCCACATTAATTGAAATTGTTTGAGTTTTAGTATATGTTTTCATTGCAGGCCGTGATAAAATTTTAGAACATTCTCACTCTAACGGTATTTAAAACTCTTAAAGGGATTATAAAAATGATTAATAAATATAAAAGATAAAAATGCAAGTCACTGTATATAAATACTTTAGGCACAGCCAGAGCCGAAAAATTCAGTGGGCAGGGGAAAGTTGCAAATTGCATGTTGCATTGAGACGTAGCAGAAATTGTAAAGGAAGCAGACATTCAATACATAATATGGTTTTCATTTATGGAAATAGTTCATCATTTCAATTGTTAGTTTTTGGTTTTAATTATTTTCCCATAAATATAAAGAATACATAACAATCGGGCTTCATATAATTTTATTTTTTAGTATGTTATTTCTCCTGCCTACTTTATTTGTTATTAAGGGACCTGCCTTATGACTTGGTATTGCGCTTAAACTTCATGTACCTTATAAAATTAACTAAATAAACCCCCACACGAAAACATAAATTGCAGTACTTTTTAAATTTTATATATTTAATTACAAATTGTTGAAAAAATAATTTATAGTCGCAGGAGCTGAGGGCAACCCATAGCAGAAAAAGAAATCAACAAATCGTTGCCTCGGTATAATAACCATTTAAATGAATATTTACATTTTAGACGATAACAAATTCTGCATATTGTGAAATCGATATCCAAAATGAAAAAATGAGTAGGATAACATGAAATTTAATAATAATTAAATGGGCAAAGTTTGGTATATGATAAGGTTTAGGCACCTTCATTAAGAACCATGATGGTACTTGAACCTTATTATATATAATACGTTATTATATATAATATACGCTGTGCATTGGCGTTTAACGTAAGTGGCGGCGGCATGTTTTTAAAAGTCGTTAATCAAATTAATATATATCTATGTATATTTAAAGTATGGGGCATACTATGCGGTTCTGCATGAAGTAAAAATGTGTAATGTCTTATTATATAGGCAGTTGCATTAGGCATGTTTAATTATGTGAAATTAATTACGATGTGAACCTGTTATTGCAAATGAAAAGTGATTTTAATTTTTAAGATATATAATAAAATAAATAAAAAGATACAAATATATGAAAAAAAAAAAATATATATATATATAAATTATATTTTCCATCGTATAATATATATATATATATATATATATATATATATATATATATATATATATATATACATACATTTTATATATATATATATATATATTATATGTGTACGGTGGAAAATTTAACATAAATAAAATATATGTAAATCGAGTTAAAAGTGCATTGAAGCTTAATAAGTATATTGCATCTTCACAAACACAAACCCACAGCTGTTGTAAGTTAAAAATTTGATTTAATTTTAAAATTCGTTGCAGCAAGTAAACAGCGTAAAGCTAATCATCTAACTAGACAGAAACAAAACTACCTAAAATGAAACTGTATGTATAATAATTATGTTTATAAATACCACGTTAATATATTATCATCTCAGAGATGTTTCAAAACGAGCAACCAACCAACCATCAAAAATGTAATAAATCGTAAATATAAAAAAGAAAATTAAATTCTGTATTAATAATGAACCATACTGCTTGGGGTGTAGCGTAGCTCTGCTTTTATTTATATATGGGATTGTGGTGTAATTAATGCTTAATGTATTATATTACTGTCATATTTAACTTAAAAGTGAGCTTTTTAAGACATGTTAAAATTTTGCGTAAAGTCGTATTCAATAGTTGGTATGACGGTTTGCACAAATTTCAAAAAGATAATTAAATATAAATGCACCCCAAGTTGACCACCGCCTTCCTCAACAGTCTGGATAATTTTCTTCATAATATCTGCGTGGCGGCAAGGATGCACCGACGCCATATTAGGTCCAGGTAAATGAGGATGCGACTCCATGGTAACAGTCTTTTTTGCATGATCCTGCGAAACATCCTCGTACATTTGCTCCACGGTTAATGGCTTACGCTGCTCATCGTAGCCGACCACCCACAGCCGTGGAGTCTGATAGTATTTATCGTATGTGATGTGCAGGTCGTAGGTTCGTGTGTGCAAAACGGAATCTCCGCTATTGGTAGTGTCGCTTGCAATAACAGCTGAAGCTGAGTTGCTACTATGTATTTCGGCATCCTTTTTGCGAGTGGTAGTGGCTATAGCAGGATCCACAAGATCAAGCATGCCGCTTTCCTCAAATGTGTCCATGTCAATGGCTTCATCATCATCCTCGTTATCGTCATCATTAATCACCGCTGTTATTGGCGACGTCTTACCGCTTTCGGGTGTGTGCATGTCGTCCTAAGGGAGGAATACATTATTAAACTTTTTTTATTAGCCTTATAACCAAACCTTGTTCTCGTCTAGCGTTAGCTCGCATATTTTATCATCGAGTTGACTTGTGCCATCGTCGTTTAATTGATGTGTCTCCACCCAGCCGCCGTCACCAGACTCTTCCTCCACTAATGTTTCTTCTCCTACATACTCCATTTGCTTGCAGCGGCGATAGCATGCCACATTGCGGGTAATCAGAAATTGTTTATCTGCATGTCAATTAGTTGTAGTAAGTTTTGTACATCATTTAATGCGCATATTCGTCTACCAACCCTTTGGCAAGTACGGCTTCGTCTTGCTTTCATCGCCTGCTGCCCACTGCCAGGTGGGGCAATGGTGGACCAAATGATCTCCTGCTGCTACGAATTCCTCTGGAGTTAATACGCCAGTTTCTCGAAATTTAGACTCCTGATAAAAAATATATAATTAATCGAATTCTGTGCAACAAACACAAAAATAATAGGTGATATGAGAGTGGTTGATTCAAAATCATAATATCGCATATAAAATATAACGCATACAAAAACAGTTGCAATAAAATTTTGATTTACTAAATACATATAGATGTATCTAACAAGATATCTATTAGTTAGATACTTGCCTTTAGGACTGGAGTTAAATATTCGGCCACATTTAGCGCTGTTCCTTTCACTGTGTTAAGTACGCTTTGCATTTTTTTATTGTTTTATTATATATTTAGTATTTTAAACTTTGCTTAACTTAATGCGATGTATGTATGAATAATTGCTCAGTTACCACTTTCTTTTTGGTTTAACGTTTACGCTATGCAACACTGCAGTGCAGTGAAAACAGCTGATGACAGTGATGGAAATGCTAAACAATGTGACTATCGATATTTTAGTTGGAGGTGTATAAGACGCAAGAGCTTTTGAATAATTTTATCGATGAATATTTACGAATGTGAGTATCATTGCAGAGAACTATATTCGTTTCTACATAAAAAGAATGGTAATCGCTAAGGTCCATACCCATTTATATGTTATTTGTTTATATATTCAAATAGCTATTGTTGATAAACAAATTAAAATTTGTTTATTATAGTTTAACATCGAAACCTTATAAAACGTGGGATCTCATTACTGGAACCTGTGACATTCGAAATAAACTGTGACTTGTCAATAACTAGTCGTTACTCGCGTATTCTGTGACTTGTTAGTAACCAGTTATTACTTTTATATTCTGTTGACAATATGTATACAGTTCGCTGAGCACATGAAACGTAAATTCCAAGCAACATGGAGTCCAAATTTCAGTTGCCATCGCCAAATTTCAATAAAAATACCCATGAACCCAACAAGGCCCACTTGCATTACCTGACACCTTTTGGCATGACGTTACTTTCGCGTTCCAAACAGCCACCTCCTATGTATGGACCTCACGGCAGCACGGTACCCCCAAAATATTTGGAAGTGGAGCAGCGACAAGTAATGCAATTATTTCACTTTAATTAAACAAGACAAAAAGGCAGTTTTATTTATTGTAGAATACCAACGTCACAAAAGTGAAATCCAGCCGCTCTCCACCAAGGATTGAATTCTGTGGCAACTGCAACTTGGAACTGGCTACAGCGCAAGATATGCGACTTCATTTAAATCAGCATGAACAATGTCCCACGGAGGATTGCAATTTTGCAGCTCTGCCATCTATTATGGAGCAACATATTGAGGCAAATCACGTAACGGGTTTGTACAAAAGCGTGAGGAAAGTCTGGACACCTCAGAACATTGCTGCCTGGCGTGCCGAACGGTGCAAGAGGTTTCATTCAAAGTTGAGCAACATTTATAAACAATCATTAAGGTTTTATTACATTTCAGATTTCCAACGGTGGCCAGTGTACAGATAGCCAAACAAGCCAAGGACCAGCGCTTGAAACGCGGCGAGCGCCTTGAGGCTTCTAAAAGGCGCTTTGGCATGTTGGAGGGCAGACGATGCTCGCGTCCACGTCCTCAAACAAAGAAACTGAAATCTTCAAAGAATATCAAAAAGTTCAGACACGCTAATACTTCGGTACACAAATCGAAGCCTCAAAATATGCGAAAGAGTCAGAAATCAGTCATAGAGAACAGTGTTTTGCAATCTAAAAGCAATTCGAGTTTAACTCATGTATCCATTTTTCGTGGCACCAGTAAAATGATTGATTACAAGCATGTAACTTTTAAATCCAAAAACAAGATTGATAATGCACTAAGCAACATCTTGCGGATGTATGGAACGGATAGTGAGAATGAAAGTGAAACATCGGAAAGTGACATTGATTCGAATCATGCCACTTGCCTAGAGCCGACGCTTGCTATAGATGAGCATGAAAGCAATTTAGGTGGACCAGCTCTAAAATATTCTATGGAAGAAAATGTTAGCAGATGTGATTTAAAAAATATTGAGACAAGCTGTTCCGACGTAGGACCCGATGTTGTACCAATTGAACAGAACACAGGTCTAAATGTTATGTGTCCTATAATTACCAAAAAAAATAACCCATCGGACAATGATAATAATGTGATTGATGCGACTCATGTTACTGGTCAGGAATCAAAGTTGACTTCAGATGAGCATGAAAAGAATTTAGGTGAGTCAGCAGTAAAATATTCGGTCAGACCCATGATAGAAAATATTAATATATTATTTCATAAAAATAGGTTCAAGTTCATCCGACGAAGGTCCCGATGATGTACCTATAGAACGAAACAAAGATCCGATTTCGCAAGCCGAAATCAGGGATCCAATGGTCATCAAAAAGATTAAAACAAATACGAAGCGGCCCCATGCAAACAAAATGCATTTTGGTTTAAATTACAAGCGTGCGCGCCAATTCAACAATCAGAACACAATGTTGTCCAAGTTATTAGAGCGCGACATTCGTCACGAGAGAAATGTTCTTTTGCAGTGTATACGCTACGTCTGTCAAAAGAATTTTTTTGATGACTAAAAATTGTTTAGCTTAAACAAAAAACACTAAGAATTAAATGCATTTGAATACATGTATAAAATATCCTTAATTTATTGGAAATGCATTATTAATGAGTGGGCATACTACCGCCGGCATCAGTGGTTATGCTGCTTACGCCACTAACACTGGAAGTATTGCCTGCTCCACTGCAATCTATAGACCCTGAACTACCAGCTGCGACTGCTGATTGTTGCTGTTGCTGAGCTGCGGCTGCAGCTGCCTGTTGTTGTTGCTGTGCAGCTGCATGCTCCTGCTGACGTTTCTGTTGTTGCTGTCTGGCTGCATGGGAGTGCTTGGCCTTGGTCTCTTCCAGTTCTCGAACACGAGATCGCGCATGTTGAATTCGATGCCAAGCCATTTGCAATACCTTAGCAGAGGCATATCCGGATCCCTCGTGTGGCTGACCAGTAGAAACTTGTGTGAGATAGTTGATTTGTTCCGAGAGCTTAGACTCTACGTTAGACAAACTCTTTAAAAATTGCTGGGACTGCGTCTCGGCACTTTTCTGCGAAGTCTTCTCCTTACCCAGCTCTTGCAGCGCCTGACCTTTATGTTAGTTGTCATTGTTAAATACTTGCAGATAACATATAAAATAGTTTACGCTTACCTGCACTCTGCATGCAAAGTATTATATCTTTTTCAATTTCATCTAGTGCATGTATTTTGTCCAGCGGGTTCATGTTTAGAATGGGACCTCAATTTATAGCTGTCACCGGTGTCGTGAAGAAAATAAGAAAACCTGCCCACTTATACTTTTTTTGCTTGTGTTTTGCCATTCACAAAAATGGTTGACACGTTCTGTTGTTCAATTTGTATTGTTATCGAAGCTATCGATACTTCGATGCATTATTACTATGGTGTGACTTTAAACTGGACAAATACAAAAATATCTGTAAAATTTTGTGGATATTAATTATTTTCACAAAATTAATGTCCAATGCCAAACCAATCAAATTTAAAGAACTGCCTAGGCATAATTAAACAATTCTCATATAATTCAATTGATTCTTGCTCGATATGCCAAGCCATAAACCCAGCTCCACAATCTATTTGTTTATGTAATGCATACTGTGAACGATCAGCAAAATGTGCTGTGCACTGGGGACACTCAAATATATGATCCTGTGAGTCAGCTTTGAGAAATCGTCGAACATTTAGTATTTCATGCAAGCCTTCGAATTCTCCTGCCACATTTGTAAGTATGAGAAACGTTGGTGTATTATTCACATCCTCGTTTCGGAGAAGATATGGGACCGCGAAAACCTCCTTTGTACTAGCGCACATGCGTATGCAATAGAGGTTTACCTTGAGGGAAGTTGGAAGGTTTCCAAACCGGGTCCCATGATAGCTAAGAATACTCTTAGAGAGCAGCGAAATGTTTACTTCGGTCGCTTTGGTGTGTTCATCATGTAAATAATTTGTATTGGTTTTAACACGATATTGCAATGGGACTTGAGGCTTTCCAAACATTTGACGTATTGCAATAACTTTTAGGCGCTTTACAGTGCATGCTTCGAACGGAACGCGATGATGCAACATCACAAAGCTGGTAATCTTCTCCAACAACATTGAGAAGACCATATCTACTGTCTCCTTTATATCAAAATGATTGCCTATTGTTACAGGAGTGCTCTCATAATACATTCGCTTTCTGGCCACACTCACGTAGAACCCAATCGTCACCTCCAGCTGCTTGGCACCATAATTCAGAAAACGCAGTAGCTGAGGTACCGCTTCTATACCGGCTTCCAATAAAAACTCATTGGTCCGATTCCGAGCACTTCCATCGCACAAAAAAAATGTTTGAATGCGCTCCAATTCGATGCGCTTTAGCAATTTATTCTCTTCCAGCCCTAATTTCATGTTTTGATTATTTGGGTCATCTAGCCAGTGATGACTATAGGGCTCATTTCCTCCGACGATGCTGTGGCAGGTCTGGCACTCAACAATTTGGTTATTGATACAACGCTGGTGTCGAAACGCCCTCATATTTTCCACAGATTCAAATAAATAGCGTGAGCTAATACGACGCGACATTGCAAATATTCTATTTCGACTGTTGTGGCGTAGCAGCGTGAAATCACGTTATATATAAATATTAAGGATAATAAATAAGTCAAAGGTACTTTGGAATACTCAGCGCTACCTGCTTCAGGTAATTTTCTATGACCCTGGTGATCCTGCAACATCTGTGTTGCGGTTTGCAAATTCTGTCAAATGTAGGTGTTTTCTTCGATTTTAGGACTTAACTGGGACTTAACTTGGTCCTAAAATCTAAGAAAAAACATATATTTGACAGAATTTTGTTCTCTTCCAGCCCTAATTTCAATTTATGATTATTCGGGTCATATAGCCAGTGATGACTATAGGGATCATTTCCTCCGACGAGGCTGTGACAACAATTGGGTTATTGATACAATGTTGGTGTCGAAAAGTCCGAACTAATACGACGCGACATTGACACTGTTGGTCAAATATAAAGGATAATAAATTAGTCAAAGCTACATTGGAATATTCAGCGCTACCTGCTCCAGGTAATTTTCAATGACCCTGGTGATCCTGCAGCATCTGAGTTTTTCTTCGATTTTCGTAAAACTCTCGTGTTAACGTTGCTGCATCAGCTGATCAAATTGTGTGGTACGGTTTATTAGTTTAAGTTAAGAGCAAGTCTTAAGGAATCACAATAAAACTGCATGTATGTCGCCTCAGAAGTTGAAAGTATAATTTTTATTTATTAGGCTATAGTTCAAAAAACCTCCATATTCGTTACACTTTTTCAAAACGTTATGTCTTACAACAAATGGAGGACTTTGCAGTGCTCGCACTAGATCCGCACAATTTTCTCTCTAAAAGAAGGAAGGAAGTCTATGTCGAACTTCACCTCCATGCGCTGTTTAATTATATTTCAAACAAGTAAGAATGTTACAGTTAGGCGTTAACGACTGTATCATTTGGCAGTGAACATTTTTACACTCTGGAAACTATAAGGTATTTATAATGGTCTCTCATCAAAGGAGTGTAATTTGCCTGGTGCATCGATGGAGCTGATCAACAGTAATTTAATAATCGAATATTAGCTTAAAGCTCTATAAATTTATAAGATATCGAGTTTTGTGTATACGCTAGGAGCCTATAAAAATTAATAATTTATCCAAACTATGTCAACTATTGTAAAACTTCTTTGTAAAACAATTAGGATTTTGACAACTATTTTAAACATATTGGAAATTGGGAATGAGTAAATTTTTTTCTTTAAATATATTTAACAGGCAGAAAAGCGGCGAGATAAGTCGATTTAGATATGTCCGGCTGTCCATCCGTGCAACAGCAACGATCTGATAAGCCACAAAAGCTGGAGACTCGAAATTTGAAATGTATACTCGCGTATATCATACGCAGTAAAGGTTTATTATTTTTGCAATAATTCATTTCATTTCTTATCGACTAAAATAAATAATTTTACTTAATTTTTGAAACGTAGCTTAAATACAGGTGGCGATTTTAGATTTACTATGGAGTTCTTCTTTTATAAATATCCCTCCGTCCCTTCCTTCCCAAATTTGAAACAAGTAAGAGTGCTCTAGTCGAGACGGCTCGACTAAGAGATATCCTGAACCCTATGGGAGCTGTTACTAAAATCAGCTTACGTTTCTTTTATATATACATTGCATATAACGCATGCACACATACATACACAGTTATGCGTGGGCATAGGGGCGGGAATGTTACATATTTTTGGTACCTCTTTAGAAACCTGAAGTTCGTAGCGAAAAAAAGGTATAATTGGAATTTCTTAGTGCTTATGCAAGTGTTTAACAGGTATCGCGCACAAATACATAAGCGAACTATGCAGTTTACGCAGCAGAAAGAGGGGCCGGTATCCTAAATCCAAAAATTACAAAATGTGCGCATTTATTACAGTAACATACACCGCAAATTTAAAAAATCTCCAGCTTTTACGGTTATAGAGTTAAGCTTGAAAAACGAACTCAAACTATCGATTGTTATCGATGATAAAAAATGGGATGAGTTATCGAAAAACAAGATAAACTCATTCAGCGTTCATGTCAAATTTCAAGTCTCTAGCTTTTGTGGTTTAGGAAATCGCTGCGTTCATACGGAAGGACAGACTGACAGGGCTATATCAACTCAGTTTTTCTTCCTGATCAAGAATATATTTTTATATATTGAAAATGGGAAATCAGGATATAATAGTTTTGTTGGAGTGTATGTAAAAGGCAGAAGGAGGCGTGGTAGACCCCATCAAGTATATAAATTAACAAACAAGTTAACAAACAGCCCTCGCAATGATTCTTTAAGCAGCCAGAATATCGATGGCTCCCGCAGGGTTCAGGGTATCTCTCAGTCGAGCAATCTCGACTAGAGCTCCTTTACTTGTTTTTACACTTTTACTTGATCAGTTTACTCTAAATGAAAGTATGGGGTCCAAGGTGTCTTCTAGTTGGTCACATCCGATTAGAGTTTTTTTACTTGTTATACCTTGACCATTGAAAATGGGACGTATCGATCTGGAGGAGCTGTATATAGTCGTTAAGACATGTATAACGGATCAAGTTATCAACTTCAACTATTTCTAAGCCAAGTTGCAGAGGAATGACATTGGACACGGTAAAGACGTTTCAAATCACACCTGATCGACCTGTTACAGAGTCCAAGCGCTTGGTCAAATAACAAACGTTACGAGCTGGATCCTAAGGCTGTACACTTGAGATGCTCAAGTCACCTTCCAATTATCTTGGTTGCTTGCGTATTGTTGCTTGGATGACGCGCTTTACTTACGGTTTTAGGTGACCCATTGAGTTGTATACTCCTTCGCCGACATCTCAAGTGCAGTAGATTTATCAGTGCATGCGTTCTTGGCTACTTTGGGGTACATGATCGGGCGACGTGGCTTGCCTGTGAACTAATTTTGCTGCAACATTATCAATTGGGGTAATGCCCTTATACTTCAAGCTAGAAAATCAAAAATCCTTAGTTTCTGTGCAAATGAATTACTAATTTTTGTTTTATCCCACCCAGAACACCACACTTCAAAGGGCTCAGGGAGACAGCAGTGAAAAATTCCAAAGGGCTTATGACGCGAAGCCTGATTGATGCCTGTTGTACTTTTGGAAAACTTGCCAGGATCACGCCGCAAGTAGAAGTCATCCTGAACTCGCACCCGCTAGCGCTATTATCGTCAAATTCAAGCGAGGAAGAGCTAAAATCTTTGATGTGAAAAAACTGGCATCAAACAACCTTCTTGCGACGCTTGTTGGCTGTCTACTCCAATATCTCCATCGGTGGCATGGTCCTCGTATACGATATGTATACATATCGTCTTAAAAGTAGATAATTGGTTACATTACTGCTACAGTTTCTAGACGATATCAACAAGTTCGAGTTGTAGATGTCTGCACTACCGAGGAAATAATCCGGAGATCAATCTATTAATTAGCCCTTCTTCCTGTAAATACAGGAAAGACTGACTTGAAAGACTGCGTTATCCAATGGGGATAGCATGTTATGTCAAGTTGCACACTTTCATATTTATCTTTAAGTGGAGTTACTTCGCTAAACATTAATACCTACGTTGAAAATCTGTGCTTACACTCTTTAGCCTAACTTAAGACAAGCGCAGCTTTTTTGTAACTTAGTAAATAAACAGTTGCGCCTACGACAACTTGAATCTAATATATGAATCGTGGATTGGTAGGACATCACCCCAATGCCTTGAGTCTTAGGCTAGACTGGAAACCTCTACTTATCATACAAGGTCTATAAGTAATAATCATTGGATTAAAATTTTTGTAAAACTAACACAGGTACTATTTCTGAAATTACTACAGATTTTGACATTATTTCGGCTCAAGTGGTATATAACCTAAATTAATTCGCAACTGCTCATAAATGATAAACAATGATATTGTTGCTGGCGCCTTTCGAACAATTGTCGGCATTAAACCACGATAGGGGCCCAAATATCCAAAACGCATCATATACTTAATCGCATGGAAAATAGTAGGAAACTGAGTAGGTGGTGCATTCATCATTAGAGTCTTGAGAACGTCAAAAGGTTGCGAAATAATTGATTCGATAATTGACGTGATTAATGAACTTTTCCAATGCAAATGCACGTCATCTTCTAACATAAAACGATGGTGAAGCTCACTTTTAACCTTTCAAGAAAAGAGATAGACAAGTATAATTACAAATTATAATTTAAGGAAGAAAATAAGTATTTACTTGGTCATAAACTGCTAGCTGAGCACAGTTTCCAATGGCCGCTTTGAGGACTGCAGCTATCCCACCATTATAGAAGGTCTTCCAACCGTCCTCTTTAGGAATCCGGATCAGAGCATCCATAAAGCTCTTATAGCTAAGATAATTTCGATAGAATTAAAGTGCGAATATGCATTGGAAGAGTTTGAACAGCAAATATGTACTTTCGTCTTAAATGCTTAGCATATTTCATATCGTTTTGCATCCGTACATTTATCACATCCATTGGTAAACCAACTAATGATCCAACTATGCCTGCAAAACTGGCTAAATAAATTTTGTCAAAAATAGAATTCGAATCTTTCAATATTTCTAAGTGCTTGCCGTTCTCATATAGAGAGAACCGAAGACTTGTGCATATCATCTGACGAATCGCAGCCGCTGTAAAACCATCATAAAAACCGAATATGCCTACAATAGAAAATGATAGATTAAATAAAAATAATGTCAATGTTAGCCAAATATATGTTTAATCACCTCTTAATCGTATGACTTTGAGTGTTGTTTTTAACATGCTCTTCCTTTTTCTCTGTGTTTGCATATGCGTCTTTATTAAATCGAAAGGTGCTAATACACAAGCTACACAGGTGGATGCCACTCCAGCAGACCACCATCGTGGTCGCCGCAACTCGCGATCGTCAGCCAGTACCTTGTGATATGAATATGTCTATGACCAAAAAAAGACATTCCACCAATGTAGAAAGAACTTTAAAATAACAATTTTCTCTAGCGAAAGCACAAATTTTAAAAACTAACTACCTACTATGGTAAATGTTTATCTAAATTAACATTTCAGTGACAGTAAAGCTATAAACTATGAAGGCCCTATAATAAGACTGTGTATACCCTGAGTCCATTGAAAATAGGAATTCAGGGTACAATGGTTTTATGAAAGTTTATGTAAGGAGGCGTGCCACATCCCATAAAGTATATATATTCTTGATCAGGAAGACAAATTGAGTTGATATAGTCCTGTCAGTCCGTCCGTCCCTCCGTGTGAACGCACCGATCTCTTAAGCCAAAAACATTAGAGACTTAAAATTTGACACGAATACTTCTGTATACCATAGCTTATCCTTATTATCGATAACAGTTGATGACTTAGTTTTTCAAGCGTTCTGTGAAAATGATTTGCGGTGTATGTTTCTGTAATGAATACGCACATTTTGTAATTTTTGGATTTTGGATAGCGGCTCCCCTTTTCCCAAAATTTGCACATTTCCCCAAAAACCGCATATCTAATAGTCTCTAGTATTTAATATACGACTTTTGGGGAATTTGAAAAGTTTGGGGAAAGGGCCGGTATCCAAAATCAAAGTATTACAAAATGTGCGTCTTTATTACAGAGACATACACCGCAAATCTGAAGTCTGTAAGTCATACGGTTAGGTTACGTTTGAAAAACGGTGTCAAGTTATCGATTGTAATCGATAATAAGGAATGGGATGAGTTATCGAATAACTAAAGATAAACTCGTTCAGCGTTTACGTTTACGAGATCGCTGCGTTTACGCGGACGGACGGACACACGGACAGGGCTAAATCAACTTCTCTTGTCGTCTTAATCAAGAATATATATACTTTATGCAGTCTACCACGCCTCCTTCTGCCTGTTACATACATTTGCACAAAACCGTAAGCGTAAAATTATTTCAATATCAGCACCCGCAGGGTGTCTTTCTTCCTTGATTTTATTAATATTTGCATTTGAAATAAGCACTCAACTTACCCTGAACCCTGTGGGAGCTGTTGCTAAAATCATTGCACGCTTCTTTTATATATACATTGCATATAACGCATGCACACATAAATACACAGTTATGCGTAGGCATAGGGGTGGGAATTTTACACATTTTTTGGTACCTGCTGACCCTTTTAGAAATCTGAAGTTGGCAGCGAAAAAAGGGCATAATTGGAATTTCCCAGTGTTTAGGCGTATCGCGAATATCGCACACAAATACATTACTATACATATTTTTACGCTTCTTTATATATACATTGCATATAACGCACACATACATACACAGTTATGCGTAGGCTCGCGCTCTGCTTACTGCGCAGTTTACGCAGCGGCTGCGCTTGGGCTGCAATCTGAGCATTACTATGTAAAATTTATTGTTGCATTTTTCTGCTTGGACTTTCTTAATGAAACTTTCAGAGTAGATTAAGATGGTACATATGTTTGTATTTGCCAAAGCAAAAGTCTCTAGTATTTGATATACGACTTCTGGAGAAATTTGCAAATTGTGGGGAAATGGGGGCCAGTATCCAAAATCGAAAAACGACAAAATGTGCGCATTCATTACAGTAACATACACCACAAATCTGAAGTATCTAGCTTCTACGGTTATAGAGTTACGCATGAAAAACTAAGTCAAATTATCGGTTTTTATCGATAATAAGGAAATGGGATGAGTTATCGAAAATTTAAGATAAACTTGTTAAGCGTATGGTATTCATGCCAAATTTGAAGTCTCTAGCTTTTGTAGTTTCGGAGATCTAGGAGCTTCTACGGACGGACAGACGGACAGGGCTCAAACAATTCGTCGTCCTGATCAAGAATATATATATACTTTATGGGGTCTGCCACGCCTCCTTCTGCCTGTTACATACATTTTCACAAAACCATTATACCCTGAATTCCTATTTCAATGGGTTCAGGGTATAAAAAACTGATATTAGCAGAATTGTCAATTACCCAACGCGCATTACCTCTACGAGAAACGCCAATTAATTCTTATAAAAATAAAAAAAATAAATAAATTTTATGCGTCACCTGGAGTTGAACCCAGGTTCTCGCGATTCGCGTGCATCGCTTCTACCAACGACGCCACTCCACTGTTTGAGAAAGCAGTTTCAAATGTACACCATAGCAGCAGCTGATAATTCAACAAAATTCAAACGTAATTTGCGATTCTGCGAATTGACAATGCGAGCGTTTTTATGTGTGTGTGCATATGTACATGAAGAAGTACATTTGCTTGGCGCTGCTGTCACTGAGTTTTCAAATTGTCCAAACATTTTGTAAAATAACTTGTTTGCTACTTAACGGATTGCATTGAAATTTTCGGCATATGATCAACATATTCTATGGACATATTTGTCAGTTTGGTAAAAGTGAGAACTCAAAATTTCGCAGAATACATATAAAGCTAAATAAACAAGTAAGAAAACTCTAGTGGGGCGTGACCGACTAGGAGATACCCTGAGCCCATTGAAAATGGGAAATCAGCATATAATGGTTTTGTTGGAATGCATGTAACGGCAGAAGGAGGCGTGGCAGACCCCACAGTATATATATGATTGATCAGGACGACTAGAGAAATTGAAACCCTGTCCGTCTGTCTGTGTGTCCGTCCGTCCGTCTGTCCGTATTTATGAGCAGCAAACGCTCGCCCTGCTTAGACGGCATCACTGGGTGTATGGTCAAAGCGGCTTGGCGCTCCATCCCTGAGTACTTGACAGCGTTGTTTTTCCGTTGCCTGGCAGATGGATATTTTCCCAATGAGTGGAAGCGGCCACGCGTTGTGGCCCCGACAAGGACAGGAGCGATCCAGCGTCCTACCGGGGTATCTGCCTGTTGCCCGCTCTCGGCAAAGTACTGGAAGGGATCATGGTTAACCGTGTGAAGGAGGTGCTCACGGGTGAAAGTCGATGGCAATTCGGCTTTCGCCCAGGACGCTGTGTTGAGGATGCCTGGAGTCATGTAGTGAGCAGTGTCGAAGCCAGCCCGGCACGATATGTGCTGGGGATCTTCATCGACTTCAAGGGCGCATTGGACCATGTAGAATGGGTCGCAGCATTACGCCGACTGTCGGATGTTGGATGCAGGGAAGTTGGAATCTGGCGCAGCTTCTTTTCGGACCGAAAAGCCAGCATCGTCAGTAGCTTTGGCGAAGCCAGTGTCGATGTAACACGCGGCTGCCCGCAGGGGTCCATTAGTGGTCCATTTATATGGAACATTTTAATGGATGTCCTCCTGCAACGCCTGGAAGCGGAATGCACTTTAAGTGCATATGCTGATGACTTGCTGCTGCTCGTCGAGGGAACCTTCATATTCCAACTGGAGCTCAAAGGCGCCCAACTTATGGAGATAGTTGGAGGATGGGGCACTGAGGTAGGCGTCACAGTTTCGGCACTATTTGGTGCCACGGTATGGTACAAGATGGTGATGACACTAGTCGGGGCCAGGATGCCGCTCAAGTCCTGCCATCGGCGCATCCTTTTAGGATGTATGCCAACGTGCCGAACGGTATCTACCGATGCCCTAGAAGTGCTAGCAGGAGCTCCACCGCTGAACCTTGTGGCCATAAGAGCCGCAATGCAGTTCAAGGCGAAGAAGTCCTACCCCATGGTAGAAGGCGATCGGCTCTGCGATCAAGATGTTTCTACACTTGATCGTAGCAGGAGGAGAGCCTTGCTGGACGAACGCTTATTGCGTGAGTGGCAGCTCCGGTGGGATGACAGCGAGCACGGACGTGTGACGCATAAGTTCATCCCGGACGTAAGCTTCGTCCTTAGCCGCCCAGACTTCTGACTGGCCATGGCTCAATGAACGCATTTCTGCATGCGCGCGGTCTTAGCGAGACTGCTGAATGCCCATGCGGCGATCCCATGGAGGACTGGCAGCACATTTTATGTGTCTGCCCCCTTTATGCGGATCTGTGAGACCCGGAAGGGCTTGGGATTCATCAGTCGGAATCCGGTGACTCGATTGTCGACTCAGCGAGGACCCCCGAGAGCATGCAACTGATTGAAAACTATGCTCGCACAGTCTTCAGCAGGCGACGCATACTGCTGGACAGTAGGACGACGGAAGAGGTGGGGGTTCGCCAGTACCTAGTCAAAACTGCGCACATGGTTGGCCAGTACCGGATTTCAAACATCAAAACTGTGCACTTTTACGTGGTTGGCCAGTACCGGACTCAAAATTGTCGAAAACTGGCCCTTTTTTACCGTGGTTGGCAAGTACCGGACCTAAACTTCGATTGGCAACGTGGTGTACCTGAGCCGGGTTTGCCGGAGACCAAATGGGTAGCAGTCGATCGATTGCGAACAGCCGATCAAAGCTGAGCCAAATAGGCTGAATTTGAACCATAGGATGGGCTGGTGGCCAAGGCCAGCCCGATTGAGGTTGGCCCCCTTGTGGGAGTTTCATGGTGGCTGTGGTTTGAAATTGTTGCGGTTCGACATGTAGTTGGACCGCAACCCGGAGCTGGGCCCGTTGTCCAGCAGAGGTGTTAGATAGGCCTCGCCTCCACCAATGAGGGAATAATATGCCCGACAGCATTTATTTATATTGGTACCTAAGAGTGATTCTCTCTCTCTCTCTTAGAGGCGTTGGTCGGCGCATTGTACTCACCCGATGCTATGTGGAACACTCGTGACACATTAGAGTACCAAGTGAAATAATATACATGAACTGTCCGTATGTATGAACGAGTCGATCTCAGCTGCTATAAGAGTTAGAGACTTGAAATTTTTTTGTAAATCCCTATATACAGAGCGCAGATCAAGTTTATTTCAAATAATCGATACTATTCTCGTTTATTTGTTATCCATTAAAAACAATCTAAATTCAGTTATAAAATTATATCTCGCCCATCTTTCGGGCTAAAAACACCTAATTTGCTGTTTAGTCTTATATTTATATTATGCAATTTCGAACTTTGTTATATTTTTAGATACCGGCGTCAAATTTCCCCTAATTCTTAAAATTAAGTTCAGCCGCAAACATAGCCAAAATGTGAATAAATTCGCACTTTTACTAAACTGAAAGTTATATAAAATATGTTGATCATATGCCGAAAATTTCATTGAAATCCGTTAAGTAGCAAACAAGAGTGCTCTAGTCGTGACGGCACGACTAAGAGATACACAGAACCCTGTGGGAGCTGATATTAAAATCAGTTTACGCTTTTTATACCCTGAACCCATTGAAAATGGGAATTCAGGGTATAATGGTTTTGTGAAAATGTATGTAACAGTCAGAAGGAGGCGTGGCAGACCCCATAAAGTGTATATATTCTTGATCAGGACGACAAGAGAAATTGTTTAAGCCCTGTCCGTCCGTGTGAACGCACCGATTTCCTAAACTACAAAAGCTAGAGACTTGAAATTTAACATGAATACTCGTGTATACCATACGCTTAACGAGTTTATCATAAATTATCGAAAAGTCATCCCATTTTCTTATTATCGATAAAAATCGATAATTTGACTTTGTTTTTCACCCGTAACTCTGTAACCGTAAAAGCTAGATACTTCAGATTTGCAAATTTCTCCAGAAGTCGTATATCAAATACTAGAGACTTGTGCTTTGGAAAATACAAACATATGTACCATCTTAATATACTCTGAAAGTTTCATTAGGAAAGTCCAAGCAGAAAAAAAATTATTCAACAATCAATTTCCCATAGTAATGCTCATATCGCAGCCCAAGCGCAGTCGATGCGCAAACTGCGCAGCAAGCAGAGCGCCTGCCTATGTACATAGGCGCATATACAAATTCAAAGATCCCCCTTACTTCTAAGAAGAACGCTGGCGCCAGACAGTTCAGAGCAAGAAAGAGCACGGTGACTTTTGTTGACTCAAATTTGTGAATGTGTTTAGTTTTTTAAGTTATAATATAAAACTTAAATTGAATATTGTTGTCTCGTGAAAATGTATATGTATATGGAGCTACGTAAAGTGCATAGTTCATTTATGTATTTGTGTGCGATATCCGCGATACACATAAACACTAGGAAATTCCAATTATGCCCTTTTTCGCTACCAACTTAAGATTTCTAAAAGGGTCAGCAGGTACCAAAAAATGTGTAAAATTCCCACCCCCATGCCTACGCATAACTGTGTATTTATGTATGCATGCGGATTATGCAATGTATATAAAAGAAGCGTGCAATGATTTTAGTAACTGCTCCGACAGGGTTCAGGGTATCTCTAATCGAGCCGTCTCGATTAGAGCACTCTTACTTGTTCATATATACATTGCATATAACCCAAGCACACATACATACACAGTTATGCGTAGGCACGCGCTCTGCTTACTTCGCAGATAACGCAGCGGCTGCGCTTGGGCTGCAGTATAAGCATTACTATGGGAAATTGTTGAATAACTTTGCATATGTTTGTATTACAGAATTTGCCAAATCACAAGTCTCTAGTATTTGATATACAGCTTTTGGAGAATTTGCAAATTTTGGAGAAATGGGGCCGGTATCCAAAATCAAAAAAGTACAAAATGTCTGTAATCATTACAGGAATACACAACGGACGGATGGACGGACAGAGCTAAAACAATTTCTCTTGTCGTCCTCATCAAGAATATATATACTTTATGGGGTCTGCCGCTCCACCTTCTGCCTGTTACACACATTCCAACAAAACCTGAATTCCCATTTTCAATGGGAATGTCTCATCTATGTATTCTATAGTCAATTGTATTATAGATTCTATAGCTCCCATACTTATAATATATATTAATATTATATTTATAAACCTAATCTGTCCTAAAGTAATTTTCTTCAGGCTTTTGAAAACGTTGTTAGAACAAAGCATTTGCTATCAATGTCATGATAACAATAAAATATTTATAGCTTTGATATTAGATTGGAAAACTAAATTTCTGTTAGTGATAGTGCTATGTAACAAGTGCATTCAATATTGCTTTCTTCTTTCTCTTTTTACTTCATTTATAAGCTTTGCTCTTCAGAGGGTACGATTAAAATATCGTCCGGTTCTACAAAGCTATGCCAAATTTCTTGACTAAATTGCTAATGTTGCAACCAACTTTTGGGGCACTACCAGTAGTACACTGAGGTACTAAGTGCCCTAATAATCCTTTGATAATTTATTCACGAGAGCTCGCTAATGGCAGGAAGTTGAGAATAGTTACAGAGCAGATCATTCAGTCGCTTCTAAGCATTCTAGTATTTTGACTTTACAAAAAGAAAGCCAAATAAAAATTTTATACAGAATAAAAAAAATGTCATCTGAGAACATCAAACTGGCGAATTTATTCGGACATCATAAAGTCTCGGACGACAACAGAAAGTGAGTAGTATATGTGGAGCATTGCATTTTTGTATGTGTCTAAAAACCGACGGTAATATATTACAGAATTTTTCCACGTTGGTGGAGCGGCGGATTAGCTGGGGCGTTTACCCAATGTGTAGTTGCTCCTTTCGATCTATTGGAGACTCAAATGATGTTTCTAAGGAATGACATAACAATGGTTGGCTATATAAAATTAGCAATCAAAAATCATGGTAAGCACTGTTTAAACCAAACAATTTTTTCAATAAGCATAAACAATACTCAATCACGAGCATAGTCAACATTTATACCCTGAACCCTTTGAAAATGGGAATTCAGGGTAAAATGGTTTTGTGAAAATGTATGTAACAGGCAGAAGAAGGCGTGGCAGACCCCATAAAGTATATATTTTCTTGATCAGGACGACAAGAGAAATTGTTTAAGCCCTGTCCGTCTGTCCGTCCGTCCGTCCGTGTAAGCCCCTATATCTCCTAAGCCACACAAGCTAGAACCTTGAAATTTAACATTAATACTCGTGTATACCATACGCTTAACGAATTTATCTTAAATTTTCGATAACTCATCAAGTTTTCTTATCATCGATAACAATACGATAATTTGACATTGTTTTTCAAGCGTAACTCTGTAACCGTAAAAGCTAGATACTCAGATTTTGCTGTGTATGTTACTGTAATGAAATCGCACATTTTGTAATTTTTCGATTTTGGATACCGGCGCCCATTTCCCCAAAATTTGCAAATTTCTCCAGAAGTCGTGTGCTTGAGCTTTGACAAATACAAACATGTACCATCTAATTATACTCTGAAAGTTTCAAAGCAGAAAAAAAGTTATTCAACAATCAATTTCCCATAATAATGCTCATATTGCAGCCCAAGCGCTTCCGTAGCGTCAACTGCGCAGAGCGCGTGCCTACGCATAATAAGAGTGCTCTAGTCGAGACGGCTCGACTGAGAGATCCCTGCGAGAGCTGATAGTAAAACCCATATTTTGTATATACATGGCATATAACGCATACACACTTATGCATAAGCAAGTGCTCTGCTTACTGCGCGTTTTGTGGAAAGGGGTGCCGGTATCCAAAAACCAAAAATTACAAAATGACCGTATTCATTACAGAAACATACACCACAAATCTGAAGCCATTAGCTTCTATTGTTAGTAAGTTGCGCTTGATGAACTAGTCAAATTATCAATTGTTATCCTTATTATCGATTACAATCGATAATTTTACTTAGATCATCAAGCGTAACTTAATAAAAGTAGAAGCTAAGGGCTTCACATTTGCGATGAGTCATCGAGAAAAATACACGAGTATTCATTTCAAAGTTCAAGTCTAGCTTTTGTGGTTTACGTGATCGTTGAGTTTATACGGACGAACAAGAATATATGTATATATCTTACGGGGCGTGGTACGCCTCCTTCTGCCTGTTACATATATTTTCACAAAACTATTATATCTAGAATTCCCATTTTTAATGGGTTCAGGGTGTAAAAATCACATACACATGCGCTTTGCGTATTTCGCAATAATTGCAGTTACATATAATTTCAAATATACATATACACATATATAATGGCTTCACATGATAGAATAAATTCATACAGTTAATTATTTACATTTCAGGATTTTTATCACTATATGACGGTCTGAGTGCGCAACTATTACGACAGTTAACTTATACGACATTGCGCTTCCATCTGTACCAAGTGGGAAAGCGGTACGTCGATGATTACAATCTCTTCCACAAGGTGTATGTGGCGAGTATATCTGGGTTTGTTGCGGGGGCTGTCGGAATACCTTGCGAACTGATTAACACACGCATGCATGTGGATCGATTGCTAAATATGAAATATAGGCGAAACTATCAAAACGTCTTTCATGGTCTACATAAAATATGGCGGGATGAGGGCTTTAGAGCACTATACACGGGAGGTTTATGTTCTATTACTCGCGCCACACTTATTAATATTGGACAGAATGCGATTTATGATCAGGTCAGCAACTATTTTGATTTTATTATTAGTATCTGTATCTGATATTTGCAGAGCAAAATGATGTATAAGCATTACTATAAGTGGAATGACGATTGTAAGATCCTGCATATAACGAGCTCCCTCACTGCAGCAGTTATGTGTGTTCCTTTGGTTCAGCCAATTGAAATACTAAAGACGATGCAAATGAATAGATCGGCCGACTATTTAACCACAACCTCTGAAAAGATTACTTATATGATGCGTTTCGGTATCAGGGGTCTATTTCGCGGTATTACGCCAAGTCTGTTGCGCATGGTACCTCAGACAATTTGCATGTTTCTTTTGTATGAGCAGTTACGGCTTCAATTCGGCTATTATGAATAATAGCTTGTGTGGAAGTATAAATAAATGTCAAATATTGTCAATTTTAGCATACTTACAAATATCTTGGTCGAGCCGTCTCGCCTAGAGCACTCTTACTTGTTTTCTGCATGGGCTTTCTTAATGAAACTTTCAGAGTAAAATGAGACGAATCATATATTTTTATTTGCCAAAGCACAAGTCTCTAGTAATTGATATACGGTTTTTGGGGAAATTTTGGGTAAAGGGGGAGGTATCCAAAATCCAAAATATACAAATTGTCCGTTATCATTACAGGAACATACACCGCAAAAACGAAGTCAAATTATCGATTGTTATCGATAATAAGGAAATGGGATAAGCTATCGAAAAAAAGATAAACTCGTTCAGCGTATGGTATACCCGAGCTTTCATTTCTAAAATCAAGTCTAGCTTTTGTGATTTACAAGACCACTGCGTTCATACAGACGATGGGACAGGGTTAGATCAACTCAGTTCGTCTTCCGTATATAAAATTATATACCTTTTGGGGTGTGGCACGCCATTATGACAAAACTAGTATACCCAGGATTCCCATTTTCAATGCGTTCAGGGTACAACAATTCCATAGCCTATTTTAACGACTTATACTTACAATATTACAGTTAAGTTTTCTATTGCAAATTAGTCAACCATCATTTTGTGCTTTTTTTAATATAATTATTCCACTAGTTCTTGTGGTCTTACATTGGCCAATTCTTTAAGTAAGGCAGCTTTTAGATCAGATGTCTATGAAATGTTGCGTTTATTGATTTTTGTATCCAAATGGACCACAAGTTTTCAATGATATTTCTGTCTTGGCATTTAGACGGTTGTTCCATATAAAGCAAGTTTGCCGGCTATATATTTCCTGTATTCGAAATTTCTCAACACTTTTTATCAAATTGGACTTTAAAATGTCAAGATATTTAGACTTGTCCATCGTCGACTAACTAAATTGCTTAACTGCAGTCCTTACATTTTTCGCTTGCAGTTCTATATTTTGTCCATCGGAACCAAATAAAATAGTATTTTACTTGTGCATCAACTTTTCATATCCTTACATTAATAACGAAAGATGTAATATGCTGCAAAGCCTTTTATAATTTTGACATACTCTTGTTTCAAAGGCAGAGACCTCTCAGAGAACAAATTTTAATTCTCCTAGTGTTTCTATGTATGCATATTTAACGTGTATAAATAGCATACATACACACATTTGAGAAATCAACGAGCGGAGAGTATATTCGATAAAGAAATAAAAATAAATCGTTGACACCTATTATCGGTTTGCGGAAAATACTAGTAAAATATCGAAATACGTACTCAACCAAAAGCAGCTGTATAACTAAAAACAAGTGATTCATACATAAAGCAGTGGTAAAACTGAGTGAAACGAAAACAATTTACTGAAACAAAAGCAAAAAAGGCCAAACATTATTAAAATATTATAAAATATTATCATTAAAAGCTTCAAACTGGGTAACGACATGTCGACATCTGCAATGGAAAGTAAGTAATACTTAATGACGCCATCATTTTGTCATTCAACATAATAATTGACACACCTCACTCCCACAGAACACCTTTTTAATTTAAAGTTCGCTGTGAAAGACCTAGAGCGCAATTCCAAAAAATGCGAAAAAGAGGAAAAGTTAGAAAAGGCAAAAGCTAAAAAAGCTATACAAAAGGGTAATATGGATGTTGCTCGAATTCACGCCGAAAATGCCATACGGCAAAAGAATCAGGCGGTGAACTACTTGAGGATGAGTGCTCGTGTAGATGCTGTCGCCAGTCGCGTGCAGTCGGCTTTAACAACACGCAAAGTTACTGGCTCAATGGCCGGCGTCGTTAAAGCCATGGATGCTGCCATGAAAGGAATGAACCTGGAAAAAATTTCATCCCTAATGGAAAAGTTCGAATCACAATTTGAAGACTTGGATGTACAAAGCTCAGTGATGGAAGGCACTATGTCCGATACGGTAACTACATCAGTTCCACAGGGAGATGTGGATAATTTGTTGCAACAAGTTGCCGACGAAGCAGGGCTCGAACTTAACATGGAGCTGCCTAACGGTGTGCAGAGTTCTACCATTGGCGCCTCCACACAAGTCTCACAGGAACAGGACGAGCTAACACAGCGCCTGGCACGTTTGCGACAAGCTGAATAGCTTGCATTTGAATCCCAAATCCAAATTCAAATTATTATAATCCTTAAATTTGTTTTTATTTCTATAAGTATCCAAATCGATGTAATTTCTGAAAGAAAAAAATCTAAGCTGTATGTATCTGTTGTGACTGCATTTTACGTGTATTCGGTGGGGCTTTTACGCGCTGTTTTCTAGGCTTGCGAGGTGCAACATCTTGGACTTCAGCTGCAACGCTAGATGCGATTTGTTTACTTTTAGGTTTTGGTCCGCGCCGCTTTTGCTCCGGTTTTCCCTTCGGCTGTGGTACCATCATTGGTACCGAACGCCAGTTATCACCATGTTTGTCAAGTTTATTTTTTAATAACGTAACATCGTATGCCCGTCGGCGTAATAACTTTTTTATTTCATTTACTCTGTAATTTGTATTGTCGGGTTTAAAATTAGAAAATGTTAAAATACGTCACTATACTTACCTCATAATGCTGCGATCATTTTCCACTTGTATCTGCTGACATCTAAGGTATATTTTCTCTGTTAAGTGCTTGTAAACTCCATCTTTCTTATGAAGCGTCATTTTCTTAAGACATGGTAAAATGAAATTTTTTGATAACAAAAACATTCGATATATAATATTATCATCCATGTTTTGATAACCTCTATTCGATTAAATGATCTACTTTTGAATACTTGTTTTAAACGTGAACGTGAAAACGTAAAAATACAGACATGTTATAAAATAATACTAGAAAACGTGTAATTTTCTTTAATATAGTATATTTAAAATACTATATAAAGACCAATTTTCCTAATTATACCGAAATCATTTAAATAAAATTTAATAATTTGTGCATTGTAAACTAAAAATTTCATATATTTATTATTTTTTGTAAATATAGCCAAATTACAAAATTTTCAAAATACAGATATGCATATATCTTACGATATATGTATGTCACACTTATACGATAGTTTCAAATTATACACGCTCATCTCAAAAAATTTACTCATCTAGTACTTTGAGACCAATTTTATTCTTAATTTGAAACTGAACTCTTTCTTTTGTTCAATAAGTCATTTTGTAGCCTATAAAAACTAAAAATAACAAGTACCTTTCGATCATGTAGTATATGGTTAAAGTTTCTACGCAATAAAAAATCAAATATATTTGCTCAAACGAAGGATGTCCAATTCAAACTCAAACCAAATTCATCTAATGAGTCCATCTGGAAGCGCATCTCAAATGACCACAACAACTCAGGGTCACTTAACAGCCTCAGCCATTGCATTCAATTTTCGAGAGCTTATTAAGGAACCGAAAGGATTGGAGGATGCTGCAAATTACTTGTTTCAGGGGCTTCTTGATGATGTAGTAGCCGGCATTTTCATAGAAATTCATCATTTGCGGAAGACAGGCAATCTGGCGGCCCTTGACGGAGTCGGGGAAGAAAATGCAGAGTCTGCTTACAGAATTTGTGAGATGCCAAATTTGGACATATTTGGCATATCAACAGCTAAAAAACCGATGGACTGCACCTGTCCACATTGTGACAGGTTAGTGGCGGCGGCTCGGTTTGCACCACACTTGGAAAAATGCATGGGCATGGGGCGTATATCATCTCGCATAGCCAGTCGACGGTTGGCTACTAAGGAGGGCACTAGTGCCAGTTCCTCAACTTCAACATACCTTCAGTCAGGGGGTAATACTGGCGGTACCGATGACGAAGATGATGTGGACTGGTCGTCAGATAAGCGCAAGAAGAAGTCCACCCAGAACTCGCGAAACAACGGATCTAAGAAGAACAATGGAAAAACCTTCTAGCGTAAGGTCTCCGAGCTTTATTAAGATTTGTTATTTTATTTTATAAATATAAATCTATACATTTAAATACATAGCACTTAGTCCTCATTTCTATGCGTTGTATAAACGTGAACGTAATCAATCAGTAGATTGGGTTGTACCCACGTTTCCTTTTTAGTAACATTTTCAAATATACGTGGTCCACTCGGATCGTTATTTAAAAACGGCTTATGCTTAGACATCACAGTTTCATCAGGGAAGTTAACATTACCGGCGGCAGACAACCCCAACACAATATAACACTAAAGAATCGAGAAAATTATGATTAATATGGAACATGAAAAGAAGTAAGAGTGCTCTAGTCGAGACGGCTCGACTAAGAGATACCCTGAACCATGCGGGTTCACTTTGAGCATTACTATAGGAAATTGATTGTTGAATAACTTTTTTTCTAGAATGTTTGTATTTGCCTAAGCACAAGTCTCAAGTATTTGATGTACGACTTTTGGGGAAAGGGGAGCCTGTATCCAAAAAAATAAAAAAAAAAAAATAATATATATATATATATATATATATATATATATATATATATATATATATATGTATATGCGTATTCATTAGAGGAACATACACCACAAATCTAAAGTTTCTAGCTTTTATAGTTATGAAGTTACGTTTAAAAAACTAAGTCAACTTATCGATTGTTATAGAACTTGTTCAGCGTATGGTGAGTGGTGACGACTCTTCATTCCAAATTGCAAGTCTCTAGCTTTCGTGGTTTACGAGATCGTTGCGTTCACACAGACGTACAGACGGGCAGGTCTATATTAACTCAGTTTGTTTTCCTGATCAAGAATATATATGTGGCACGCATCCTTCTACCTTTTACATACATTTTCACAAAACCATTATACCCTGAATTCACTTTTTCAATGGGATTATATGTCTACTAAGATAATGGCGTGACAAATCAAAAAGCCCAAATCTTCAACAGTTTTGGTCCATTGAATATTATTTCTTGTTTTTTTTTATATATTTTGTTACAAAATTTGATTGAGCCGTTTTACATCCTTGGATAACTTAAAATACTGATGCGAATAACTTATACTCTTCTGGCTCATACACTACAATTCAGTCATTTCTTATAGTTCAATTCTAACAAAATGTAATTTATGAATGAAAAACTATCAAAAAGCTATTAAATTAAAATTAGTCCCGATAACAAATTAAAATTATATTTATACAATTATAATTGTTACTATTATGATTACCTCTTGTGAATTAAATGAATGAAGAACTGTTGAATTTGTTATTGTGCCGTATAGGATATCATCCACCTTATATATAATGCGATCCTTGTGCCAAATCAAAGTGTAATTGTGAAAATCATTACTCAGTTGTTTGTGCTCTGGGTATATTTTAAAATTCACATATTCCGAGACTGTTTTTGAGGACCAAACCACAGCGCTTCCAAAGAGACGGTTTCCACCAATAGGAATTGCGTTCTTATTTTGCAATAGTGTGTTGCTACGTGTATATGCGATACGTAATTGATTGACAAAAACTTCTTCACTATGGTAGTTTACTGGTTGCAGAATTAAATCTACAAAGTTGAATTATAGCAAGCTGATCGAAATTGTCATGACGCTAGTCATACTCACATGGAAATAACCAGTCACCTATAGGCATCCTAGCACGTATTTCTACTCGACCATATTTAAATTGGAAGTTACTCAAAGTATGCAGTTTTGCTGAGTGGACAGGTGGTAACGTATATGGTATTTGAAATTGTGGCCCACAATCCTTTATCTGATTTTGTATACCTTTTTTTATGGTTGTGCACCCATTTATCTTAAATGGTAAATTGTTCGTATAATTAGCCCATTTCGCTATTATGTGCAAATGACCATCTTTAATGTAATTTGTTTCTGTATTATTCATAAAAGCGACAAATTCGCGATCGTATTCTGAATCATACATTCGGGACCGTTGCTCATGTGTCCAGTTCGAAAGGGTCAGATCAAAATCTTCCTTGAAAATTAGGACACCCGCACACTTTTGAATTTTATAATACATTTCAGTTTCAGAGGTGGCGCAACCGCAGCTTTGCTTTTCAATACCTTTCCCATGATTATCAATGACTAAGTCGTATGTTTCCGTTGTTACTTCATTTTCAGTTTCGAAAACACCAAAAATTCGGAGTGGATCGTCGCTACGGAGGTGTTTTTTCACATCTAACCTAAAGTCCAATGTTCCATTCTTATCTTGGCTGTGGACAAAAGTGTAATCCGAGCTGCAATTCTCATTGATGTCGGTTGAGAAGAAAAAAGTTTTCACATCAGAATCACCTGGAAAGAAGTGAAAATTGTTCATCTATAAATTTAAGATCACAAATAAATAACAAATAAGGCATATCATACCGGGTAGTGTAATAGTTATTTCACTGCCTTCTACATTCACCACCAAACCTTTTTTTCCTTCAACGACAAGAGCACCAAGGCAGAAAGAAATTAAAAGCACATTTTTCATTCTCATTTTATAAAATAATTGTATTATCAACAACAAAGACTCGTCCCTTATGGCTTATTTAATCTTCCGACTATATTTAAAAAACACTTCATATGCTATCGACCGAAGAGAGTCGACTGCTACAGAGGGCAGAAGAATAAAATATACAGAGTTTATATTTAATCAGTGATTAAACCAGTCTACGATCTAGTGAACTGAGAGCAGTTGTCGTGTCGACTTGAGCGCCAATCAGTGTTCTTTAGCGTGACAAATATATAAGCTTTTGATGTACATATATTATGAGTCAAAGTAATTTGTGAAATGAATTTTGCGAATTTACTCTTTTTAAGCGGTTTCATTCTTGGTTGCCTGAGTAACACTGCTACAGATAAGCAAGATGTAAATATTGTAATAAGAGACGGACATGTCATGGTCGCTGTGCCCGGTATGTAAGAAAGTTTTAGTTCTAAAACAAGAACAACTTAATAGAAAATAATATATTTATAATTCGAAATTCGCAGATAATCTTGACGTGAAATCAATATTTTTTGCAACCGAAACCGCCGCCGAGTGTACATCGGACTATACTTACGTGAGCAATAGCAACACGTTTGGCATTATGCTTCAAAAAAATCAGAATATAAAGGAAAATGATACTTTACGGGTGCTCAGAATCATCGAAACCAAAGATCAAATATTAGCAGCAAGTAATCATTTTCAAATTGATACTAATGGCCATGGCAAACATCGAAATATAGATGTAGATAAAATAGTTTCGGAAACATGTGCAAAGCCGAAATACGATGATAGGTTGAATTGCTTATTAGCGGAATCTGATTCGAATAATTCAGTATGCAGTGGTGAACTTATTTTTCAGGAAAGCTTTAGTGACAACAATTTGTCAATGAATTGGACTCATGTTCAGTACTCTCGGGTAGATACAGATCATAAAGAATTTGTGGCTTTTAGGAAACATGATGCAAACTGTTATGTAAAAGATAACAAATTATATTTACATGCAACTTTGCCGAACGAAACTAATATACTTAAACAATTTGTTTATCCTGAATGTACGTATACGAAACATTATAAAAGAGACTCCTTGTGTGGATCTAATACACGCAAGATTAAAAGGATTCTACCTCCACCTGTGCACTCAGCAGTAATAACAACTAGGAAAACACACTTATTTAAATATGGAAAGATCGAAATACGTGCAAAAATGCCGATCGGTGATTGGCTCTTTCCATGTGAGTATATAAATATATATTCTTATGTATCTTTGTATAGTTGTTTTTGCAGCTTTGGTTTATATTTTACTCTGATCCATCGAAAATAAGAATGAGATGGTCCGCTCGTTCGTGTGAACTCATTTTAAACTGGTTCGGGACTAGGGGCTTAACATGGAGATATCCTGAACCCCTTCGAATCTGTGTTATATGATATAATGGGTTTGTGAAAATGCATGTAACAGGTAGAATGAGGCGTGCCACGCCCCATAAAGTATATATACTCTTGATCAGAAAGACAAACTGAGTTGATGTGGCCATGTCCGTCTGTCTGTCCATCCGTCCGTGTGATCGCAGCGAACTCGGAAACAGCAAAAGCTAGAGACTTGAAATTTAAAATGAATACTCGTGTATACGCTGGACGAGTTTAGATCCGTTTTTCTATGTATGTAAAATATTAACAAATGGACCAACTCAATATACTGTACAAGTTTTATTTAAGAGGGGTTAAGGGTATCTCTGAGTCTACCCGTATTGACTAGAGCATTTTTACTTGTTTATTTTTATAACTTTCTCAGCAGCTGAGACCAGAAGGACGGAGCTCTTAGTGTTATTATATAAAATGTATATAACAATTTTTCTCATTAAAGCTGATCCCGTTACTTATGCAGGATCTTTTAATTTTTGATGTGGGAAGGTTTTAAAGTTGAAGAAAAATCAAGGATGTATTTTAGTTTTATTAGCGGGCTGAGTTTCAGCAGAGAGCTTCCCCCAACAATTATGGAATGTTTTGGCTGAAAAATGCTGCAAAGTTTGACTTGACTGATGAGTCAACCATTCTTCCACTCAAGGCCTTTGTTGTTCAGTTCATTACTATTGAAGTAAATAACCCAGATGTCGCTCCAGTTTGGGAGTATCAAATCCACAATCATGGCCACTCATGTAGAAGAGAAGTTAGGGCACAGAAAATATGCATATTTGGAATATCATATCCTCTAATGCCCGAAACAGAAATTCTTTACCCACTAGGTGAAGATGTTTATGATGAAGATGTTATGATGAACTATTTATTGATCACTATATGATTTCAACAGTATGAAAATGATATGAAAATTCACCTAGGTCGCATTAACAAACTAAAAATATTTGTAATGCTATCATCTTGCAGCGAACAAATTTTGGCATACAATTTATTTTAGACCCCTATGCAGCTGCACCTTAATTAAGTTAAGTTAATGTGTGAAGCAGTAGGAAATGTGAGAATTAAGCAAAAGTTACAGCACATAGGGCATACGTTTATTTCGCGTATGAAAATATCGGCCCAAGAAACTGTTTACTGCTGTGTAGGAATGCATTTAACCGAAAGCAGTAATGCTGAAGTCCATTTTAATACTTTGCTACCTGAGCACCGGGTTAAAATACTTAAGTCTATATTTGTATTGGATTTTATAGACCATTATGTTCAATGTCCTGATATACTGGAAGATGTATGTCTTTTATACATTTAGCAAAGGACTAACTGGGGCTCGAAAAAAAAGGGAATATTTGTATGATGTTGAAATAGCCAGTATTTTTATACCCTGAGCCCATTGAAATCAGCGTATAATGTTTTTGTTGGATGTATGTAACAGGCAGAAGGAGGCGTGGCAGACCCCATAAAGTATATATATTCTTGATCAGAACGACAAGAGAAATTGATTGGGCCATATCCGTCTGTCCGTATGTTTGAACGCGCCGATTTCAGCCCCCATAAGAGCTAGAGACTTGACATTTTTTTTGTAGGTCCGTGTATAGCACGCGCAGATCGAGTTTGTTTTAAAAAATCGATAACTATCCCCAATTAATTGTTATCGATTAAAAACAAAATCGAAAAAATTATATCTCGTCCATCTTTTAAGCTAGAGACACCAAATTTTATATTTAGCTTTATATGTATTTTATGGAATTTTGAATTTTGTTATATCTTGGATACCGGCCCCAAATTCCCCCAAATTCGATTAAAAACACAGATTCGACGGGGCTCAGGGTATCCCCTAGTCGGTCACGCCCGACTAGAGTTTTCTTACTTGTTTTCAAACACGAAACGTTGAGCTTTGTGATGACAGTGGCTAGACGCTAGACGTAAATACTTTAGAGAGCTCGTGATGTTGTCCTTCCCATGAAATGAAATGAACAGACAGAGTTAGTTGTCCAAATTAGGACATTATTCATAACAATAGTATGATATATGATTGTCTAGATGACAGCGAGTTAAAAGTTGCTCATTCAGGAGGAAATTGAGGAAACCATTGAAAATCAAGTCGTTGATGATCGCCAGATTAACTTGGAATTGCCCCAATTAAATGAAAAACCTCCAGCTATAATTTCGCCAGAATGTATGGCAGATATTGTGATAATTTAAAACAAAAAATATATTTCACTCATGTTCTTCACAATACCAAAATAAATTCAATTTTTCAATAATTTTTGGAGGTGCTTCAGTCGTTGGAAAATGCCGGCTTTTATCAGCTTCTTACCGGGCTAGCATTATCCCTAACGTACATTAGCAACCCAGGAAGTCATCCGACAATTAAAATTATACTGTGTGCTCCTAAAGGTAAAGCTGCATTTGGAATAAGCGGGTCAACACTGCATTCCATGTTTTCGCTCCCAGTTAATCAATCTGGCTCAAGCACCTTGCATTTAATGTTGATTGATCTGAAAATATTATTATTGACGAAATTTCAATTGTGAGGTCAAAAATGTTTTCCAGATAGACTTACGCCTTAAAAGGACTTATCTGTAATCGTATTCGCAGATTTAAAACAACTTTTATTCTTCATCCTTGTGGATTTTTTTATACTCTGAACCAATTGAAAATTGTGAGAATATATGTGACAGGCAGAAGGATTTTAGATAGGGATATTTTAATAAGCATCTGCCAGACGCAGGGATCCCGTAACCACAGCTAATGGTTGCAGTGGTTGTACGCAGTACAATTTTATCTTTTTTTCGATAAAAAATCTACATTTTGACCGAATTCCCATTTTCATGTAGGTTCGTGTATAGCATACAGATCAAGTTTGCTTCATACAATCGATAACTATCCCCAATTAATTGTTGTCGATAAAAACATGATCGACATCAATTATTAAATTACATCTCGCACATCTTTAAGGCTAGATACAAATTACCCCCAACTCTGTAACTTGAAGTTCAGTTGCAAATATACTTAAATATGCCCATAGAATATGTATGTATGAATTAGATCATATGCTGAGAATTTTATTGAAATCTGTTAACACAAAAATGTATTATTATTATACATCTGCACACACACATTCAAATCAGTGCAGTCTTGTCGAATCGAAGAATCGCAAATTGCGATTGAATTTTATTGAATTATCAGCTGTAAAGTTGTTTACATTTGCAACTCAAGCAGTGGAGTAACGCCGTCGGTAAAGACGGCGCACCTGGACAGAGAAGTTCGGTGTTTGCAACCAGCCGCGTATATCTATGTTGGAATTATTTTATAAATATTACGTGGCGGTATTGGTAGAATTGATGCCCGTTGCGTAGTTGGCGTAGGCTTAAGTCTTGGTCGATTAATGTGGTTAAACAGCTTCGACGGGGTTTTGATATACCCTTACTTTCTTACTTGTTTAAGAGTAACTTTATATGAGTTAAAGCTAGAGATTTGTGGTGTGAGATCTGGCACTGAAAGCGCATTTTTATTAGTATTTGTTGTTATTTGATACCTCCACATTCCTCCAAAATATCTCCTAGCTGAGCTATCTCGACTAGAGCATTCTGAGCATTGTTAAAAATCGAATCTAAAAATAAACAAGAGTGCTCTAATCGAGACGGCTCGAATAAGAGATACCCTGAACCCTGTGGGAGCTGTTGCTAAAATCATTGTACGTTTCTTTTATATATACATTGCATATAGCGCATGCACACATTAATACACAGTTATGCGTAGGCATAGAGGTGGGAATCTTACATATTTTTGGTACCTGCTGACCCTTTTAGAAATATGAAGTTGGTAGCGAAAAAAGGTCATAATTGGATTTCCTAGTGTTTATGCGTATCGCGGATATCGCACACAAATACATAAACGAACTATACGTACACACATGCATACACAGTTATGCGTAGGCACTCGCTCTGCTTACTGCGCAGTTGACGCTGCGGCAGCGCTTGGGCTGCAATATTAGCATTACTATGGAAAATTAATTGTTGAATAACTTTTTTTCTGCTTGAACTTTTTTAATGAAACTTTCAGAGTATTATAAGATGGTAAATATATTTGTATTTGCCAAAGCACAAGTCTCTAGTATTCGATATACGACTTCTAGAGAAATTTGCAAATTTTGGGGGAATGTAGGCCGGTATCCAAAATCGAAAAATGACAAAATGTGTACATTAATTACATTAACATACACCACAAATCTGAAGTATCTAGCTTTTACGGTTACAGAGTTACGCTTGAAAAAGAAAACCAAATTATCGATTGTTATCGATAATAAGAAAATGGGATGACTTTTCGATAATTTATGATAAACTTGTTCAGCGTATGGTATACACGAGTATTCATGTTAAATTTCAAGTCTCTAGCTTTTGCGGTTTAGGAAATCGGTGCGTTTATACGGACGGACGGACAGACGGACAGGGCTTCAACAATTTCTCTTGTCCTCCTGATCATGAATATATATACTTTATGTGGTCTGCCTCGCCTCCTTCTGCCTGTTACATACATTTTCACCCATTTTCAATGGGTTCAGGGTATAAGAACTAACGCTCTAATATTTTTAAAATTTTAGATTTGCTGTTGTATCCAAACTCTGACGACTTTGAATCATTTCATAAATATGTGCCACACATTCGCATCGCATATGCGCGAGGAAATCTTCAGATGTTCGATAGCTCCGGCAATGCTTTAGGAGGGAACGTTCTTTTTGGTAGCGTTTTAAGTAGTAATGTCGTGCCAACTGATCTATATGAAACTTTAAAGAGCAATAAACTCGAATCGACTTCGAAACATCTTGGAGAAAACTTTCATAACTATACATTGATACGACACCGAGATAGACTTATATATAAAGTAGATGGAAAAACCTATGGTATAATTCACAATCCGTCGGTTTTAAAAGAGTTAAATAAATATGAGGTAATTGATTGTCAAGTATCTACGGTAATTAATAACCAAATATATTACAGCATTACATTGTATTGGGGCTAACTGTTGGAGGTGCACTGAATTTCGCAACAGAAGACAGCTCTAATTCTGAGGATATACAATTTTTTACGTCTCCCAAGGGATCACTAATGTTTAAGGAAAAATTACCAGATATTACTAAAACCTGGAAATATCCAAAGTTGGCCATTGAATATGTTCGTATATTTACAACGCACTCCGATGAAAGCTAGTGTTTTCCATTAATTTAAAATATATTTTAAGTATGTGTAAGTACACAAGAATTTACAAAATATTGCAGTTTAGTAGATTTAAACAAATATATGTGAAAGCTAACATATCCGGTAACAATAGTTCAATAACTGCTGATCATGCCCTATAATAGAGGTTTCGGTTCTGCATGCCTTTATATGCAATATAGTGAAGCGTCAGCGTCAATATTGTCCACGTTTCCATGCTCTGGTCACCCAAAAACAAAGAGCCGTCTGGTCAAAAGCGTTGGGCGTTTATGCTACAGGACTAGATTTGATAATAAAAAAATTACTCTTAAATTTATTTTTAGACATCAGATTGACTCATGCATTGAACGAGTTGGTACCTAAATGGGCCAATAATAACTAAAGTTTGCCTTATTTAACAAGTGATTATTAAAATGCACCTAGCGTGAAACTCTTACGTGTAATTCAACAGGTGTGTGCGAGTGTGACCGATTAGGAGATACCCTGAATCCTAGTCGATCCGTGTTGATCAATATACTCCATACCTTGTATTTTACGTAAACCTAAACAAATGTTCGAGCTGGCATTTTCACATTTCTGGTAAAAAAAATCGAAACCCGTCACCAGATTAAGACTTGAGCCACGTCAATTACGCAACGTGCATCACCCTTATCAATAAAAGAAACCAAAAGAATTTTGGCTAAATTTACCCGTCTTCATAATTATACATATGAATAATTAAATAAAATACATTTAAGCATTAAAATATAAAATTTGGTGTTTCTAGCTTTAAAGATGTCCCTAATATAATTTTATAACTGAATTTCGATCATGACTTTGTCGCTAACTAAAAAAAAAAAATATTTTTCTATTATTTGAAACACACTTGATCTGCGCGTGCTATAGGCGGTTAAATATATCTAGTATATATTTACAGGTTCGATTGGGTTCAGAGTAACTCCTAGTCGGTCACGACCGATTCGAATAATATTATTTGTTTCTAAGTTAAATTTTCAGATCACAAAGTGTGAGTATTTGATGGACATCTTTTACAAATTTTGCAAGAAGGGGGCGCTGTATCTAAAATACAACAAATACATATAAATGCAAAATAAATGTGCGCATATAGAAACTCACATCGCAAATCAATTCATTTCAAATTTCAAGTCCCTGTCTGATACTTTTCACATTTCAACTGAACCATTATACTCTGAATTCCCATTTTCGATAGGTTCAGGGAATATTCACTGCTCGACTAGGAGATACCGTGAGCCCTACGAAGTCGATATATTCTAATAATTATACGTACGCATAAGCACTCGCATTTTCCCGTTGCCAGACCCCTAGTGGACGTATCGGGAAAATCTTGACAGTTTATCCGACGAGAATATACCCGAGTATATATTCCAAATTTTAAGTCTCTAGTAGTTTTCGGCACTAGTGCTCAAATTTCTGTTGAAGATGTCAATGTAGTTGTATAGGTCCATCAGTCCATAAATAAACTCAACCCTTCCAACGGGAGATGCAGGTGTGTGACCCCAAACCGTAAGGCCACCAAAACTACGCTTTATCGGATACGAGCTACTCCATGTCTTGTCCAAACTGGTAGGTGGCTATCCCAGCAATAAATATTGAACTTTGACTCATCTGGGAAGATGAGCGCGATGCCTAAAGTCTTATCTATCTTCGTATTAACAAGCTCCATACGTATCTTCCTGTTTATTAAATTTACGTAAAGCTTCTTGCGAGGAGTGTAGGACTTCAAGTCGTAAGATTTTATGGTCCTACGAACGGTTTCCGGAAGTACATCCTTTTGAGTATTGATGATGATATCTGATGCAATTTTCATACCGCTGGAAAATGGGTTCTTGTTCCCCAAATACTTTGGCGCTTGTCTCGAACTGAAAGCTCACAGATTTTGCAGTATTTTTGATACGCGCTTCGTATTTAAAAGGCCCAAGTATTATTTCAATTTTATATCTATTTATTATTTATTTAGCACTTGACTATCCTTCCAACTTTTTGAGCTAAGCCTTCAAAATGTGAAACATAATTCACTGCTGAACATGGGAAACGTGGAAATTATTAAATATGGGCATATCCAAATAACTCGCATAACGATCAGTCGTAAGTCTTGGATGTCATTATATTGCATAAACTCGAACATAATCGACTAACAGTTTCGGTTGCTTCCAAGTAGGTAACCATTGATCCTGGCTCTGCCAAAATTGAAGTTTAGCTTGTGGGTGTTTGTTGGTCCAAGGCTTCTCAAAGCTAGAAGTGCGCAACTTGTCAACAAAGTCGCCGAATCCGCCCACTGATAGGCCGAGAGTGATGTAGAACTAAGTTAAAAGATTAATTTACGTACGGATATTTAGATTATTTTCTGTTATACACAGTTAATTAAAATATTAATATTATATGCATATTATTAGTATTGTGGAAGCGAAAACTAGTAAAACTATTATATGTATTCTATTTTTTCAATGCTATTGAAATCAAGGTTTAAATCTGAAGCATATACACTAGGAAAGACCGTACATAACTAGAGATTTTCAAACACTAACCGAACTTTGGAGTTGTATCATGTCTGGTTTTCGTTTCTTGAATATTATAGAAAATTTAAAAATATATAGCAGAATTTTTACGCGAATAATAAAATGGTGTGGTCTTGTTTACTTCGGCTCAGTCAAATTTTGGTGATTGCGTCATATGAATTGAATTTCATAGAGCACGGGATCACTTTGAATTTAGGTTCCCATAAATAGGTTGTATTTATCACTTTTCCAAAGTATAACTGATAAGAATCGGAAACATTAATGTTTCTTTATTGGATTCATATATAGTACTTGCCATTCGGTCAAAAGGAGCCATGGGCCCTCCCCGATGCCAGCTAGGATTTAGGTCGGATTCCGCAAAAGCAGGCAATAGTTCACCGTACTCTTGACCATCAATTGAAAATCGCAAGCTTTGGCTGCTCCATGTTAGGCTATAGATGTGAAAATCATCCCCAAAATGCACGCTGCGTCGCTGTTGGACCATAAAGTCTTCGCGTTGAGAAGCTTCTGTGGAGAGTACAGCTCCGGCAAAAATAGTGCGGCCATCAATGAGCTTACCCTGGGGGAGACGTAGCTGTTGGTTTCCGCGACTCATGGCCACACGTAGTTGACCTATATGGTAGTTAAAACTGAATATTAATCATATTCCAGTAACAGTCAGATATCATCAGGTCACCAGACTCATAGCCAGTTTGTCCGTATGCCTCCAATAGCGGCTCTAGCAGCAATAGCGGTACTAGCCAATCGCCTTTGGGGAGCTTTGCACGTATGTCGATGCGGCCATACTTAAAGGCAAAAGATTCTTTAGTGCTTAACCGTGGCACCACCACTGGGGGCATAATAAGCGGTCCACTTGTTAACAGCACGCACTCCTTTTTCCGATTATGTGTGCCTGTACAGCGGTCAGACAAATCCAACTGAGCATTGGTTATGTGCAAGTCCGGTCGGTAACTGGACCACAGCTTGGGCTCGATGATCAGTTGGCCGTCAAGAACACGTGCCTTTCCATCATACAGAACAAATTCAGCATCAGTGCTGTCAAGTGGAGCTCGCACATCGTGAAGCCAACGACTCTCGTTTAATTGGTCAAACGTCTCCTCAAAAATTAATTGACCCTTGCAAAGCGGGTGGGTGGGGGTAGGTGACATCACCGTTTCGCTTTCCAACGGGCAAGACGTTGGCGGTGATTCCCTGACAATGTAAATGCCTTTTTCTGTTGTTGATTGTGTGCTCAGATTAGGGTTCTTCAAACAGTCCTTGGGCAAGTTAACGCCAGTCAGCTGACAAACCTGCATTGATTGACCTTGATCACGAAACATGGCATTTCCATGTTGTACGCTAGTCCATATATAAAGCGTATCTTGAGCCCTTAAAGGGACTCGCTCAAAATCATGTTGCCAACGTGCATTCTGGGGCTCTCGAACTTGAGCGCTAAACTCGCCTTCCTCAAAGCCCTTAAAATTTCGATTACGATTTACATTGAAAGCCACACTTTTAATGCCATATTCATCTTCAAAAATAATTTACAGATTAACTGTGACTTAGTTCATTGGAGAAATATATTTATTTATATATTTACCAGGTATGGACACACGAAAGCCGTTTACCAATGGATCGACTTTAACAGGGGGCACTTTATAAGACCAGATGCCGGCAATCGAACTATAAACTAGAACCAGCACCACCAGCACCTTATTTTTAAGTACGCTTTTATGTGACTGCATGATTTTCAGCCCATTCTCTCTTACGCTGCCTTTAAAACTAAATCAAACGATCGCAGACTACTTTGCACGCATTAAAATCGTGAAACGTAAACGCGTAATCGCGCAACTCAGTATTTACTCGCGTCTGTTCCTCACCAGCTCTCACAGACCTGAAGTGACATAAGCTTAAGGCGCTTTTGCGAGATGGCTGTTGATTATAAACTGATTCTGCAACCGAACATTTTTGCTTACTATTAAATGCTATTTTATATTTATAAATACGTTTGCATTACGCTAAAAGACCCTTTAAAATGTATGCTTGCAGCAGAATTAAAATATACTAGCACTAAAAATACTAAATAGCAGAACTGTTAACTAACATTATTAATAGCTGTAAACTGATTTTTCTACATGCGGAAATATTGAGACTTTTAACAGTGATTATGTTCTTAATTGATTGTTGTTTTAGTCTTTAATATCAAGAAAATATAATAATAAATGATGCATAGTACTTTTTATCAGAATTAGCTAAATACACTATTTTGATTACTTTAAAGTATTTGCTCCTTTTAAGTGCTCTCCGAACTTCAAATGAAATAACAAAGCACAAACACGCAATGTCGCATTGAAAGAGACGTGCTTTCAAATTAACGGAATTATTCTGTGTGTAGCTGGTCTTCGCACAACCCACTGTCATTCGTACTGTATTCTTGCGCCTGTTTTTTATACCCTGAGCCTATTGAAAATGGGAAATCAGGGTATAATGTTTTTGTTGGATGTATGTACCAGGCTGAAGGAGGCGTGGCTGACCCCATAAAGTATATATATTCTTGATCAGGACGACAAGAGAAATTGATTTGGCCCTGTCCGTCTGTCTGTCCGTCCGTCCGTCCGTCTGTCCGTCCGTCCGTCCGTCCGTCTGTCCGTTCATACGAACGCGTCGATATCACCTCATCGGCCCCAAATTCAGATTCGACGGGGCTCAGGGTATCCCCTAGTCGGTCACGCCCGACTAGAGCTTTCTTACTTGTTTTTACATACAGTGTGCCACTAAGTCATCGTTTTTTTTTTTTAATGGGGGTTGGTTGATCAAATCTATTGGCTACACATTATCATTGAAATAAAAATAATATTTAATTTAAGCTTAATATTATAACTAAAAGACTAAAAACATTCACAAACAAAAGTCAGCAAAAGTCACCGTACTCTGCCTTGCGCTGAGCTGTCTGGTGAAAGCGTTCTTAGAAATAACGGGGATTTACGTACGCATATCATAAAAATGTATGCTCCTTTCTGTGCATTACTCGTGTTGGGCGAAAGCTGCAAATTTCGTCTTAAAATTTACCCGTAACAATTTAACTCTTGAAGAATGTGGGCGTATAACGTATTTTGGGATAGTTATCGATTATTTAAAAGAAACTTGATCTGCGCGTGCTATACACGAACCTACAAAGAATTGCAAGTCTCTAGCTTTTATAGGAGCTTTCAAAGATACGAATAGAAGGACAACTTCTTTTGACCTCCTGGTCGAGAATATACATATATACTTCATGGGGTCTGCCGCGCCACCTTCTGCCTATTACATACATTCCAACAAAACCATTACCCCCTATCCCATTTTCAATACAGGGTATACAAACGAAACTACTTAGTGACCCACCCAAAATTAAGCTAAATGGAATTTCGGTGACTATAGGTCAAAGGATCTGCGAAGTTTAATAACTACATTTTGATCACGTTTTTAATCGATAACAAATAAAAGAGAATAGCTATAATACTATAATATAAACTTGTTATACGACTATAGAATTGTGCTTTGGGTAATACAAACACATAGACCACCTCATTATACTCTGAAAGTTTCATTAAGTAAGTCCAGGTAGAAGAAAAGTTATGTATCCCATAGTAATGCTCATATTGCAGCCCAAGCGCTGCCGCTGCATAACTGTGTATGTATGTGTGCATGCGTTATATGCAATGTATATATAAAAGACTCGTATAATGATTTTAGTATAAGCTCCCACAGGGTTCAGGGTATCTCTTAGTCGAGCACTCTTACTTGTTTTGTTATCGATTAAAAATATAATCGTTTGGCTACTTTGCAACAATACGCGGCGCATTTTAATTTTAAGAATTTAGGGTGATTTGGAACTCGTATCCAAAATATAACAAAATTCAAAATTCCATAACATTTATTTTTAATATACCCTGAACCCATTGAAAATGGGAATTCAAGGTATAATTGTTTTGTGAAAATGTATGCTACAGGCTGAAGGAGGCATATATATTCTTGATCAGGACGACAAGAAAAATTGTTTTAGCCCAGTCCGTCCGTATTTTTTGGATTTTGGATACCGGCCCCCCTTTCCGCAACATTTGAAAATTCCTCTAGAAGTCGTATATCAAATACTTTGTGCTTTGGCAATTAGAATTATATGTACCATCTAATAACACTCTAAAAGTTTCATTAAGAAAGTCCAAGCAGAAAGAAGTTATTCAACATTCAATTTCCCATAATAATGCTCATATGCAGACCAATAGTCCGTAGCGGAAATGCACCTCCCCAGAAAATTAACTGCGCCAAAAGGTAATACTTACCAATAGCACCATCCAGTTGACATTCAGTCATTATTGGACCAACAGCAACAGCAATTTCTGAAATGGCAACAAAAGTTGCAACTACAGCAGCAGCATCAATTCCACTTATGGCTCCAAGAGCAACACAGAGAACAACAACAAAACAATCAAAATAGCCAACGATTAGAACGGCTTGAAAGTATGGTTTACGACATGGCTAACATGCTAAAGCAATGTACTGGAAATAAGTGGAATCACCAGCTCCACAACAACGCCTCAACCTCACCATGAACTCACTCAAGATCCTTTTTTGGAATGCCAATGGCATTGCAGGGAAAGTCAGTGAAGTTGAACTCTTTGCGCATAACAACAACGTGGACATTCTGTTGTTAAATGAGATAAAGTTGAATCGGGGGGAAAACAATAAATATGTATGGATATACCTTCTATCTAGCTTACAAGCCCACTACTCACAATCATGGCGTCGGAGGAGCGGCGGTATATGTCAGGAACTCTCTTCGTCATTTCCTACAAAGAATTCTGGAAACGCAATCCATACAAATGCCCTCAATAAAAGTTGTCACAGGTCTGGGAGACATGGAATTCAGCGCCATATACTGCCCGTCAAGGAATAGACTTGAAGAACTTCAGATATCTGGTAGGTGGAGACTGGAATGCGCGACAATGGCTGTGGGGAGACACGTATAACTAACACAGGGGCCGAGAGCTAGCCGAAGCTATTTCAGCAAGAGGAGCTAACATTCTCGGTACGGGACCACCAACCAGATATCCATATGTGTCGAGCCACACACCTAGTTGCAACGATTTTGCTTTATATTATGGGATATCGGAGTCCAACCGCATTAACATCATGGAGTTCAGACAACATCTTGAATCTTCCATCCAACTGGACTCCACCCTGAGCTCAGGACAAGACATTGAGAAGGCTGTTGATTCTTTAACTGAAAACATATGTATAGCTGCTTCTGCCTTCTGCCTCAACGCCACCTGCTCCTGGTATAAGTCCCACATATTATGGCATTGTTCTCACAAGAGGGCTAGAGAATTAATTAGAAGAAAGAGGTGCCTCCGAAGAAGAGCGATTCGATGTCAAGATCCTTGGTACCGAATTCTGTGAAATCGAGCTGCAAGAGAACTACGTAACCTCCTAAGAGAAATCAGAAGTGATTTCTTCGAGCAGAAACTCGATACTATGAACTATACGATTGATGCCAACACTCTCTATGGAAATTCACAAAATCGCTCAAGGAACAACCCTGGTCCCTGCCAGATGCCCTGAAACGGCCAAAAATGAACGGGAGCAAGCCAATGCGGAACGCATCAAAAACTATGAATTCGCTATGTCAGAGCAGAGAAGAGAGACTCAACTAAGCCTACAAATCCCACTACAGATGACCTTGCCTATTAAGCCTATAAGGATTGGGGAAGTAACAGAAATGATACGCTCATTGCCAACAAATAAAGCTACGGATATTGACAGAATTCGCAATGTTACGCTAAAGGCGTACTTTATATAGCGCTAGTCTTCCCAAAGCAAAGGAAATCAGCCGTAATTACAATGATACACAAGACAGACAAGACAGAAACGGATCCAGCGTCATATCGCTCTATTAATCCAATTTCCTTCTCTGTCTAAGTTATGGGAGAGGACTATTGCAAATCGGATCTCTGCCAATATAAGCTAATGCAATACATTGCCGGATCACCAGTTTGGCAACCGAGAGGGACACGGGACTGTAGAACAGGTCCATAGATTGGTGAAGCACATCATGCAGGCGTATGACGACCTGGAGTTCTCGAGCGCTGCCTTCATTGACATGCAGCAAGGGTGTGGTCTGCTGTGCAAAATAAAAAACCTCTTGCCATCACCGTATTACTGCCTACTAAGGTCATATTTGGAGGGACGAGAGTTTAAAATCCTGGGCCCACTGCTCTTCTCCTTGTATATCTCTGATATACCCAGCCCCACCTCTCAACATATGGATAATCCCGCCAAGGCTATTATTGCGAAATATGCCGATTACATCGAAGTCATTTACAACTCTAAAAGTTGCGCAGAGGCCAGTACAGGTTTTCAAAGGTATCTTTACAAAGGTATCTTGCTGCTTGGTGTAAACGGTGGAACCTAAAGTTTGACCCGCTGTAAGCTACAAACCCATGCTTCACTCTTAAAAAAGCAACGCAGACACCTCCATATTCAACTCGGCATCATCTTGGACAAGCGCCTTACTTTTGGCCCACATCTCAAAGCGGCAGCAACGAAATGTCATATACTGCTGCAACTGCGATGGCTGCCGCTGAGATTGAAAAGACCTGTTAATGTGCATTGCATTCTATATGGCTTTATGGAGTGCAGATTTGGGGGATTGCTGTCAAATCAAAATACAGATACGTCTGGTACAAGTACTGCAAAACAGAGTACAGATTACGCACTGTCCCTGTTACGTACGTGGCTCCACACTCCGCAAAGACCTGAAACTGCATACAGTTGAAGAGCAGATTGGAATGCACACAAGCAGATACAGGGATAGACTGTTGAGGCACTGCAACCTACTCGCAAGAGGATTACTCCCCGCCAGACCACTAAGGCGACTCAAACAATTATATGTATAATTTTCTATCCTTGTGTTGTTATAGTACTTATAGTTATAGATATATATAATTATAAAAAAATATAATAAAAGTCCGTGGGAACATGCATAGAAAAAAAAAGTAAATTCCTTTGAGTAGGTCAATATATTTTTAATATAAAATGTATTAGATATTCAGTGCTAGGAAAGGCAACAAAATTTGCTTGTCGTTTGTTTTTATACCCTGTACCCATTAAAAATGGGAATTCAGTGTAAAATGTGAAAATGTATGTATCAGGCAGAAGGAGGCGTGCCACATCTTGTAAAGTGTATATATATTCTTAATCAGGAACAAAAAATTAGTTGATATAGCCCTGTAGCTCTGTCCGTCCGTGTCAAAATTGAAATTGATACTCGTGTTTACCATACGCTGAACCACTTTATCTTTTTTCAATAACTCATCCCATTTCCTTATCGATAAGAATCGATAATGATAAAAGTTAGATACTTCAGATTTGTGATGTAGGTTGATGTATTGAGTACGCACAATTTGTAATTTTTCCAAAATTTCCAAAAAAAATCAAAATACAAACATAAACTCTGAAGTCATGAAAGTCAATCTTGAAGAAAAGTTATTCAACAATAAATCTCCCATAGTAATGCCCACATCAGTGTGTGTGCGTGTGGGTGCAAGTGTTAATATATGAATGTAATGTATATATGAAAGAATCGTATAATGATTAGAATATCAACTCTTCACAGGGTTCAGGGTATCTCTTAGTCGCGCCGTCTTGACTAGATCATTCCTACTTGTTTAAACTGTTATTTATATTATACAATTGATCTAACAGGTATCACCGATTACGTAAAATGAATACAATCAACTAGAAATCGCGTAGATCGTCAGTGACTGAAAAAAGTTCTCAAATACTTCAAGTGCAAGCTCAGAATCAGAAGCAAGAGAGCTTTGAAACTATCAAGTAACTCAACCGGTTTGCAAATTTTTACGTGTATGGTTTTACAGAAGAATACACGAATCAAGTGATATTTTCATCTGCTTTTGGTTAATTCCAAATGCAAGTGCATCATGGTCCATCAGCTTTTGCCAAATTTCAAGCTGACCCTTCTGTTACTACTGATAGCCAAACAAAATATGTCGTATAAAATACCTAGCGTGGAAATAAAAGTATTCAAAGAACGGGGACTTCAGATTTCCATACCTGGTAAGTGAATATGGCTGACTACAATAGCAATGTTAACGGTACTAATAAACCCTCAGATGATCCTGGACTCATGCAACGTGTTTTTTTCATGCTGACAGCTGATGACAGCTGCCCGGCGCTGATGGACTACTTAACTCAAGCCACTAATGGTAGTTGGACCAGCACACAACGCATTACCTTGCAAAACAACGACAAATTGGAAGTCTCAGTGCTGGTGCAGTACAATGATTATATCTACGAGAAAAGCGAGACAGTGGTGATACTCAACACACGCCTGCTAACCATACAGCAAAGCAGCACTCTCAACATCTATACCAACAACATCAGTCGCAACAACGAGAGCGAGTGCCAGCTATATCTATCTTCAGATCAAAGAGCATTCAAGCATTGCAAGCCTACCAGCAGCATCGTGAGTAGTCGTAGTACTAGTCAAGGTATCTGCGAGGGCGATCTTCTCTTTGAGGATAACTTTAGTGCAGCACAACTTAATAAAAGCGTTTGGATGTATGACATACGTCAACGCATGTATCATGAAGAAGAGGAGCTGGTAGCATTCGATGATTCCCCACGAGTTTCGTATGTGCGTGAGGGACATCTTCACATTGTGCCGACAGTGGCCAGCGAGGTGACTGAAGGGGTTTTCCAGCTGGGCGAACGCTGTACAGCTGTTGAGAGTCCTCAATTGGAGTGCAGCATTTCTAAGCGCAGCTACTATAAGATAAAACCACCTGTATATTCGGCTCAGTTGCATACACGCGAGGGCTTCAGCTTTAGGTATGGGAAAATTGTGGTGCGTGCAAAGCTTCCAAAAGGCGACTGGTTGTTTCCATGTAAATAGGTTTTGTTTGCAGCACTAGTTTATTAAAAAATAATTCATGAAACTTTACAGATATAATGTTACAGCCAGTTTCAACCCATGCAGAAACCCACCATGCCAACCAGCTTCGTAAGTACAATAACTTTGTCTTTTACTTGTGTATGCATAAATATATTCGAATGAACTACTTACTAAGTCCAGTTTAGCGAAAAAATTAAGTTCCAGATTATCGATAAGCATTCGTATCGTTATTTTTTCTATCTTCTCTAATATTTTTATCTAAACTAAAAAAAAAATTAAATAGAACTTTTTTTTGTAGGAATTGCCTTTGCTCGTGGTAATGCTAATTTGCGTAGCACTCAGCAAGAAGACATATCGGGTCGTCGGTTATATGGCGGCATCATTATTTGGGATGAACGACGTGCCGAACAAATTCTAAAGAATCGGCTAAATAAAAAGCACTATGGTGATGAATTTCATAATTATACAATGATCTGGCAAAGAGACAAGCTAACACTTTTGGTAGACAATGAGATTTACGGAGAGATCGACAATGGTTTGACATTTTTTAATGAGAAATGTTTCATAATTCTTGGCGTTACTGTTGGTGGATTTCTCAATTTCGATGATGATTTACTAATGAACGACGTGAAGCCTTATAAAAATAAACAGCCCAGGGCCGCTCTTGAGTTTTGGCAAAATCGCGAAACTTGGAAATCCACATGGGAAAATAGCAGTGAAATGATTATAGATTATATTCGCGTTTATGCAGAATAAACAACTGTACTTCCATATATGTAAGCTAAAAATAAAAAAACATGCGGATTCTTACACTTATTTTTCTTGTCGAAGTATATGATTTATATGCATTTAAGAAATTATTCAAATGTAAGTGTAAACTTGCGCCAATTAACTTAAACTCTTCCTTCACGTATATGTATATGTCAGGATCAGCGATGAATGATGAACCTCACTGGTTCTATTAAACGGAACCGCAATTTAATGCAGCCCTGGCATTTTACTGTTGTCTTGTCTCCATGTTCCGTTAAATATTGTCCGCGTGCTCTGTACGGGTGTCCATTTATTTATTAAAACGGTGAATTTAATAAAATATAATAATTCATAGCTAATCAGTAACGTCTGGTAGAACAAAAGAGTATATCAATTTATACAACACATCTTTGTTGGAAACTTGATTTTGTGTCGGTTGCGGGCAGAGCGAAACTAAAACTGCTGCAATTCACTAAGTTCGACGAGAGAATAAAAGGTTTCCCGATCGTAAAACAAAGCCATGTCTCTGTTCCAGGACGTGGATATATTGGACATTGACGAGGTGTTAAAGGATGACACGTATGTATCAACATTTTTATTTGCACCTGTGGGGTCGGCCCATACGCAAAAATACTTACGGCTCTTTTTATTGAACATTTTAGTTTTCTGGCGGATATAACGCACGAAGAGGTATCGAATATTCTTCACCAGTGGAAAACTAATAATCAACAGCAGTCCCAGCTGCATTCGCTGCAGAGTGATGAAGAATGTACGTACATATATAATACATATATGTATGTATATATATGTATATATTTCAAATATAGATCATTTGAGCAGAGAACTGTAGTTATGTATATAGTGCTTCACATAGACCAATTTGCTAGTAGTTTAATTCGACAGTTACCAAAACTTTAAGTGTGCTTCAATAATTGATGCAGACGGGCAGCCAGTTGTACTACTAACTCTAGGGCTTCATTTTATTGCTCATATCTGGGCCATGTCATTACAGACAGTTATTAATCAAAACACAGTTAAGTAATTCGACTACTATGCATGCTTTTATAATATCCGTGATCAACGTGACGTTAAGCACTAAGGTCGAGTAGGGCTTCAATGTAGTATGTGGGGCCTAAGGAAAAGCACAGCCGCTGTTCAAAGTGGGTACTAATGTGGTATTGAAATTAGTGACATATAAAATTAGGGCTTTCTTTGAAGGTATAGCTCTTTATTCAAAGGTTTAATTATATGCAGTTATGTTAAGTTTCAAAAGTTGTCAAGAAAAGGAAATGACTCTATTGTTTACGTTTCTTTTCAATTGATATATTAATAAAAAATATTTATGTATTTATGTACATATTTTATATCAAGCATACAAACATAATTCAAAAACATTCACGAGGCCTAAACGCGAATCACAGGCGGCAGAAAATCTGGAGACACAATTGGTAAGTGAAAATTAACTTTTAAATTAATTGTATTAGAAAGAGGAGCTATTTTCGGAAGACCGAATGCCCAGTGCCGTAATAATAAAAGCTGTACAATATTCTAATTAAAAATCTATTGTAAATGTATTGCATATTGTGTATTTGTCTAGGTCAGCAAACGAAAAAGTCTTTGTGTTTTTACTTTTTGTTCTTTCTTGAACTAATTGAAAATAGAAATTCATGGTATAATTGTTTTGTAAAAATGCATGTAGCAAGCTGTAGCAGACGCGCTGAGTCAAACTAACTATGTCCGTCTGTCCCCCGTGTGAACGAAGCGATCCCGTAAACTACAAAGGCTAGAGACTAAAAATTAAAAAGCTATCCCTAGAATGTGAATTTTGAAGAAAAATAATGCAGTATGCAGGCTATATTATGGCTATTAATAGTATATCCCGTGCTGCAGCCAAGTTGCGCAGGAAGGAGAGCGTCTCTGCCCCATTGAAAATGGGAATTCAGGGTATAATGGACGACAAGAGAAGTTGATTTAGTCCTGTCCGTCAATCTCCACAAAGCTAGAAACTTGAAATTTAGAATGAATACTCGTGTATACCATACGCTTCTTTTTCGATAACTCATCCCATTTCCTTATTATCGATAACAATCGATAATTTGAGTTACTTTTTTCAAGCTGTACAAGCTAGAAACTTTAAATTTGTTGCGTATGTTCCTGTAATGAACAAGCAAATCTTATAATTTTTGGATTTGGATACCGGCCTTCCCTTCCCCAAAATTTGCAAATTGCGCCAAAGGTCGTATATCAAATACTAGCGACTTGGGCTTTAGCAAATATAAACATATGGACTCCTTCAATCCAGCCCATCTAGAAGAAAAGTTATTCAACAATCATTTTACCATAGTGTGTTTGTATGTGTGTATGCGTTATATGCAATTAATTAAAAGAAACGTAAAATGATTTTAATATCAGCTCCCGCAGGGTTCAGGGTATGTCTTTGTTTAATATCCGATTGACCCGAGTAAGCTTTACATTTCCTCAAATTATGATACTATATATTTCATATGTAAAATGACATGAAGTAACAAGCTTAAAATTCTTTATGCAGCCACAAACAAAAAATGTTACTACATCAGCAACAAATTCTGGACTGCCGACGTTTAGTTTGAAAATCGGAGGCCTTGTGACAAACTTGAACAGATCACTTCTGCAGGATACGTCGCCACCATCGTCCATGTGCAAATCAATAAATGATAGAAGCATGAATGATTCGCTTATCAGCTCCGCTGACTTTACGAATCTGAACTTTTTACAATCGATCCACAGTCTAGAACCAACTAATATGAATTCAGCAAGAGATCACAGCCTTATCACAACGGCAACGCCAATCAATGATGTGGGCTACACTCTGAGCGATATGATTAGAGATCGCAAAGTTCTCGAATCGCTTAGTATGTCCGGTGATGGTACCCTAATAAAGGATTCGCATATCGGCCAGATTGATGACATTTCACTGATGCCACTAAGCAATACTGCATCCGGTTGTAGCACAATGGATAATAGCACTGAAAGTGTTTCCACGTCAAATGAAATGCAGTTACAATTACACCCCCTTACCAAGGGTCAGACTCAGCTGTGTGCAACAATGATGTTGAGTGAGGAGTTGATTGGTGATACTACATTTAGTCTGATAGATAGTTTGACTACACGGACAACTACAGAATCGCAGGGTGAGGAGGAGGCAAATACCACGTTTGAACGGCCAACTGCGGTGCTAAATGAAACACAGTTGCTTGCGGAGCGACAGGTAAACAGAACTTTTACCGAAGGTTGCCTTACGCCCGAAGTACATCGTTGCGATACGCCTGAGAATATAGGCACGAAATTGTCTTTAATTCAGATGCAATCAACCCCACTGACGACTGTAAACACCCGGATTGAATACAATAAAAATAATAATAATAATATTAATAAGAGCAATAATAAGCGACCTAGCTTTACGCCGACTCTGAGAAGTCGAGACGAAATAGTAAACATATCTCCCATTGTAGGCAGTAAAATGCCTAACAAGAGTTACAACAATCGTCAACAGTTAAACCATACCTATGAGCCACCAACGGCAATATTAAAGGATCTTCAAATTAGAGGGGCGCCTGATAGTTTTGATGGCCAAAAGTTTGTACATGATACAATGCAATTGCTGGAGCAAATCGAGCAACCAGTCTTGGATGCAACCTACGACAAATCTGATGAGTATTTCCAGATGCAGTGCGTCTTGGATTTAGCCGAGGGTGAAGTGGAGTTGCTTGCTCAGCAGGGTGATGAAGAGCAATTTGAATATATGCTCGCTGAGCTTGGAAAGGTGAATACTCCTAATGCAGAGCAGCTAAAAATTCAAAAATCATTGGATAGTATAAAGCGTCGCTTTCAAAAAGATGAAGAACAGCCTTACCAAGCTGAGCAGCAGCAACAGATAGCGAATTTGGCACATGTGACGCCTCCATCATCAAAACCGCATTTATGTTATGGTCAAAATCAAAGCCAAGCTGCCAGCAGCAATGAGCGTTTGCTTAGCCGTCGTAGTCGACTCTATGACGATGTTAAGCTAAATACAATACACGACAGTAATGGTAGTAACACCAGTTGCAATTCCACGTCTTTTATTGTTCATCGACCCGATGAAGAGCCAGCAAACTCATCGGAGGCATGCATACCAGTTGAGACTGAGAAGCACGTGGCAGACAGCGAAGTGGAGAAAGACCAGATGAGTATTGCATCTGATTCACTTAGCTATAAAATTACTGAGCGCCGCAATAGAGATCGCGAGCGTTTTAAGACCATCAAAATAACTAAAGAAATGCGCGCACCTGACGAGCAGCTCGGATATATTGTTGTGCCCTGTATTGATGACGAAGAGCCCCAGGTTCCGTCATTGGATTCAACTAAAATAGAGGATGGACAGCAACTTTCACAAAAACGGCTTTCGCGACTCGATCAGAAATTTGTAGGAAACATAAACGGTTCAGATAGCAATGCCGTTGGCGGTAAAAATTACTTGACCTACAAAAAGCCGAAAGAGAAAAGCCTGCAGATGCAAACAGCATCAAAAACCAATCCGCCGCCGGCACCCGAAAGCGGACAGTATGCGCGACCTCATCCACGTTCGCTATCTCGACCACGCTACATCAGTGGTTTGCAAAAGCTCAGTACTGTGAGCAAAGCAACATCTGCTGCCGCTGGTCTGAATGCTGCATCATCTGCGACAACGTCGGAAACAGTGGCAAAAGCTGGGGATTTAGGAGGGCTAAAAAGTCCGATGGGTATTAAGTCAAAGTCGTTTCATAACTTGTCTTCCAACATTAGCAGCTCTATGGGTGTTGGTGGAACTGTAGAAACATTGGCACCTCGTCAGAGTTTGGGTGGTGCATTGAAGCCACCCAGCATCCAAGTCAGCAAGCTGTCAAATATATATCGAGCAGCGCAACAGAACGAGGTATGCAATAAAAAATGATTCATTCTCAAGACGAGGCAAGTAAAATAAAAAATAAATTCAATAGGATGAAGCTGCTGCATTCGAAGTGCCCAAGCTAGTCGGCTCCCTACGTGCGCCATCGGCAGCTCAAGGATCAAATAAGCGAGCTGCAGGAAATGGACTGGCCCGACCCTCCTCCGGCTATTATAGTATGAGTATGAGAGGAGTTGGTGATTCTGAAACACCGGAGGTGAATAAAAAATTGAAGATCAATAAATTTCTAGTGATACTTATATATAACTTTACAGAGCCTTTCTTCTGCATCGTCGCGTGGGAGTCTGTATGACAAGGATACGAAACAAAATGAAGCGTTTGAAACACAGGCACTAAGCTTAAAGTTAACACAGGTGACAACGGGTGCAACGGGAATTCCTAAGCCGTCAGGTATTCGGCAACCGACACAAATGAAACGCAGTGGTCTACCGCGACCTAGCAATTTAAGGCGTTGACCCAAATGAAAGCCGAGAATCATTTGAGCGATCAAGAAGAAAGCAATATAGACTTTCGTTTATATGATGATATGCATATTATTGTCAGCTATTTCCCTGCTGCGTTTTTTTTTGCTGTCGCCACCTCTTCCTCACTCTCAATATAAAATTTGTTGCCGTAATGGCCATTTGTATATAGTTTTTGCTTTTGAATTTATTAGACTGATTTTCAGTTCGAATTTTGATTTAGTAAAAGCAAAATCTACATGTATATTAAAAAGAAAGCCAACACAAACATTTAAAACACACTTTGCCTTAAACGAGAAACGGAGTCACCTCCATATGAATTATAGTAATGAAACTAAAAACTATTATACTGTATATTTTTGTAAAAGATTCAAACAATTTAGGTATATACATATATTATTTGTTGTAATTATGAGCTTCAAATAAAGAAATCGAATAATAATATATATATATATATATATATATATATATATATATATATATATATATATATATATATATATCGAGCAGCGCAACAGAATATATATATATATATATATATATATATATATATATATATATATATTTATATATTATATATTATATATTATTATTGCCTTAAGCGAGAAACGGAGTCACCTCCATATGAATTATAGTAATGAAACTAAAAACTATTATACTGTATATTTTTGTAAAAGATTCAAACAATTTAGGTATATACATATATTATTTGTTGTAATTATGAGCTTCAAATAAAGAAATTTCTTTATTTGAAGCTCATAATATATATATATTATATATTATATATTATATATTATTATTGCCTTAAACGAGAAAACCTCCATATGAATTATAGTAATGAAACTAAAAATTATTATACTGTATATTTTTGTAAAAGATTCAAACAATTTAGGTATATACATATATTATTTGTTGTAATTATGAGCTTCAAATAAAGAAATTTCTTTATTTGAAGCTCATAATATATATATATTATATATTATATATTATTATTGCCTTAAACGAGAAAACCTCCATATGAATTATAGTAATGAAACTAAAAACTATTATACTGTATATTTTTGTAAAAGATTCAAACAATTTAGGTATATACATATATTATTTGTTGTAATTATGAGCTTCAAATAAAGAAATTGAATAATAATATATATATATATATATATATATATATATATATATATATTGTATTGATTACAATGATAAACTTATTAATGTAGCCTCAAACCCTGCTCAGTGGCCAAACCACAAAAAAAAATATAATGAAAATCGTAATAATAAGCCTGCTATTACCTATAATAAAACCTGTCTAATTCACAACTTAAGACTAAAAATAGGTACATATATACATTATAACATCACTACTTTATCGGGCTTGCTGGCGACTAAATCCGTTCTTATATTTCTCAAATCAACAACAAAGTATTCGCCATATTTTACGACCAATGGTTACGATAATTTGTTATATAATATAGGATTCCATATTATTAATATTAATTAACATCAACGAAATAGGTATATTAAAAAATACCATTTTGGTCTGCTCGTGTCAGCTCAATATTTCAGCTGACAAACAGTTACACAGTTCTTGACATAATTATTGTAATATTGGAAAGAATATACCCTTCTACAGTTATTTTAGTGGTAACTCATAGCAATAATAAATGTCCTATGGTGTATCTATAAGCACTTTTATAATTCAAGTATAAATGGAGTTTATAAATATAAATTTGATTGACAAGCTTTTTTATTGAATATGACTGCTATATGTATAACCTGTACAATATTTTTCATTTAAAAAACTTTAAGTTGCTATACAAACTGAATTTTTTAAATAAAATAATTATTTTTCGAAAACAAAGTGGGTAAGAATGCTCTAACCTAAAGGATGATAATATATGGGGTTATTATATATAGTATGCAAAATATATATTTGAAATTTCAAGTCGTTAATAGTATAGTTTAATCGATTGCTCAGTTTATACTGTAGGCCAAGAACACAGATCCTTTATTGGGTGTCACACGTTTAGTTTTGCCTGTTTCAACATTTGAAATTGTATTTCTCTGATCTTCAATGTGCCTCATGAATGAACTTAAGAATAGTTACCACAAGATCACTTAAGAAATGGAGCGTCAATATTTGTTTATATTTAACGTTGAAGTCGTTGAATCTGAAGTTTAAATATGTACTACAGATAAGAATCAAAAATTTGCATCAGTCAAAATGTTTGTTTTACTGAGCTAACTTATTGATTTTACTAACTTATTGATGTAATATTTTTAAACATTGTTATTAATATTATCTTCTATCACATTCAACACATAAATATTACATCTAGTACAACACTTTAAACACATACAAGATAGTACTAGAAACAACAGATTCCAGAGACAAGCCCTTCGACGGTAAAACGCGTCCACAACTGAATACAGGACACACAACGTTGGTGTTGGTGCAAAACAGGCAGGAAACGTTAAGCGCTTTACGAATCCTATAGCCGTTCGAAAAGAACGCTGCTCAGTCTTATGATAACTCAAATTCAGCCGTAGAAGAGCATTGCTTTAAAAAAAAATGTACTAAAAAGTCGCGAAAATGATATTCCAGATTAATATACATTTGCTGGCACGAATCCACAGTCGACTGAATACAGCAAAATTGAGCTTCATATGAAAATCGAACCATTTTGGTTGATCGCACGCTCACTGATGTTGAGATCAAATATTCCGGTTGATCGGACCTAAAACTAAAAACCCCGAGCGTAGTTACGAACTTGACCGAACCCTGACGACCAAGTTCAGGCGTTGAAAAAGTTGGTACTAGATGTCCCATCTATGCTTAAATAGTACTAACTCGTATAGCATACTCGACTACAGCTTTTTGTAGTTTAGGATAGACATTGCTACATCAACTCGGCTCGTCGTTCTGAAGAGGAATATCTACTGTATGCCACCCCAGTTTCAATGGCTTCAGGGGATGAAAAATACCGTGAAATAATATGTGTCAATATTTTGTTTAATCGCAAGATCAATAGTTTATGTTAGTTAAATTATTTACAAGTATAAAAGTGTGAAGCATAAAAAGATCTGTTATGGAAAGACAGTCCTGGAATCGACAGCTATTTTGCTAAATAAGCTACATATATATTTGCAGATTTTGTTTATTTTCCAAACACTGAAACACTGAAATTTAGATGATAGTTTTGCTTAGCAGAATATGTGATAATATTGGAATGATTAGTTTACTGTTGTTCATTTTGTTGTTGGGCTTTGTTTTTGTTGTGTGGCCTGTTCTTGCTTCATGTCATTTTTAGGCTGCTGTTCTTGATGCTGTTGCTGCTGCTGTTGCTGTACAGGATTTTGTTGGCTTTGCACAGGTGAAGGCGTCTGATTATTATTCTGTTGCAGCTGGGTCTGGGGCACCTGTTTATAATGAGCAGCCTGTTGCACGTGCTGGTAAGTAGGTTGTTGTTGTTGTTGCTGTTGTTGTTGGTAAGCTGGAAGAGGCTGCGGCTGGCCATACTGCTGTTGTTGGGCATATTGCTGCTGTTGGGCATATTGCTGCTGTTGTTGGGCATATTGCTGCTGTTGATGTTGATACTGTTGCTGCTGCTGTGCATGCATTTGGTTTGGTTGCTGGTAGTGCAATTGAGCACCTTGCAAAGGTGCTTGATATGCTTCTGGCGGTGGCACTGAGTAATAGCCTTGTGGCATATTGGGATGTGGGGGCAGCTGACCTTGGGCAATTAAGCGCTGTACTTCTTCCTGGCGTCGTCGCTCAAACTCCAAATACTCTTCGTGCGAAAACTGTGGCTGTTGATCAATAGTCTCCCATTCTGGGTCCTTTTGAAACTCTTCCTTCGCGGTTTGCTGCATGAATTCATCTATACTAATAAGTCCGTCATGATTGGTGTCCGTTTCCTAATTTTAGTTGGATCGGGAATGTGTTAGATACTATTTTAAAGCTTGTATTCGAATTTTACCTGAAAGTAATGCTCCCGCATACGTTCCATTTCTTCGGCACGCTCGCGCATATCATCCTCGGGTAAATTGCTTTGGTATACTTTGTCCAGTTCCTTGACGAATAGGGCCTTAACTTCAGCTTCATCCCAAAATCCATTGCTGTCAATGTCGTGGATAGAAAAGAAAGTTTTCGGGTTGAAATCGTTCTTGTCCATATGATCCTGCTTCTCCCAGACTTCTTCTAGTTGCGCCTTGTTACCAGGATGATGGACTTTCTCGTGTTGCTTGTGTTTTTGTTCCTTTTCCTTTATCTGTGCATCGAATTTTTTGCGAGACTCCTCATCCATTATTTTCTTCTGGGATTCCCGTTCGAATTCTTTTTGCATTTCATATTCCTTGAACTCTCCTCGTCGCTTACGATCTGCCTCAGCCAAATCTTCAGAAGTTTTTTGAATTAGCTTACGCAAATCTTCGATTTCGAAAGTGTGCTCGTTGCCATGATCCAAATGCTGTGGTATTTTCAAATGGTCGCGATCAATGTCATTACTTAGCTCGAACTCTTTGGTGGCCAGTTCACGTAAACGCTCCAACTCACGACGTTTTATCTCGTCCAGCTTTGTGCGTACGTGATGATTAACATAATCTAGCTCTTGTGCGATTTTCCCACTCTAAAAAGATCAGATTATTGGGGTAATGACTGAAAATAAGATGTCCTAAGACGTACACGTATGTCGGCCTCAGGTGCTTTGTCGAGTTTCTTCCTAAACTCCGGATCCGCTTCTAGAGCTTCTACAACTTCGCGCAAATAGCGTTCATATTCCAATGCAGCCTCTACGTCAGCTGTGGCAGGTGTGCTGCTTGGCTCCGTAGCCTTTTCCTCCTTTTTGTTTTGCGATACAGGCAAAGCAACTAAAGAAGTTGCTAGAGAAAGCGCCAGCACAACATTCGCTAGGATATATTTCATGGTAAATCGAGATACAACTAATTGACTGTTAATAACGAAAGACAACTGTGTAAACAACTTCACAAGTCAAAATGTATTATGACGTGTCTGCTTCTGTTTTGTACAATTGTTGGCTATTGTTTTGTAATCGAGTGTTACCAGCTGATTTATTCAATTTATAGCTACAGATGATGTATTCGATAAAAATGCCCAAATTCAAAAAAATTACAACAATCGTATTTTTTAGATGAAAATCTTACTATATAAATTTATATATGGTGTTCCATAATTTTTAATTTTTGGAAATTGCTGCAATTGCAGCAGTTCCTATTGAGTAAGATATCGATAGCGTTTCAATATAAATATAGCTATAATTTAAATTCAAATTGCTGTGCTTCCGTAAAAGAGATTTTCTATTATCTCTGTGAAGCGGTAATATTTAAAACATCTTACCTTGTTATGCCCTGAAACCATTAAAGCATTGAAAATGGGAAATCTGGTTTATTTCTTTCGAGTCTGAATTATGAATGTACACACTTCCACCTTCGTTTTTTATTCCGATATGTTAATTCGATGTTGCCCTAACGTGAATATGCAAGTAAATGAAACCAGTTCAATTTTGTAAACAACTGTTTTGGGTTCACTTATGATGGAAATATTTCTGTCAGGAATGGTTCCATCAGCTGATCATTCTTAGACGCAAAACTTAGGCTTCAATTTTAAATTATGGCACAAAGTGCAAATGCAGCGGAGAACAGCAAATCAGTGAAAAGAAAAGTATTGACTAGTGTAGAATATGCACAAATTTGCCAGTTTATTAATGAATTCGGCGGTGGCGGACTGCCAATGGACTGTGAGCTAAAAATGGTGAATCGTGTTTTCCCCCACATTGAACCATTAGCTCTAGTTTGTATATTGCAATCGCAATTATTTAACAAGGTGCGCGGCCAGCACTGGCGGCATGAAACCCGAAGCAAAAAGCTGTTAAGAACGTAAGTTTAATTATGAGTATGTAGCTTGGTTCGATGGCATTTTGATGATGGACTTCTATTTAGTTACGACGATCAGAGCCACTTGTATAATGATAATGCTCTCCTCATACGCATGTCCTGTGCGGAATCAATAAATCCCATATCGCTGTGCCGTCTTCTACTGCAAGAGAAATACGATTTGAGGCAAAGACCTATTATTTCCCAATTGCTGAAACATCCCCATTTGATTAGCGATACACGTCTAGCCGCCAACGTGCAACAGTGCTTATATAGTGACAATCAGGAGGGACCCATTACAGATCTTCGACGACGAATAATTGGGGAAGAGTACGAGCTAAAACTGAAGCACTTAGCAAACGAAGCTGGTATACATTTCTATGATGAGCGAGACTTGCGCCGCATGGGGTATGACAAGACACCCGACATCAAGGTTATATTGCCATTCCTGTATAAGGGTCTTATAGTTAACTGGATAGAGAGCAAGGCTAATTTCGGAGACCCCAAAAGTCACAAATGGAACATACAACAGCAATTGCTGAGCTATTGCAATCGGTAAATACTGTAACTTCACTATTGGATTATATTCATATACATATCTATCTTATATATATAGTTTTGGGCCTGGTATTATTATCTATTGGTTTGGATATCATGAAGAAACGCTGCAGTTATCGGATAATAATATTGGTATAACCATTCTAGCAGATTTTCCCGACCGGGAACATTTGGATTTGATGCAGAGTCCGGAATCACCGACTCCAGTGTGAGCCTTTCAACATCTTGATGTACTTTTTTAGCACTATTTGTACACCCGTTCCACATCGTATAAAATGTATAGTTGTATATACATATGTTAAAATATGGCCTAATGTATTTCATAATTCATTTGACAGAAAGTAAAACATTTATTCTTAAAGCCAATCAAATGTATGATTTTTAAGGATAAGCTTGCATATGTCTGCTTTTTATTTTAAATTATTGATTGTTTCAAATCTTATTGTTGCAATTATTCGTACTGGTAGGCAACTCGTCCTTTACTTTATAACATTTGAACTTATTATAATTTCATTCAGACGCGCGTTACAGGTCTTTCAGCTCATCGGGCATATCATTTTTCGGATGTTTGTTCTCAAAATGTTGTTTGTAAGTCTTAGGATCTGGCATTTGCGACTGCGTGAAAGAATTTAAGTTTTAGTCTTATGAACGTCAAAGATGCTTGGATAACGTCGTTTCTTACTTTGCAGAGGACACACACATGCACGAGTGCTTTTTGGGCCGCTTTCTTTTGGTCATTGGCACTGTGGCCCTGCTGCTTCTTCATCTTAGCTTGTTTCTCAGCGGCCTTTGCTTGCGATTGTATTTTTTGATGACCTCGTGCCATTGCGGTTGCTTCTTCAAGCGCTGCAAAATAACACATAAAATTGTATACAGTAACCATTAATTCGTAAACAAACACAAATTGCATTTATTTCAGGCAAATAACTGCACAATACTACACAGCACAGCTAATTGACATTTGGCATTCCGGTCGCCTACCTGTACACTTTGCTTTTAAGTGTTTGGAAATTAATAGATTATTAGTACGACTTAATCTGTCATCGTAAATAAAAGTACTTGTTAGACGTCACCAGAAAGATATGGCTGCAAGTGTATATCGGTTACCATCTCCAGCCATATTTTTCCTAACACGTTTTTACTCATTTAATAACCACGTTTTATTGGCTCACCTAATTTAAAATTTGATAGAAGGATGTACAGATGAAGTTGTTGGCAAACTTATAATTTTTTATAATTTAACTACGTGTTGTGTGATACCCGAAATTATTGACACTCGCTTAGTGTAAATTTCCCTGTGTAGTTTGTTTTTTATTTTATAGTATAAATTGTGCCCTCTGCTTTCGCAGTGTTAAGTGTTGTGAAGCGATTTATCGGTATAGAGAAAGTTTTATTGGCCATCCACCGCATGTTATCGATATGCTATCAAAATGCAACACTAAACACTTATTTCAAATTCTTCCTCAAAAAATGACTATTAAATTTGTATGTATGTCTGAACACATTTAAAATAAAATATAGTTTTAATCATTGCATAAACACATACATACACAGTTATGTGTACTGCGCAGTTAACGCAGCGTTTGTGTTTGGGCTGCAATATGAGCATTACAATGAGAAATTTATTGTTGAATTACTTTTTTTCTGCATAGACTTTCTTGATGAAACTTTCAGGGTAAAATGAGATGGACCATATGTTTGTATTTGCCAAAGCACAAGTCTCTGGCATTTGATATATGGCTTTTGGAGAAATTCGTAAATTTTAAAGAAAGCGGGACCGGTATTAAAAATCGAAAAAAATACGAATTGTTCGTAATTATTTGCAAGAATATACACCGCAAATCTGAAATCTCTAGCTTTTAGAGTAATCAAGTTAAGCTTGAAAACCGAAATCAAATTATCGATTGTTACCGATAATAAGAAAATGGTATGAGTTATCGAGAATAAAGATAAACTCTCTAGCTTTTGTGGTTTACGAGATCGGTGCGTTCATACGGACGAACGACGGATAGGTCTAAAACAACTTCTCTTATCGGCCCGATCAAGAATATATATACTTTATGGGGTCTGCCACGCCTTCTTCTGCATGTTACATAAATTTTCACAAAACCATTATACCCTGAATTCCCATATCAAATATTGGAGATTTGTGCTTTGGCAATACAAAAATACATTATACTATGAAAGTTTCATTAAGAAAAAAATTATTCAACAATCGATTTCCCATAGTAATGCTCATAATGCAGCCCAAGTGCAGCCGGTACGTGAACTGCGCAGTAAGCAGAGCGCGTGCCTACACATAACTTTGTATGTATGTGTGCATGATTATAATATCAGCTCCCGAGGTGTAACTAATAGATTATTTTATCAGCCCCCATCAAAACTTTTCATTTTATCACAAATTTGACGAAGTGTCCAGATATCCAACACAAAACCGCAAATTGCCCAATAATATATATGACGCTGCGTAAACTGCATTGTCGTTTATGTATTTGTGCGTGATACCCGTTACTTGCATAGGCACTAGGAAATTCCAAGTACGCCCTTTTCTTTATTACCGACTTCTAAAGGGTCAACATGTACCAAAATATGTAATTGTTTCATTAAGAAAGTCTATCTAGAAAATAAGTTATCCAACAATGAATTTCTCATATTAATGCTCATATTACAGCCTAAGCGCAGCCGCTGCTTAAAATTGCGAGAGCGTGCCTACGCATAACTGTGTAAGTATGCGTGCATGCGTTTTATGTAATGTATATATAGAAGAAACGTAATATGATTTTAGTATCAGCTACTGCAGGGTTCAGGGTATCTCCTAGTCAAGCCCTCTCGACTAGACCACTCTTGCTTGTTACTTCAGATTTGCTTATATACCGGGGTTAGTAGTGAATACTTTTCAATAAAACTTTGTTTATTTAAATAGATATTGGTTCATAAAAGTATACATTATAATCAACTTTATTGGTTACAATTTAACAATATATAAAAAGTTAAACTAACATGCTTCCATTATTGTCGTAAAATTCATGAATATTATCAACAAATGCAAGGTCTTCAACTTTTTTCGTATCTCTCTCCAATGACATTTGGTTAAGACTGTTTATTAAGTTTTTTTGCTCGAGAAGTTCGTGCTCTGTGTTAATAATATCTTCTGCACAGCCTTCAATACGACGCTGCAACTTTCCCACGGAGAGGTTCATGTCTGCATTTGTATACCTCTCGTTTTGTTTTTGCTTGCACTTGTGAGTTAGCTGACGCGTTAGACGATATTCCATATCGTATCTGGAATTTGTTTCGATGTTCAAGGATGTCAATTTGTTATGTAAGCTTTTTCGCTTAAGCAGGTCTTTGCCGTGATGTCGAAAGCAGTTGTTGATTAATTTTTCCGACTTGGATTTTCTTTTACGATGTTGCTTGGGTAGTTGTTGGTTGAGAGACCATTTAGTCGATTCAGTTGTATTCGGCTTTTCGTAATGTTGATCTGGTAATATAACCTGAACTACTTCCGTCCCTTTTTTTGACCGAAAATTGTGTTTACTGTCGATGGTTTTTAATTTTTCAATATAGGGGGCTTCCTTAGACTCTCTGCTATGATTCAAAAGTCTTTTTAGAAATTTGAAAATTGAAAAATGTAAGGGTGGGGAAAATCCTGTAAGCTTCAAGGGCCTCGATTCCGATTCTTTTAGATCTTTCCTCAGCTTGAGCGAAAGACACAACTGCAAAATGAAAATGGATAAAAATAAATATAAAGCCAAAAGTAAAAGCATTTTAGCAATAACAATGCTATTAACCTCTAAGCTCAATGAAATATTGTAATTACTGTGTATAGCGTATGTGCACGAACTCGAACCCTCCCCGAGATCCGGAAAAAATGTAATATTAAAATCGATAGTCTTGTGTTTGTTTTTCTTTTACTAACGATGCATAATCAAGTTTTTTTCCATTAAAGTATTACTATTATAGAAAGAACATATTAACTATGTAACTGTGTGAATAAAATTAACTATGTGTACTATATATGTATACTTTATATTACATTAACAAAATGTCATGTGGTAGCAAGTGATCAAATGTCCGGGGACGGGGTTGCTTTTAAACATAAATTTCGCATTTTCGGTCGCGTGTGGCGCCAGACGGACGGGCAGACACGAAACGAAAAAAACACTTATTATGCAATCACTGTCGACTATCGCTCCTGCATTTGGGCCTAGTTTTCGAGCAGCATGGCGGGAGAATATGAATTGGGGTGGTAACGGCGGGTAGGCTTACGGTATATTACCTCATTGTGCACACGGCTCCAAGCAAGCCACACTGGTAAAATGGCCATGTCGCTATCGTAGCTGCGCTCGATACCACGCCAACGTTCCGTTATAACGAAATTGTTATAGTCACGCAAATCTGCTACAGAGCTTGAACCATGTTCGCCATCTTGTTTTGTTTTGGGCACTGCGCAAACGTAACAATAAAAAAAATAAAAAGGCCAGTAAATATTTGTAAAATAAATATAGTTTGGGTGTCATAGAGTTAAATATATTGCGTACCTATTTCTAACTGGGTTAACATAAATAATTAAATAATTTATATCTAGAGTCGCTACGTCGACGGTATACGTCTTCTGATCGTTAATGAATACGCATGAATATTTATGTATATCTGTGAACATGCTAGTATAATTTGTATTACAATACAAGTTTGTGTTACATATGAACAAGACCATGTATTTTAATAAAAATATTTATATGGCTTATGTATATTTAAGTAAATATGAATACAAACTCACCTAGCTTACTGTTCTTATTATTGCTAATATTCTTCATGGTATTGGAGAAATGTGCACTACCTTTGCATAGCTCGTCATCAACCAGTGCTTTGATTATCTCATTACAAGTTGTTGTGTTAGTTACACCCGATACATAACGGAGCTCGGTATAGTTTAGCCAAATGGGTAATTCTTCATTGTTCTGCTTCTGTTGGCGCATATGAAAAATATATTGTTTATTTGTCACCAATTGTAATGTACAAGACCTCCTCTTAAGTATAAGGCAACTATGATGTGATAATGAATTTTCATTGAATATCAACAGTCATTCTGTCCGAAGAATTAGCTAGTTAAGCATGTAAGTAAGCTCTAGTCAGGTGTGACTGACTGGGATATACTTTGAACCCCGTAGAATATGTGTTATGAAATATACAACATCGCTTGTATTTACCGTAAAATAATATATAATAAAATATATAAGTATTTTCGAGTTCGCACTACCACAACCAAACAGCAATTTTGTTAAAGAATAAACAAGAAGAAGAAAGGCTCCAGCCTACGCTATTACGCGACGCGCATTGGCCTTACCAGCACCGCCATCTAATGTTTGTAAAAAATCTAAATTGAACATTTGTATAAATATGCTTGGCTTGGCGCTATTTGTTAAGTGCTTTTGTAAATTAGACGGCTTAGTTTAACGGATTTCAATGAACAGTTCAGCATACGATCTACATATTCTAGCGGAATATATTTTTACATATTGGCTATATTTGCAACTAAGCTGAAATTTCGAGAACTTACATTAAATTCTAACTCTAAAGACATATGAGGTATAATAACTGAATTTTGAATATATTTTATGTTAATTTATTGTGAGATTCACACGCTCTCATATATACAGATAGACGGACGGACAGACAAACTACAGACAGGGCTAAATAGACTCATCTCGTAGTCTTGATGTAAGATAATTCAATTACAGTTTTGCGAAAGCGGAATAATTGTTAATTGTCAATGTCAACCATTTCTAAGTTACAATAACAGTCTTTCAAATATAAAAATGAAAAATTTTAATTTTTGTAGTTCAAGAGTTACTAAAGGTTGCGGCACAATTTTCCATTACCTCTATAACATGTAGTTCTCACAGTGACCAGAGCAAATACTGTTCAGTCCATTACTGCTGGCCAGTATTATACTTGCTCTATATCTAGCTGCCGTTACTCTCCGATATAGGTCGCCTTACGTTGCTACTTACCATAGTGCCGTAGGATACGAAACGATGTCGATGACTATAAGAATGACGTCCTTTAGCAGCCTTGGATAGTTGGTCATTTTCATTTGTCGTGTTGTCATGTTTATTTTGGTTGTATCTTGTGAGCAGGGGAGCATCGATGTCTACCTTGGCGACTGTCCCTTTTGCATCTGCCAAAAGATTAGCACTTAGCTCTTTGTTGTTGACATTGTTTTGATTTTGGCGTCCATGTTGATTTTTCGGGGTAATTATGGGGCTGCCAGGAAAATTAAACAGCAGCGAGCCTGGTTCATGATCGTCGATGAATGTTGAATTTTGTTGTTGCTGCATTCTCATTGTGCTAAAATGGGCTGACTAATTGGTCCTGCAGTGAAGAAGCAGGTGAAACTTGATTGTAATTATATGTTTTTCCCCTATTTTTTCATATAGTTAATGGTTGTGTCGGTTGGTTGTGTATAAGTAGGCAAGTATGTATACTTTGACTTGATTTCTATACCCATGTAAAACTTTCTGTTGCCGGTTAGTTCGATTGAAGCCAACGCCTCTCTCGCAATCCATTAAGATTTGTTGCTAGCGATTAAATAAATTATGCACGAGTAACTTTTTTTGGGTGGTGACTAGACTCCACTACAATGTTCACTTGCCCCATCAATTGCTCAAGGTAATTATTAGAAAACTATTAATGAGTCTTAATATTATAATTCCAATATTAGACCTCAATCACATTTAAAAAAAATAAGAAAATTATATATTTAATTACTTGACTTGGGTAATATATTTTTTATATTTCAGTCATCGCACAATTTTTCTTAATGATAATTTTTCCAGAAAAAAAAAAACATTTGTAATCTCTTTCAAGTTGTTTTTAAGTTTCTAGAGCTTTTTTCAAGGGGTTTTCAAAATGGAATAATATAGATTGGTCCGTTAGTTTATAACTAGTTATGATACTCAAGAAAAAAGAATGAAGTATTTGTTAGAGTAATCGAAGACTAAATACTATGAGCTAAGGTATGATAAAAGGTAAGGGACGATAGGATGTGAACGACTAATGCATTTAAAACTCAGAGCTGGAATGAATAATATGTAACTGATAGACATATGGATATGTATGTGCCATTTATATAATTTACAAAAGATTGACTCAGATTTGAATTATCACCCGGTAATTTTAATTCTGATCTGCTATTTTTTGAATAAGCAATAGTAAGTCTTAAGTCTTAAAAGTAAATATTTAATCGTTTCAATGATTACGGCATATTTTATTATTGTTATTGATTAATTATTGATTAATTTATAGATACAAAAGCTTGTTCGATCGAGTTTCTGGCATGAAGAACACGATTATTTAAAGAAATATTTGTATTGATTACAAATCTTGTGGATGTGCCGACATATATATTATATAGATATGGTCTGATCAAAATGTATGTAATCTGAAAGTTAGAGGCTTTAAATTGTTTTGTTTTACAATTATAAAATATCTATTTTAATGTTTTTTATTAATGTAATCTACTAAAAAAGTTATTAACCTGCATATGTTAAATTACATCTCCTCTATCTTTAAAGTTAAAGTCTCAACATTTTTCGCAAAATTTCATGTTTATTTTATATTTATTATATATTGGCTTCAGATTAATTTTTTTTTAATTTTCCACGTATTCAATAGAATTTGTATATCTTATAGAAGTCAATTATCAAAACTAGATTGAAAGTTCTTCTTGACCAAATCTGAAAGAGTCATGACTTTTGAAGTTTATTGCATGAAT